>OX123195.2:64010201-64064280 GCA_944739405.2 Euclidia mi
GCCATCGACTGGCAAGCTGCGCACAGTGTTTGATGGTTCTGCGCAGACTTCAACAGGCGTATCCTTGAACCAGTGCTTGCATTCTGGTCCCAAGTTGGTCAAGGACCTTTGTGACGTCATCACCAGCTTCCGACGACATCAGGTTGTCTTTGTGGCCGACATAAAATTGATGTTCAGGCAGACTATTATCCACCCTGATGACCGTCGCTTCCAGCTGATCCTTTGGAGAGAGTCTCCTCGCGATCCCATGGTCGTCTACGAGCTCAATACTAATACGTACGGGTTAAGGTCAAGCCCCTACTTGGCAATACGTTCTCTTTGGGAGCTCGCAGACCGCGAGGGTCTACGTTTCCCACGAGCCTCCGCCATCTTGAAAGACGATATTTACGTCGATGACATTTGCTCGGGCGCCTCCACAGTGGACGAGGCGATCCTCCTGCGGGATGAATTGATAGGTATTTTGGCCTCCGCTGGTTATGAGTTGCGCAAATGGATTTCCAACTCACCAGCGCTTTTGGAAGGCTTGCCAGAGGATCATCAGCAGGATCCACATCTATTTGAGATTGTTGACAACCCCGCCATGATGGCTGTTCTCGGCGTTCAGTACAGACCAGTCCAAGACATCTTTACATATAACGTAGACTTGAAATTGCCGTGTTCTTGGACTAAACGTCTCGTATTGTCTACTGTCGCCAGAACCTTTGATCCGAACGGTTGGATCTGTCCAATTATATTTTGGGCAAAATGCTTCTTGCAGAAGCTTTGGACAGCAGGATTGACCTGGGACGAACCTCTACACGGCACTCTTGTTGAGGAATGGACCTCTTTTGTATCCTCACTTCCTGCCGTCAACGAGATCTCCTTGCCTCGTCCCATCCTTCCTCCCGGGAAGTACAAGGCCACCCTTCACGGGTTTTGTGACGCCTCGGAACGTGGTCACGCCGCCGTGGTGTACTTGCGCACAGTTAGTGCCTCAGGTCAGGTGAGGGTTTCCCTGATCATGGCAAAGAGCAAGGTGGCACCCCTTCGGACATCTCTGACCATTCCAAAATTGGAGCTCTCGGGAGCAGCCCTTCTTGTACGCTTGTTGAACCACGTGTCCAGTACTTTGGGTAAAAGCATTTGCATTAATGGGACCTACGCCTGGACAGACAGCCAAATTGTTCTTTGTTGGTTGAAGGCTTCTGTCCACACTTTGGAGGTATTTGTCGCTAATCGCGTTTCCCAAATCCAGAAATCCGAAGTCAAACTTGTTTGGAGACACGTGCCAGGTGAGCTCAACCCCGCTGATTGTGCCTCGCGCGGATGCTTGACGCCTAGTTTGATAGGTCATTCGCTGTGGTGGGGTCCGGAATGGTTGAGTCGACCAGAAATTGATTGGCCTCGAACGCCAGTTTTGAATACTTCTAATTTGCCGGGTCTACGAACACTCGCTCTTGAGAAGGTAGAATGCGCCTTCGACCCCGATTTTTTGTTGAATCGTTACAGCTCCCTCGACAAGTTGTTAGGTGTCACTGCTTGGATAAAGCGTTTTGTTTTTAATTTTAGGCACCCACAACAGAAACGACTGACACCGTTTCTCTCACCACAGGAACGACAGGAGTCCCTCACCTTTTGGGTTCGTTCTGTGCAATTGGCGCATTTTGAAAAGGAGATTGCTATCCTTAAATCAGGGAGATCGAAATTGTCGGGAGCTGTATCTAAATTGAACCCCTTTTTGGACGAAACGGGTCTCTTGCGCGTTGGAGGGCGTCTCAAGAACGCCAACCTCCCTTACGGAGCACGTCACCCCCTTTTGTTACCTAAGGACGGTCATTTGGTACGCTTGTTGGTAACTGACCGTCACCTTAAAAATTCGCATGCTGGTTGTAATGCCTTGTTGGCCATTTTGCAACGCGAATTTTGGATCTTGTCTGCCCGAAGAATTATTCGGAGTGTAGTCTTTCGCTGCATCCCTTGTTATAAGCTCAAGGCTTCCACCATGCAGCCGTTGATGGGGGACTTACCGGCAGATCGCGTAACTGAAAGCAGGACGTTTGACGGTGTTGGCACGGACTTCGCTGGTCCCTTCTTGGTGAAAGCGTCGACACTTCGAAACAGCAAGACTGTTAAGGCCTACTTGTGTGTTTTTGTTTGTCTTTCCACAAAGGCCGTACATTTGGAACTGGTCTCCTCGCTTACGACCGAGGCGTTTGTAGCCACATTTGACAGATTTGTATCCCGCAGAGGGCTGCCTTCCTTGATCCGTTCTGACTGCGGCACTAACTTCAAGGGCACCTATAATTATTTGAATGATGTTGTTAATTTCCTTGAAACCAACAAAGCTGATATAGGTGATAGGCTTGCCCGACGTGGGATAAATTGGTTGTTTTCCCCACCAAATTGTCCACACTGGGGTGGTATATTTGAGGCCGCTGTAAAATCGGCCAAAACACACTTGCGCAGGACAATCGGTGAATCTGTCCTTACATTTGAGGAACTCGCAACTGTGTTTTGTAAGATTGAGGCCGTTTTGAACTCTCGGCCATTGTGCCCGATCTCCTCAGATCCGAATGATTTGGAGGCCCTTACGCCGGGCCATTTTTTGATTGGTCGCCCACTTGTCGCCTTGCCTGAGTACCCCTATATTGATACGAGAACTGGTCGCCTCTCGCGTTTTGAATTGGTACGCCAGATTACTCAGAGCTTTTGGAAACGCTGGAACTTGGAATATTTGCACATACTCCAGCAACGCGTTAAGTGGACCGACAAGACCGATCCACCCAAGATTGGTGACCTCGTTTTGATCAAGGAGGCTAACCTTCCGCCACTCAGATGGCGCAGGGGGCGCATCCTTCATTTGGTAACTGGGGCTGATGGAGTTCCCCGATTTGCTGAGGTCTTGGTGGACGGTTCGATTCTGAGGAGAGCGGTTGCAACATTGTCGCGTCTACCAACCGATTAGCGGACCGGTAGGCCGGTCCGGGGCGGGTGGATGTTTGAAATAGAATTAGTTTTTATTATAAGTCAAATCGATTAGATCGATTGAGTAACATTTTGTTTAGTCTATTGAAAATTTCTGACAATGGTCACACTGAACTGTCAATCTTTTCATTCATTGTCGTTTCCCGCGGTCAGCGAAAAAAGCTAGCTCTGGATAGATTTCGTGTTGTGAGCGTTTTGATCTTGTATTTAGAACCCGTTTGATTGCCACTTCCTTGATCAATAACTGGCACCGGTTAATTGTGATAAAAATAGCATTTTAACGAACATTGTAAAACTTGAGTGAATCCGATGCACGTGGTTGGTGCCGGAAGAATTTGCTGATTGAAGACGCTGCGTGGAGTCTGGTAAAGTAAAGATAATTCACTTGCTAATATTGGCCAATTTTAGTCTCGTGTGTGTCTAACTTGCCTCCAGGACTCCACTCAAGAACATCACCAGGAGATATTTGGTAAGTAAGTTGTTTAATTCTTAGCGCCAAGAAACTTGGCCCATGTGTTAGATCCTTTGTCTTGGGCTAAGACTGGATGAATTAATCGCTTCCACTGATCTGTGTTAAAAAATACCCATTCTTAGCCCGAATTCTACACAATGCCTCTTTTTGAACGTGTTGGGAAATAGAACATCATCATCATCTCTACTAATAGTACGTCCACTGCTAGACATAGGCCTCAATAAATAGGATTATACTAGGCTATATTTATTAGTCCGTGTGGTAATGGAATAAGAATCAGAATGTCACTATGTCATCCCATTTCGTGGGTAAGGAAAATACACAAAGCAAATAGTATATTTGCGCAAAAACGGAAAAGTCGACTTCAAACCATATGGGACCCCTTTTGGCCAGCGTGGTGTAGTAGGCAAAATTCTCCTATTGCCTTACAGCACTGTGAGGTCAGTTAGGAGTGGCTTAAGTTCAGCAGTGAACTTCGGAAGGCTTAGAACAAAATGTTCTACTTATTATGGAATAACAAATAGAACATAGAGCATTATTAAATTAACTCGAATAGATTGCAGAACAAGATGTTCTATTTATGAAGGCCAATTAAATAAAACATTATAAAATAATTGCGAAAGGATGTTGCAAGGAGCTACAACTATGCTCTATTACTCCTTTGATAGTACCCTGACTAAAAGCATAATATAGCAGTGCCTATAAAATTATTTTTCAGTGGACAGTCTTATAGACTTTCTACTGAAAAATAATTTTAATAGATTTCCCAGAAGAAATGACCAATTTACCAGGACGAAAAGAAAGCTGTCTTTTCATAAAATAAAATTTGTAAGTATTCATTAAAGTGGATTTCTAATTGCGTTTTAATATAATAAGTTTCCAACAAGAGTGATTTACAGTATTTTGCCATCGTAACGATTGGTATGAATGAATATTCATGACTAATTAGTCTATTTTGCTTAGTTTGGACACAGGTTGGCCGATGCAAAGAAAACTAAGTTAGCTGGGCATTCATAGACAAATCCAGTCTGGATTGCAAGTGTGATGCTGTTCCACAAACAATGGGACATTTAATATCTTGTCCTGCGTGTCCTAATGTAAGAGAATAAGATCCTGTAACGAGCAGGCGTTACAGGATCTTATTCTCGTAGCTAAGTTTTTTTCTAAGAGGAAGGAGTCCAGCTTAGCGGACCTCCTATCATTGCACCCAATAGAATGCATAATGCAAGATAATATATTGTAAAAAGTTACCAGACAGACATAAGATTTGCATAACTTTTTTACAAAGTTGCGGCATATTAAATCACCGACAATTAAATACGCCGATTGGATGATGCCGTACTAAATGATATTCTTGCGACATATTTAAACGAAAGGCAAACTACAAATAAAACAGAATACAATACTTCTAAAAATCCACCAAAACGCTTTAATATACATACCGAACGACTGAACTTGGAATTGATACCACCCCGTGTTCCCTAGATGTTTTCGTCTGGCACCGTCAATTATACGTTATTCTGTTCCGTCGGATTCCCAAATCCCTGGGATACGGGGACTTTGTATTTACATATTCACACCTTGGATACGAAGTGATAAGTTAGGAGATTTGCGACGGTGGCGCGTTATGGCATCGGGACTCTATTTACGTGAAATCGGGCGTTGAGTTTTATTTTAGGTGGAGTATATTCGTCTTGAGTTGCATATGTGTCTGAATCATTACACATATATTATACACTGTAGCACAGAGACAGTGGTATAGTAAGCTATGTTTTGAGACAGACACAAGCCAAAAGAGTCTTAATTCTCAATACGCTGTGTATTTAAAGAAAAATATTACCATTTTCACGATGGCCCAGTGGACATCGAAGAAACTACAGAATAAATTTTATAAGATTGAAAAATTATATTAAATAAATTGAAACATTTTACAGTGTGTGTAGAAGAGATCTAACAAAAGAATGTAAGTTTTTTAAACTTTTTTCATGTTAAACAAGAATACATAATTTATACCAAATTACTAACCACCTACAAGAAAACTACTCAATTCTGAGCAGACTCCTAGAAGTCTAGACAATATAATATTTCAATCACTTATCCTCACAAAGCGAGTATATCGTCTGAAGCACAAATGAAGTATACTTAATATTACTCATGCATTGATGTCCGAAAAAACTTGAACAAGTTATTTTCGTGTATTCTTTGGGGAATGACTCGGCGTTTTTTTTCGGTTCTTTATATCTTTTGAACAGCTAAGGGGCGTAACACATAAGCGGTTTGGCCTTGCCATAGCTGAACAGTGAAATTTGTAAATTTATTTTCTACATAAAACGCCTAAAGCATGACTTGATTTGCTGTTCGTAAGATTGGCAAAGCGATGCAACGTTTACTCAGGTCTCGAAGTGGATGGGTAACGACTTGTTGTGGCACTTACACCAAAGCATGGTAGCTTTGGAGGGCATGTCATGCCGTAGAGGTTCCTGTTATTTTCTTACGACAAGAATCCTTATGTCATATTGAATATGTTCGGATGGTCTATACATACAAAATTATATACTAATCGATTTTAAACTCTCCGCGACCACGCTTTGTGCAAGACGAGCGAAACGTCGGCAACAAATAGGTATTTATACCTTAAATAAGTTAATTGTACGCGATTATGACCCGCTCATTTATTTTGTATGATATGTTATACCGACACCAGGATTGATCAGATAATAACACAAAAAAGAAAGAAGAAAGAAATACCACATGTTATAAATCGTATTAGATGGAGTGGTCACTCCGATACTGTCATTGTGTAGGTTCGATGAGCACGCATGACAATACTTTGTATGCGCTAAGTACAAGTTGTTACCCTAAGGCTGGGTGTTGGTAAAGCTCGCCGCGAAACTCATCCTAGTGTGGAAGTAGTATTCTAACAAAGTTAACATAAAATATTACTCGAGGAAGGTTAATGTGGCTATCTAAAGTAGGTCTAACAATTTTTTTTTTTCAATTCTGATTTATGTCATTAGGTACTACCCATGTAAAGAAATATGTTTTTTCTTATCGATTACCTACGAAGTTGCCCAAAAATATATTTTAACGAAATATTTTTAGGTTCCTCGTTGGTCTCGCGGCATAAATGTGCGCGTGGGATCGGGAGGTCCCGGGTTCGATTCCTGGGTCGGGCAGTGTTATTGGGTTTTTCTGTCACGAAATTCTCAGTAGCAGCACGGAGTCTGGAAATGTGCCCGGTACGGCAATAGGCTCGCCCCTTATTACGTGGGACTAAAGTATATCCGGCGAAAAGTGGGTGTAGAAATACACCTCTGCCTACCCCTTCGGGGATAAAAGGCGTGACGATATGTATGTATGTATGTATTTTTAGGTTAGTGTGTCTGTATCTACCAAAAATAGATCAGGTATCCAAAAATAATCAGTATTAACCAAATCTAGTCAAATGTGTATTAAAATTCTCTTGAGTCAGCTTTGCCGGTCTACCAATACTGCGGAACCGAATATGCGGACTCCGCATTACATGTATAGCGCCCCTAAGGATATATACCATAATTTATGACCTCAAGGCCTAATGGATTTTGGAACAGGATCAAATAGAAAACCCCACGTAGAGCTCAATGAATTCAGTTACAATATAGTCCTGATACAGTACAAATTGTTCAGCCGTGTCGTAATGGGTGGTATGAGCACGGAATAAAGCCTTTCTGGGATCATTGACAAAGATTTCAGTGGCTTGGATGTTGTGTTGTATAGATTATAGGCTTTGCTTCGGAAATCTGCACATGTTTGTAGTAAATATTTATAGCAAAGTTATCATCTTTATCATCATCTGTCATTTGACTTCGCTTTGTAATATAACTGGCAGAATATGAGCTTCAGGCAATACACAAATATAGTCTTATTACCTAGTTTACATTTTAGAGTCCTTTGTTACTATTCCTTTTCCCTGGGAGACAGGGCGTCTACACTTTAGACCTTAAAGTTGCAACTATCTCTAGGACATTTTTGCTCTCCGAGGTACGATTGGTTTTGACTTTTGAAACTGGCCAGCCATGTTAAAACTAGACGTTGATCGACGCGCTTAACCTGTTAAATCGATAGGATTAGAGACGTGTCACATATATTATCTTTATCTTACACTAGTCAACGCCAGCGGCTTCGCACGCACATATTTTCGAATTTCCCGTTTTGCCCGATCCCGTGGGTATTTCAGGAAATCCCTTCTTAGTGCACCCCTACGGTCTCCAAGGAACATACATGCCAAATTTCAGCTTCCTACGCCCACTAGTTTAGGCTGTAGCTTGTCTGTCAGTCAGTCAGTAACGCAAGGATTTTATATATTAAGATAATATACCAATATAAAAGATATTCAATTTCGTTTGTTAGCATAAAAGTTGGTTAATTGCAATTGTTATGATCGGAACAAGTTTCACAACTTTACATAATAGGTATAATAAGTGACAAAATACATCATAATTGTGTTGTTACGTTGTTCCAGCGCGGCTTAACAATTTTCCCTAAGAATATCTTAAACCTACCGCTATCGCCTTTGGAACAGTTCCAAGCGGTATCAGGTACAATTTAGTCTACCACTGGTATGATATCAAACAGACTGCTTTAGAAAATCAGTGCAAAGTCAAGTTGAACAGCTGCCAAAATTTGAATAAAATCAATGAATACAGATGATTTACATTAAAGAAGCTTATTTCTTAAGGATGTCATGTGCCGATTAAAGTTGGCGTATTGACGGTTGTCATTAGTGTAGTTCGTAGTTGGCGCCGTTGGCGGCGCTAGCGTCGTTCGCCATCTGTCTTGCATTGCTTTGGCGTAAGAAATAGACAGCTGTTGCACTGACACTCACGCGACTGTTACGCCGCCAAGCGGCAATTTGGGTCGCACAAAGTTTGTCTTAAATGCGCCAATAAGAAAAACATCTCTATAAATAAATATCTATGCTCTATGATAAAATTAACTATGGGATTGAACACGTTTGACACATATTTGACACTATATATTTCGAGTCTACGAAATTCTGTATATTTCGTGAAGAAATTAAATACGCCTTGGAGCTCTGCGTCCGGTTCATAATCTAACCAAATAATATAGAATTATTAGCTTTCCCGTGGCTTTTCCTCTAAGCGACTATAATGTCACCTCCATTATACAGAAGGATTATACGTGGCTAGCAGTGACTAGACACGAAAAGTCGAAAATTGGGCTCAGTGGCGTGCCATTAGAGAGGGCTATAACCAGCAGTGGACTATGACAGGCTGATGATGATAATATAGAGGGATAGCGTTATTCCCTGGCTTGGACCCTGAACTACTGACCCTATTATCATAAAACACATAGCTATGAGTACAGACTGCCTCCGTGGTCCAGTGGATAGCGTATGCGACTTCTGGTCGGAGGTCCCGGGTTCGATTCCTGGGTCGGGCAAAAGTGTTACTGGGGTTTTCCGAATTCTCAGTAGCAGCCCGGAGTCTGGTGATGTACCCGGTAACGGCAATAGGCTTGCCCCCTATTACGTGGGACCTAAAAGTTAATGGCGAAATGTGGGTGTAATATTACACCTCTGCCTACCCCTTCGGGGATACAAGCGTGAGTCTATAAATAAATAAATAAATAAAAAAATTACAACTAAACTAAACTATTTATTCATTAAAGTCACTTACTGTGATTCGAAGGCAGACTCTACGTCTAACTTAGTTCAGTCGCAATATACATCGGAGTGCACTAGTGCAGTTACACAAATAAAAAAATCGGCCAATAGAATGAATTTGGCTTTGAGTTTGAAGCAGTCACCTTGATGTTTAGAATAGGGTATTTGACTAAAAAAATTGAATTAGTCCGTCAGTTAGATTATCGAAAAATATTGGACACGTATTTTTTTGTTTTATCAAATCAGTAAAAAATTACGAAGATAAAACGCATCATAAATGGAGAAACGTCTAGGAGTGGGGGCTTGTAACGTCACTTGCCAGTAAAAAGTGTACTGGCAAGTGACGTCACACGAGTTTTCAGAGAAGTTTGTAGTCTTCATTTTTTGTTTACGTGACTAAAGAAAAATACGTGTCCAATATTTTTCGGTAATCTAACTGACGGACTAATTAGATTTTTTTAGTCAAATACCCTATTGGACCTGTTAAACTTGTAAGCTGCAGGCGAGGCCGATGGCGACCGCTAGTTAGAAAATAAAAGTGAAATACCTTGTATTTGCGACGTTTGGGGTTACACCTAGTGTCACTGCATACGGCTGGCCAATTTTATAGCCCCTTGAGTCACTTGTAAGCCTTTTAAACGGTTGAAGTCTGTTTCAAGTACTTAGTCAACGTATAAGAGATACTAATTAGCTTTTTATATAACTTACTTAGTATTATGCTCCATTCGAGTACCTACTGTATGTCTCAACTGTAAACGAGACTAAGAATGGAGCGGAAATAAATTTGAGGTCGTGACTAAAACATTATGCATTAAGCGTTTTAGAGAGATCTGAAATATGCGAAAAGGTATGTTTTAATTATGAGCAGAAATATTTTATTAAAATTAGTCCAAATTGTATTATGAATTATGACAAAAGCCGCAGTAATCACATTTTAACACATTGAAACAAATAACCCAGATACAGTCTGTCTGTTCACTATAATCTCAAAAACTACTGCACGGATTATCATGCAGCTTTAACCTGTAGACTGAGTGGTAATAAAGGTTCAGGTGTATAATTTATTGTGATTCAACGATGGAAGCTAGTTATACCTCATATAAAGTATTTCAGTAATGCGCCGTTTCAAAACAAAATGATACTTGCATTTAATTTATACCTGGGTCGATAAGGTCAAAATCTGATGTAATAAAACATAACAAAACCGGGAATTTCAAAAGATTTCACCAGAAAACGACAAGAGTCAAGATTAAGATTAAAAATCTTCCGTGTTTTAGTATATTCACATAATAGCTCGCGTGAGCCAGTAACCCGCTGTTTCATGACAGCTATCACCATAAAAAGTAATTCAGTTTCGAATCTCATATTATGATATAATCTAGCGAATGGATACGGGTGGCTCAGGATCGGTCTGTGTGGAGAGCCTTGGGGGAGGCCTATGTCCAGCTGTGGACGTCTTTCGGCATATCTGATGATGATGATATATACATCCAAATATTCCGAATACGAGAACTATTAAATACGCGAATGTTCGTGACGATGGATGCATATTTTGGGCGATGGGCAATCTTAAGATTGACTGCACTTCGGGCTTTTACTGTAACATATACATATATATATGTTACTTTTTCCACATGAACTACTAAACGGATTTTGGTGAAACTTTGCAATAACATAGAATAACTTTGCAATAACATCTGAATATATATATACACATAAATAAAATTGGAGTGTCTGTTTGTAATATTAAAATAACCGCTTTTTACTCAATTCATATGGATGTATACACGGTACATATACCGAAATGTCATTTTTTTTCAATTTTTGTCTGTCTGTCTGTCTGTGTGTTCACAGTAATCTCTGGAACGGCTGGACCGATTTTGACGGGACTTTTACTGGCGGATAGCAGATGTACCAAGGAGGAACTTAGGCTATAAATTAACCGGGTACGCGAAGTAGTTCCCTCAGGACGCGGGTGAAACCGCGGGCTCATCTAGTTATACATATAAAGGCTACCTTTTGGCACGATTGTCGACACTCACGCTGGCAGAGCCACGTGTATAATCTTGTTATTAGACATGCATATGGCTTAACGGTATGCTCATCTTAAATTGCATATTAAAGATTTTTACAATTTTCGTCTCATATTATTCTAGTTTATATAATATTCTTTTTCATTAATATACGCCTTATTCGATTTCTTAAACATACGAATTAAAACCTGCGACTTACAATTTATAATCTAAAAAATTCTCGCCTGACTCGCGAATTAATGATGCTAATAGAAAATGAGTGAAGACTTAGAAGGTTAGGGTGTGCGGTTTTATTAAAACAAATTTTGACAAACAATATCCGACTTTAAGGTTAAAGAAATAAGGTGTGAATAAGAATATTCGGCATATTGATTTGTGTGCGATTGGATTTTCTTGGTGTCACAGGATCTGATCATTTCTTTTATTTTCCGGTGGATTATCATTTTATATCGAAACTGTATATTGAATAGGACACTTTTTCTTGGGTGACAGTTAATTGAACGCGGTAACAGGCTGGCGAGAATATCTGCCAGCTGTATCCGAAAAATTGTGAATATATTATATCTATCTCTTTATCATCTTATCTTACTATTTTATGAAAATGAAAGTTTGTGAAACGAATTTATATATGTTAGCTGTTTCAGCCATTTCTGGACGATTTTTTTATGAAACTTAGCAGTAATATAACTAACTAGAGGATGCCCGTGGTTACACCCACGTTATTTAAGGCTACTGCTCTGCTCCCGTCGCTCATAGCGTGATGTTATATAGCCTATAGCCTTCCTCGATAAATAGACTATCTAACACTGAAAGAATTTTTCAAATCGGACCAGTAGTTACTGAGATTAGCGCGTTCAACCAAACAAACAAACTCTTCAGCTTTATATATTAGTAAGTATAAGATAAGATATAGCCTTTTCATCAGAGTAGCACATAGGCTAATTTGTGGCACGATAAAGGCTAATTTGTGGCACGATAACTTAATCCATCTCAGACACCAAACTAATGAAGTCAGAAAAAATATTAATTTTACTTTTAAGGCAGGGAGTGCCTTTTATGATGTAGACTCCAGACCAGATATTTTCCATATTCCATCCACGAGGAAGAAAAAAAAATGTTAATTCCTCTAATTTAGAAGCAAGCTCTCTGTGCATGTGAGCAATATCTAATCCTATAATAAACGTTGCATATCTAATTCCGTGCAGCACAGCCAGTCATGACTGGACTTTGAATTATAACTATCTAATTCCCTCGGACATTCAGTTCATCCAATCACGCAAGACCTCGTCCATCTCGGAGTTTGCATGTGCTCATTAAGGCACATAACGGATATAACTACATTCTCAAATACAAAATTGAAAAGTCCACTTACATAGAACTTATACTAGACTAAAGGATGCCCGCGGCTCCTCCCGCACCTTATTTTTTTTTTACTTTTTCCCCGATCACCTGGGAATTTTGGGCAATCGCTTCTTTGTGCACCTCTCCGGTCCCCAAGGAACATGCATGCAAAATTACAGCTTCTTGTGCCAAATAATTTATACAGTGCGTTTTCTGTTAGTTAGCCAGCAACGCAATAATTTTATATATGCAGATTTCACCCGCAGGTCTGTCTGCATTCGAGTCGGTTATCGCGACATCCTAGTAACAATACATACTATGTCACTCTACAGCCGCCTATCTATCACCACACATAAAAATCATACCACAACATAGCTTCGTTGCGACGTGGAAGAAGGACACTGATCGGAGGTCCCGGGTTCGATTCCCGGATCGGGCAAAAGTGTTACTGGGTTTTGCCAAATACTCAGTAGCAGCACGGAGTGGTGTGCCCAGTAACGGCAATAGGCTCGTCCCCTATTACGTGGGACCTCAACATTCACGGCGAAATGTGGGTGTAATATTACACCTCTGCCTACCCCTTCGGGGATATAGGCGTGAGTCTTTAAATATAAATTGAAAGAAGGACAAATAGACACCCTTTACATTAGCATGGATATACTCCAACATTGAGAAACTTAATTTATAGCCGTTCTAGTATTCGAAATTGGATGACATTCAACAAAATATAGAGGTGCAGTGTTGAATTTATAGTAGTCGATTGGTGTCCGATCATTTGACAAAAAACAAATGAAAAATTTTCATTTGACAAATAACATTTGACAAAATCATCTTAATATATAAAATCCTTGCGTTACTGACTGACTGACAGACACGCCACAGCCGAAACTATTCGGCGCAGGAAGCTAAAATTTGGCATGTATGTTCCTTGGGGACCGTAGGGGTGCACTAAGAAGGGATTTCCCGAAATTCCCACGGGATCGGCCAAAACGGGTAAATTAAAAAAAATGCAGGCGTAGCTGCTGGCGTCCTCTAGTATTTGATAAATTTATTATTTTACAAACTATTGTTTAATAAACTACTCATTAGACAATATATTTGCTATAAAAAAGTTAATAAGCTAAAACATTAATTTACAAATTGATTATTTGGCAAAACAACGTAAAGCATAAATAACATTTGACAAAATGCATTGCTTGGTAAATATTTTATTAACCAAAATCTACGTTAGTACAACCATCTTTGTGTAGGGTCAACTGAAATAATGGCTGGTTAGGTTAGGTTAGAACTGCGACCACAACGCCAGAACCGAATTCTACTTATTTCGCTTAATTCAGGCAGTGTGTATTTTTTTAAAAGACTTAAGTTTTTATGGAATTAGTATTAATAACAAATTATTACTTGCCTATAAATAATCTGTCCAAGATGAAAATTGCAACCATGCAATTAAATATTTTCAAAATTTCGCGTAAGTATTGGTTAGAAATTAGTTATTTTTAAAACCGAATAATAATTTATCTTCTAACTTTTTGTACAATCACCAATTTGGCAAATGAATTATTTAGTCAAATGATTATTTTTAAAATAATTATTTAACATTTTAATTGTTTTCTACATAAAACATTTGCGAAACCTGTATTATGTCAAATGATTGTTTTTAAAGTAATATGTTTGCGAAATGAAAGTTTGTCAAATGATTCGTTTTTCAAACGTTGTTTGTAAAATGATCTTTTGTCATACGTTTTTTGTTAAACAATAGTAAACCAGTCGCATTACGTCCATTTAAATATACTTAGGTTCAAAACGTGGTGTTCATTCAGAAATATGTAGGTACGAAAGATAATTGTCTGGATTCGCGATATATTTCTTTTGAATACTTTATTACGATAGTTTTATTGATTCAATTGGAATGCCAGTGCGAATAAAACGTTATAGGTATTAGGGTCTCAATTATGAGCACAGGTGCGATGTTATTATCGTGACCATAAGACCAGATATAGACCAACCATCAGTCAAATAAGTATTTATAAAATTTCGCGATTTTACACGCGTTTTTATCCATATATTGAATTGTTAATTATCGCTTGTCCCGTGCCTCGGAGAGCATGTTAAGCCGTCGGTCCCGGTTGTCATGAAGATCTTTGACAGTCGTTACAGGGCGTCAGTACCTTTTAAATAAACTGACCCTAGTCTAAACCATGGAATATCGCTATCCCTTCAGGTTGCGGAGGTCAGACAGGCAGTCGCTCCGTGGTAAATCTAATATTCAGCCAAATCCGGTTAGACTAGAAAGCGGACCCCAGATTGAAACTGGGATAACGCTAAGAGGATGATAACACGCGTAACTATCCACACTTATAATATAAATGCGAAAGTGTGTTTCTTTGAATGTTTGTCTTGCTACGTCAATTTTTGTGTGTCGAGAAATTTAGGAGACTGGCGTGTAAAAGAGACTCTCTTTATACCGCGATAACCGACTAACATGCGAGCGGAGCTGCGAGCGAAGTCAAGTTTGAAAATAAAGACGAAATACCTTGTATTTGCTCCGGCGTTGCCCGTGAGTTATACCAGCCGTGGTCATGAGAAAAATACATTTCCATATACATTTTTACATTCTACATTAATTTTCGAATACGATTGAGTCCCGTTTCGTAAATATTAGAAACGTACTTTTCAGAATAGTTAAAGACGATTACATTTTATAACTGCTTACGTATGGCGTTCCGGTTAAGAATTATTTTAATCTGACTTCAATAAATTCTAGAAACTTCTGACAATGTATTCTCGCGCGCTTTCGAATATAAAACGATGAAGAAATAAAACTTTTCGATGGCGTCTCACGCTCGATGAAATTGTCGGTATCAATATTACCCCACTTATGTTTTTATAAAGGGGTAAGATATTGTTTCCATTGAAACGAAAGCTTTTTTGATCGGAAAAGTTATTTATTTGACATTGATTTCGTGTTATGAAAGTTACTGATACGGAAAGGCATTTCCCGAAGGAAATATAAATGTGAATGTTACCATACTTGTAAGATGTATGGCACGAGTGAGCTACTGTTGAGTTAGGATTCGTAGAATATATTCATAAGTAATGGATGTACAATTGAAATAACAACGGCTTTCTTTGATAAATAAACTGTCTTACTGCTGGGTATGGGATTCTTACTCTATCATTATGAGACGACGGTGAATCGCTCTGGCCTACTGCGGGTTGGTAGACTTCACATGTCTTTCGAGGATATTTTATTTACTTTGACTTAATGCCTTGGGCATTATCTGCCAGTCTACCTTTGAGCGGTGCTGAGAAACGTAGTAGGTGTATTAAATACTTACTATAATTACAATATTACAAATAATATACATAATTATGTATAATAATATAATACTTAATTAACTCAATATAGCATATATATTGTATATAAATAGTATATACATATATACTATTTATATACAATATATATGCAATAAATACATACATACTATAATATAATATGAGCACTGAAGAAAGAATACATAAATGGATATTATGGAGAACTTATCCTTTTTGTCTATATTTATTTTTATCTGTGTGTATGTAAGTACCTATACCATTTATTATAAAATAGTTATATAAGTACATAGGTGTAATTCTGTACTTCTTTTGTATTCTGTATATTATTATTTATGTTTTTGACATCACATGCGTGAGTCACTAGAGGGCCTGGTTGAAAATCGGCGCCAGTCGTTCGTCCGGCACATGCCGCACTGGGTCCTATTTTGACTACACATCTTATTTCTTTTACTGCTGTTTATTTTAAGTTTATTTTCCTTCCTTTTTGTTACTTTTTTGTTCTTATTTTTAATGCACATTTTTTTTTTGTTTTATTATATTTTTTTCTTTCTTCTTTGCTTTTTCATGTGTTCTGCCATGCCATTTTATTTTCTTTTTTTAGCAATTACCTTTATCTTCTCAATGTTTTCTGTGGATGTAAGAATAATAGCTATTTGCTTTCTTTTTGATGACATTACACATGTTATTTGAATACTGGGGCGTATTGTAAAATTTGCTTCTTGAAACGCCTCATCAAGGACAAAGCCGCAATCTCAAGGTTATAACGCTGAGTGAACAAGAATAATAAAGCGTATTTATATGTATTTTTCACAGCTTAGATCAATTTAACTTAACTATAATGAGTATGAAACTATAAAAAAGAGTTTGCAACTTACCACAAATTGTATCTTCACCGAAAAACTAAATTTATCAATATTTTTTAACCGAGCGTAATAAACCACACGTGCACCAACGTCAGCCATGTTGTTTGGCGACTGATGGCTACTCGCAGCGCTATACGAGGGTCAAACTGAAAGTTCTTAGAACTGGCCACTTATAAACAATATAATAAAAAAAATATTCTAAAATTTGAAAATAGAACTCTTTGCCAATATTACTGAGTATATATTTCATTAATTTGTCATTTGTTTTACGATTTGGCGGCAAATTGAAAATTGTCTGTGTCACGTCAACATGAATTTAACACGAGAAAATTTTCGTGCAATGATTTTTTATGACTTTCGATGTCATTTAAGTCAACAAGAAAGTTATGATAGACTACGATTGGCCTTTCACGATGAAGCCCCATCTCGTGCGACTGTTTACAACTGGTTTAATGAGTTTAAACGTGGTCGCACTAATCTCACTGATGATGTACGTGAGGGACGGCCTTCTACGGCGACGACTGAAAATAACATCTGTGTTGTGCGGCGTATGATAGAGACTGACAAAAGAGTGACCTATCAGCAGATTTGGACAAGCTTAGGCATCGGTATGAGTCAAGTGCACAAAATCCTCCACGAACATTTAGCGGTCAGGAGCTTTGCGCCCGGTGGATACCTCATAATTTGACTAATGCTCAAAAACTCCATCGTGTGGATTGGTGCCGTAAAATGATTGAAAGATTTAACGGAGGTGACTCAAATGCTGTGTTCGACATACTAACAGGTGACGAAAGCTGGATTTACTGTTATGATCCTGAAACCAAAAGACAATCTGCTCAGTGGGTGTTTCCTTTCGAGGAGTTGCCAACTAAAGTGAAGAGAGATCGAAGTGCGGGAAAAAAAATGGTGGCCTCGTTCTTTGGAAGGATAGGTCATTTCGCAACAATTGTGTTAGAGGATCAAAAAACAGTTTCTGCAGAATGGTACACTACCAATTGTTTGCCACTCGTCTTGGAAAAAGTTCGAGAGAAACGACCTCGCAGTAGGATCCTCCTTCACCACGACAACGCCTCGTCGCACACCGCCAAGCGAACGATCGACTATTTGGCGACATCAAACGTTGAATTACTGGGTCACCCGCCGTATAGCCCCGACCTCGCGCCTTGTGATTTTTATTTATTTCCAAAAATTAAAGAAAAACTTAAAGGAAAGCGGTTTATGAATGCTGAAGAAGCGGTGGCTGCGTATCGCGATGCCATTGAAGAGACCCCTAAGGACGAGTGGGCAAAGTGCTTTTCCCAGTGGTTCCATCGCATGCAGCGGTGTATTGACGTCAATGGACAATATTTTGAAAAGATATAATAAAACTAATAACTGGCTAATGTAATCAGTTTTTGATTTTCTAAGAACTTTCAGTTTGACCCTCGTACGTGTGCTGTGTAGCTTTCTTAGTGTGCGTGCTAGGTGAGTGGGGCATTTTGTCAACTGGGGCGTAATACCAAGTTTTATCTATATTTGATTGTTTTTTGTGTCTCCCTTTATAATATTTGTGAGTTATAATTCGTGTATGTCAAAATAAATCATATTCATTTAATTTTTTTCATACTCTCAGACTGTATTGCTGGCTTCTTTGCTAGATAGTTTAAGTATATCTTAGAATTTAATTTAACGATTGAACTCAACGCCGTGCGCACACTGGCACTGACAAATGGTCAAACGTCAACCATGCAGTCAATACTAGAGCTACTATGTACGCTAAAGTTTGTGAGAATGGATGCATATTAATCTACAAGATAACACTTTCACGCCTAAACTACTCAATGGATTTCGGTGAAACTTAGCACTTCACATAGCTGTACATCAGAACCATACATAGCCTATCTTTTGCCGCCACAACATCCACACAGGCGGAGCCGCAGAATCAACTATTTACACAAAATCTTACAACAATACATTAAATTGCTTTTGTAAGCGGATACGCAAGTATTTTTTTCAAAGTTTTTTTTAAATCTTAATTTCGGGATGCGCACACCATCTGTTCAGTCGCCATGTGTTTACAAAGGTCGTCTGGCCGAAACCCGGCCTATGCAAATTATACTGATTGCAGTTATTTTTACTGATTTCGTATTTTCTGTCGTAGGATATTTAAATAATTGAACATATAAATGAGATTACTTGTTAGAAAAAGGCTTGGTATAATGAGCAAGATCTTATTTTAGAAAAAAATATGGAATTTTTTGTTGAAAAATAGTGTACCTATGGAGCGTTCTTAACAGCATCAAGAAACCCTTTTTTTGTATTATTCCTCTAAAGTGAATGTCACGGGGACTACGTCAGTAGTCTGACATATCCATGACCCCACCTGGGTGGGCCCGCCTTGATTGGCGGGTCCCCTTCATAACATCTACAAAACCCTGAAATATACCCACTTGGTTATATACAAGGTATCCTAAATTTATGATATAAACTAGAGGATACCCGCAGCGCATTACTTTCTTCAGTAACGGAAGTATTGTATATATTGTTACGAGCTGGGGTTCGACGATAAATTATAGCTCACTATGCCACTTAAACTGAACTTTATTCACTAACACAATAACACTAGATACACACACTTAATTTTCCAACACTAATAAAACACACTATTCACACCACTAGTACAACACTAAACACTTCCGAATTACTTCCTTCGCTTGATCTTGATCGCTTTCCGTATTCAATTGAACTGTCCGGTCCATTCGCTCGCACTCTATTTATACTGGCCGGATAACATCACTAGACTTTTCGAGACGACTCACGAAATTTCTGGAAACGTGTAACGTGTTTCTAGATGTCGCGTAAATGTTCTATTTACACCAACGCCATCTATTAGAGGATAGATGAAACAGCCTTAAACAACCGATACATCTAATCTCATGTAGTTCTCCCATTCACTGATAGATGGCGTTATTTTCAATTCGTAACACGGCCTCCCTCTTAAACGTGTTCGTCTCGAACATCGTTGGACCCATAGTAACGAGCCAACCGGTCCACATGAACTATCTTCGGTGCACCTCGCGACCCCTTCTGGATTCGATAGGTAACGTCGTTCATCCTGGTAATTATGCGATATGGCCCGTCCCATCTGGCTTGTAACTTAGGCGATTTTCCTTTGCTTCGTACTGGGTTATGAAGCCACACCAATGATCCCTCATCGAAGCCTTTGTTATTTGCCTTCCGGTCGTAGCGAGTCTTCATCTTCTCAGACATCTGTTGTCCAGATTCCCTGATGTGCTCGTATACGTCGTTCATCCTGTTGCGTAGCTCGGTTGCGTAATCCGTTATATTGCGTGGAGGTTCTGGTGGAATACCGGTGATAAGGTCTGCGGGTAAACGGAGTTCTCTACCGAAATTGGCAAAAGCTGGTGTTACTCCTGTAGTTTCGTGGACCGCACTGCGATATGACAGGAGAAATGGTTGGATGTGCTTGTCCCAATCTCTTTGTTTGTTCTCCACCACCTTCGCCAGGTACCTTTCCAGTGATTGGTTAAACCGTTCAACCATGCCATCTGATTGTGGATGATAAGCCGTGGTCCTGGTTTTATGTGCACCCATTACGCGACAAGTCTCCTTGAACACCTCAGATTCGAAGTTCCGGCCTTGATCGCTGTGGATTTCCAAGGGCACCCCGAACCGACAAAAGACTTCATGCACCAGCTTATCGGCCACTGTGGTAGCTTCTTGATTTGGGATCGCAAACACTTCAGGCCACTTCGTGAAGTAATCCATCACAACCAAGAAGTATTTGTTTCCGTCCTGGCTCTCAGGAAACGGCCCAGCGACATCCAACGCTATGCGCTCCCATGGAGCTCCTACATTGTACACCTTTAATGCACCTCTGCTACGAGTGTGTGGCCCTTTCACAGCCGCACAACTTGTGCATTTGCGGCACCAATCCTCGACGTCATCCCGACAGTGGAGCCAATAAAACCGCTCTCGGATCTTAGTAAGCGTCTTCTTAACTCCCATGTGACCTCCCGAAGCACCATTGTGATAGAGCTGCTAGACTTCCGGCACCTTAGTTTTAAGTAAGAAGTAAGTAAGAAGTATTTAATCTTCAATCATATGTTGAACAGGGAAAACTAGCTATCTGTCCACGGTGATCAGAAGGGAGAGAACTAATTACTACTGGGTTTGTGGCAGCACAAGAACTAAATATGTTATCTAAACAAGTAGATGTTGCAGATACTCTAGTAGGTTCACAGAATAGGTTACTTAAATTAAATTACTTGAAAAGATTCAGAAATCTAATACACTGTGAAGAGTTCTCCAAAATATTAGTATTAAAATCGCCACATACTATAATATTCTTATTACTACATTTAATTTTATTTATAGCATCTTCCATAACAGTCTCAAATAGATTATAGTCACCAGAAGGAGGTCAATATACACAAATTACTATATATAGGTCTAATTCCACACAGGACAACTCCATATTGCGCTCAATAGATAAATTAACAATATCTTTACGCTCCTTACATTTTAATAAATTTGAAGTTATTATGAGAGAACCGCCTCTAATAGCCTGCATTCTTATATACGAACTCTGCACTGTATAATATTGATTTATAACAATAAGCTCATGGTTCTTTAACCAATGTTCAGTTAAGCACAAAACCTTAACATCATATTTTTCTAGAAATAAACTTAACTCTAATTCTTTGCCAGATAGGCCCTGCATGTTTTGGTGTACTATATTCAAATACTGCAGCCTAACTGTTGTCCTATCTTGGAGTTTAAATCACAAGACGTGTCAATAAAAACGTTGTTAGTACAAGTACTAACCCTATCAAATAAATTGTCAACACAAGGCTCTCTGCCTTGTTGTAAATTGTATGCTAATAGTTTAGCAATCTGTCGCTTAATATAAAATGGCAGATACATTGTATCTCTTGTTAAAGTAAATTTACTAATAAATTTATTAGCGTCAAAAAACAATATTGCGTCACTATGACGACAAGTTATATTATATAATAACATATTTAATGTGTGTATGTGCATGTTTTGTGTATGTGTTAAGTCATTTGAGTAAGGCAAAGCACATAAAATAAATTTACAACTAAACTTGGAATTAAGGTCTAATAACATTTCAACACATTCTATGATATGCTGTCTTTTTACCGTTAAACTGTTACCAAACAACAATATGGCCGTACTACTCTCATCTAAGGGGTGCAACTTAATCTGATTAACTAAACTACTGTAACTATCCCCTGGCCTACAATAATTTATAACACACTGGTTTGTATACTCACAGAGAAGACTACCAAAATTATGACCTAGCCTATCAGAAAAAATTTATGTTTTGTTAGTTGATGTTGAAAACCTAGGTTTAATCCTATTTGATTGTGAAGAGGATTGGTTTTGTGAATTATCAGAAAAGTTCTCAGATAGTATGGTACTCAATGGCTCTGCTGGGGTTGGAGTGTGAATGTGAGCACACGGACATGAGAGCTTATTGGTAAGAGACTCATACATTTCTGCATTACATCTCACCAAGTCTACTAGCTCACCTGCCTCTACTATACGCTTGCTCAGCTCTTGTTGAGAAGCTTGATATTTGTTAAATATTTCATTTAAGGTGCTCTCCCTAAGTACTAGCTCTTCCCTCAAGCGATGAATGTCAGTATCATACACTACCCTACTATGTTCTAAACTTCTAGAGTACTTAGACAGTTGATCAAGTAAATAAATGCGCTCCTTTCTGAGATTTAAATTAACTCTATGCACTTTATATTTCTTCATAGATTTATGACATTTTTTTAATTAGTTTATTAACTTTAATATAGCGTTTAAGTTTTTTGTGACTTGAAAAGCTGGGTGTCATAATAATGGTATCGTCCCTGGTCAGGTCTATTGTAACAACAGGCTCCCTAATACACACATGATCAGGCTCACTACTAACCAACTCATGATATAGACTGCAGGTATTCGCTATCTGTTCACTGCGTTTAAGAGTTTCTAAGTTAGAGATGGTGTTATGAGCTTCACTCAATTCTCGTTCTAGTTCAGCAACACGCCTCAAAGCTTCTTCATGGGTGTCCATACACTGTTGAAAGTTGGACACTGTCAATCGAAGTTGTTCATGTTGCTCAAGTATTTCGAGATGGTGTGTGTGCATTTCAGCCAACTGTGCCTTGAGTTCAGTATTTTTGTTTACTATTTTCTGTACTTCTTCTTCGCTGTCCCTTTCCTGTAGCAGCTGGTTACACAGGATTTTAGAGCATTCCAATTCCTTAAGCGTGGTCTGTAGTTTGTCCTCCAGAACTGCCATCCTGCGGGTCATCATTCCACAGACCTACCCTGTAGGCACCTGAAATATAAGGAAGAGTGAGTGAGTGAGTGAAGTGAGCTGAGGGCAACTATGAAATAGGTGGATAGAAGGTTGAGAAGGAAATATTGTAGGTAGATCATAAAAAAGAAAAGAGACTAAAATTGAATAAATTTAGGAACAGCTTATTTTAAATAGGTACTAAGTATTGGGGTATTTGATATTCTATTCATAGAAAAGTAATGAACATAATAAGTTTGATATATTTATAAAACAATAATATGCAATTAAGAAGATGAGTATCACTTATTGGTAATTTATTGTAATTCACTATAAAAATACAATGAATCTATGAAATATCAATAAAATTGGAATGTAGGTACTTATATAAATGGGTCTGTGTAACACTACTGTACTATTAATATATTTTATAATAAATAATTATGTATTGTGTAAAGTGTGTCATGTAGTATATGGTGTCTGAGGCAAATGTTCTTCGTCATCGATTTTGCTTCCACAATTTGTCAAGCAAAAGGAGACAAACGGTGCCGCTGTGTATTGTAATTGACGTCGCTCACATATAATGAGCAGTGTTTATGTGATGTATAGTGTATTTTCGTAGTAGTTTAAACAAGAAAACAGTACAGGATTATGTAAAGAATAATGAAAACAATACTCCCCGGGTTTCCAGATGATTTTAAATCTCGTCTCCGTTATCCGTTACTTTGACAGATAGTCCGCCACAAATTTTCTAGCGAGATTTTGTCAGTAGTCCTTTTATTTATAGATACACCAACAATTATTGGTCAGGTTTATGGGTATATACTTCACTTTCCACATCGAATTATTACTTAAAATAACATTAAAGTATTTTTATCACTTAAAATTATATACACGTATTGAAATGACAACTGCTCGCTAGTGTTGCCAGCGAAGAAAAGTCAGTATCCTCTGGTACAGTATAATTATGTGTAAAAATATGTATAAAAATTTAGTGCTCATAGTGAGACTTGACTTGCCGTTCGTAAAAGATCGGAAAAGTTAAGCAACGCTTGCACAGGTCACCACTTGGATGGGTGACCGTGTGTGGCATTTACATCTGAGCGCTACCGTGCTTCGGCGGGCACGTAAAGCTGTCGGTCCCGGTTCTTGTCTAAGGATAAGGATCGTTGGTGTCTGAAAAGTGCATGATGCCTAAAATATTTCAGACTTATACTTTGTGCCCGTAATAGATGTTACATTTTTAGATATTATGCTTGACACCAAACTACAATGGGGTCCACATATAGAAAGGCTATCGGGCAAACTCAGTTCTGCAGCTTATGCAGTTAAGACAATTAGACGCCTCACAGATTTAGAAACAGCTAGAATGGTTTATTTCAGTTACTTTGATAGCTTAATGTCGTATGGGATTCTTCTCTGGGGGAATGCTGCAGATCTAAATACAATATTCGTTCTGCAGAAAAGAGCTGTAAGGGGAATTTATAACCTCGGTCCAAGATTTTGTCTAAGAGAAAAGTTCAAAGAAATAAACATTCTAACTGTTGTATCACAATATATTTATGAAAATCTGTTAATATGTACATAAAAATATTGACAAATTTTGTAAATAATGTGATATGCTTTCTGTAAATACAAGACACAGGAATAATCTCGTAGTTCATAGTAGGGATGTTAAGGATATCCATTTCCGAAACTTTAGGATATCCGAATTAAAAATAATTCCGTAACCGAATCCGAAATAAATGATTCGGATAGTTTCGGATAGGGGCGGAGTGTAAATGAGACACGTTACGATAACTTGTTTTTGATCGGCCCAGTGACACGCCGCGCGCGTCCTTTGGATTGATTGTTTTCTTTTGTTGTTCAAGTCATAACTAGTCACCAATTTAATTACATTATGAAATTACGATAACGAAAAATAAGTGTTGTGAAAGTAAGTGTTTTATTATCTATTTGTGTGTTACTTTTGATATTCCTTAAAAATCTAATATCCGTAACGGAAACTATCCGAAACTACCGGATAATCTGAAATAATTTTATATCCGTATCCGAAACCGATATAATTTTATTCCAATATCCGTATCCGTATCCATATCCGAAACTCCATATCCGTAACATCCCTGGTTCATAGCACTCGTTTCCACAAAATAAGTAGCTGTTTTATGGGGTAATGTATACACTTTTATAACTCCCTTATAATATAAGAGACCTATCTTAAATAAGTTCAAAATTATTGTATATATACATATTATAAAATATCTTAATATAAAGACGACCAAAACGCTTGGGACTGAGCTTTTCTAATTCGACACACAAAAATAATTGTATACAATGATTTTTTTTAATGACGTTCCGTAAGTACTTGCAAAGTTTACACGAAATAAAGAAGTATTTCATTTCATTTCATTTCATTGACAAGGAAAAGTCTTTGTCAATGAAATTAAAGTAGGTACCTGTAAGTTAAATAGGTAAATATTTTTTATTTTCTCAAATTTTATAATTTCGTTTTAATTAGTAAATATGTAACTAGTGAAATATTCACCTCACTGATCAAACAAAACCCAGCCGGCCGAAAGACTTTCGATTTAAATAAATATCAAGAATTTACCAACTGTCTGCCCTAGCAATAATTACACGGCCCTAAATAAATAGAACCCAACTAAACGTACAAATACACACCATTTGCACCTTATATAAATAAATGTAGGGTTGAAATTCCAATATCAAGTACTGGGGCATCAATCATATTTTTTTAGATGGTCATCATGTTCGATGACGTCACACTGTTATTTCTTTTCATCGTACATCTGTGTTCAAGCGTTTTATTGTTTTCTTGTAAAGTCATTTAGGTTACCTGCACATCTGGCTGAAAGTGCGTCACGTACTGTTAGAGGCGTAACGCGCGGACACCGTTACCATCACGTCACATTCTCCTTTTTTTGGTACCCGAGTTTGCTTTTTAGTCTAACCAGATTTCATAAAATTTTACACTTTCCACAAAACGACTACCATCGAACGCTTGCCACACATCGGAATAGAAATATTCTATAGCTTACAGCAGTGCCATTAACTCATTATATTAAAGGATACTGACTCCCTATGACTGCCAAACATCTTCGGTCATGCTAGCAGTTCAAAAATAATATTCTAAAACATAATAATATTCTAGTTATAATAATATTCTGGTAAAAGGTTCGATCTTAGATCATACATACTAAACTGACGTTCCAGCAGTGCGGTCGCGTACATTTGATACGCCGCCGAACAGTCATTGTCAGTCAGATGTGTGCCGCCCTTAAACTTTTTTGAAGTAATAAAACACTGTGTTTAGAAGGAAGAGTTCTTGTTTTAATTTCAATGCGAGTTTTTATGTGCGGTGGAAGTTGGTAATTTAATTTATGATGATACATATAGCTTTATGGAGGTCGGTGTACATTTAAAAGGGGGGTAATACTGAATCTTTCTTTCTTCATCTCTACACAAAAGTATATGAACTTTTTCACCTGGTTTCTCTTAAGGTTATCAAGGATGAGGGGTAGGAATAACAATTAAAATGATAATTCTAACAGGTACATAATCGGAACACTAGTTATCTTCTTATCTTATCACTGGGCTCTTAGCAAATAATATGAAAGAAAACTATAATTGAATGTTTCATAATATCATAATGAAATCAATTTGAAATTACTTGCATAATTATGTGGAGTAGTGCTTTAGGAAATCTTATCGTTGTTCAACACTGCTCGAGTGTAGAGGGTTCAATCACCACACCGGACAACATACACTTTGTTCATACATACATTCACACATCATCAGCCCTGTATATGTACTGTCCCACTGCTGGGCACGGGCCTCTTCTCACTATGAGAAGGGAAAGGCCATAGTCCACCACGCTGGCCTAGTGCAGGTTGGCAGACTTCACATGTTTTTCGAGAACATTATGGAGAACTCTCTGACATGCAGGTTTCCTCACGATGTTTCCCTTCACCGCTTACCAAGCGATAATTAACAATTTAATACGCACATAACTCCGAAAAGTCATTGGTGCGCGTCGTGGATTCGAACCCGGACCCTCTACGTAGCAGTCTTTCGGTCTCTCCACTCGGCTATCGCTGCCTTCATTCATAATATACTCACGCTTTTTCCCATCGGGGTAGGTATATCGTGTTTCAAGTCCGGGTATTCGTTGTCTCCGTGGCTAGAATGTTTATAAATTCCTCATGATAATTATGTGATTGTTCCCAATGCGGAATACCTAAGTCTTTACAAAAATAAGGTACTTATTTAAAAAAAAATTACATTCTTTTGTCTAAGCCACTAAACAACATTTGTCATCAACTTGACAAGGGACATGAAACATAGGTTAAACAAACGACGAAAATGACATATAAACTAAGAGAAAACATTAAAATATTTTATCTAGGGCGTACAGTCGTTAGAGAATAGTTGGTGAAACTATTACAAAAGCACATATTTTATTATGTAGTAACATTGTTTGCTTACTCAGAATAATGAGTCCTGTATTTCTGTAACTTTACTCGGGTAATGTAACTCTTTAAAGAAATATTTTCGTCTATATCTCCATTAAACTAAATTACCTATATTTTGTACACCCAATTGATAGACAATGTAAAAATTGTCATAATAGTGGTATAGTGATAACAACTTATAAACTACTAATAGTCTCTGCCTACCCCAATGGCAGACAGGCGTGACGATTCACGATAGATAGATAGATACTTATAAACGTGAAAGTTTGCGAGGAAGGACGGAAGTTTGTTGCGTTTTTACGCAAAAATTTTACGGAACGAATCTTGATAAAACTTTGGAATAACTTATTATTATTATTACTTAAATAGCTTTGACCCGATAACCGACCCACGCAGGAAAAGCCGCAAAGATAATAAGAGGACTGTAATCAAAATACATTTACGTATATTTTTCAGGGCTCAACAAGTTTCACTTACAACAGTAAAGCTCAGTTCCAGCACCTCTGAATAGCTCTTACCTTCCAGATAAATACGAAATTAGAAATAAATTTAACAGGAACTTATCAGACAGCTGTGAAATTGGACGTAAAACTCTTAAAAATAGCTCACGTGGATAAAAAAAAAGGGAGTGAATAAACAGATGACATCTGATAGGAGAGAATGGAAGCGAAAGACATTCTGCGCCGAGTAATATGGGAAATAGATATAGGGCAGCCAAAAGCAAATAAAATTGGGCAAGTGCGAGTCGGACTCGCGCAGGAAGGGTTCCGTACCATCTTCTATAATAGAAAATCACGTTTGTTGTATGTATACTTAAATATTTTTTAATTTTTCTACCTGTTTATTAAGATCCAGTAACAAATTGCTTAAAAATTACGTTTGTTGTATGGGAGGCCCGCCTTTATTATTTACTTTTTTAAATTTAATTATTTATTTTGAAAGGTAATATACAACTACATATTCTGTGAAAATTTTAAGCGTCTACCTGTTACCGTTAGTAATTTTGAGCAAAAATTACGAAAAAATACACTGTTTATTGTATGGGACCCCCCTTAATATTTTTTTATTTTTTTATTTTTAGTATGTGTTGTTATAGCGGCAACCGAAATACATTATTTGTGAAAATTTAAGCTTTCTAGCTTTCACGGTTTATGAGATACAGCCTGGTGACAGACAGACAGACAGCGGAGGCTTAGTAATAGGGCCCCGTTTTTTACTTTTTAGGTACAGAACCCTAAAAAAGAAGAAGAAGGATATCGCTTCATCACTTACAGGTCATTATTAATCTATCACGTTTATTATTGTTATGTGTCATCACTCACTTCAGAAGCAATAACAAGACGAATGATGACAAGGAGGATACACATATGGACAGTTTTTATACAAGGCTGTCACTATACATACAGGGCGCAATCGTTTATATTTTTCTCCACAACAAAACATTTCAATTACTTTTGAACGGGAACTTAAAAACACCGCCTCGAATCAAATTCAATAACATCACCATTAGAAACAAAAAATCAGTTTGTTAGGGTTAGTTTTAGAGAGAAACTTTCATTTGTCGAGCACATTAAAACAGTAGGTGAAAAATCTAAAAGAAGTTTTTACGCCTTGTCAAAGATATCAACTGCGACATGGGGGCTTTCGTTCAAAACTTTAAAAGTAATTTATGGTGCAACATATCTGGGTTGTATGTGTTATGGTGCGCCTGCATGGGCAAATAGAGCTACTATCGGTGCTGTACGACGTAAAATGCTACAAAGTCAACGTCTCGCGTTGATATTTTTGTGCAAGGCTTATAGGACAGTTAGTACTGAAGCTTTGCCAGTACTGGCAGGTGTATTTCCAGTCGATCTTGAGGCACAAAGACGAGCAGCAATGTATTACGTGACACGAGATAACATGGATCTAAATTTTCTAGCCCCGCGCGACAGACATAAGATCGCTAGATTGTTGAACCATCAATCCACAGTCTATGACGATCTTCTTGATGAATGGCAATGTCGCTGGAACACATCAACTAAGGGCCGTCACCTCTACCAGTTCTTCCCATGCATGCGCGAGAGCGACTGGCGAGGAACTGGTTGAAGGTGGATCACTGTGTAGCCCAATTTCTTACAGGTCATGGCAACTTTAAGAGCAAGTTGTATTCATTTGAGCTAGTTGATTCACCGTTATGCCAATGTTCAACATCTGGCAACAATTATGAACAATCTGCTCATCACATTCTATGGGAGTGTAGTCTTTGGCAAATTGAACGTAATATCATGCTTAACGAATTAGAGGTAACTTCTGGAGTAGTGTACTATACGGATCTTGTGGCAAGTAGGACGAATTTCTGTGCGTTTAGGCGTTTCTGCCATACATATTACTGGAAACAGGCATTTACATATACACACATAGTTCACAATTTAGGCCCCCTTAATGCTCATGTCCGTGGTGCTTATCTTACATACATACACATACATAGACCCACGTCTGTTTCCCCGAAGGGGTAGGCAAAGGCATATTAAACGCCCACTTTTCGCCAGTGTTTTGATCCCACGTAATAAGTGGCGAGCCTATTGCCGCTTATAGGGATATTTTGTTTGCCAGAGCCTCGTCCGTTGATCGGCAGGTGCACCACTTGCAGGTGAGGTTGGCTTGGGACCCTACGTTATCTTTTCTCATCACTATATCTCTTCGTTGCTTGTCTCCCGCTTTGTTAAGGAGGGAAGTGGATTATTCATTTTCCAACTCCTCCAATATACTTCTGATTAAGTTCGTTGCGGGTTCCAAGACAGTTTAACATTCCCCGGGACTTCACGAGTGTCAAAACTCGTTGTCATCAATGGTCACTCCTGCTGAACCTGGCTAAACAGGTGACACAGTAGTGGGAATGAGGGTGGGATTAGTCCCATTCAATAAAAAAAAACACAAAAAAAATACATACAGGGTGACAGGTAACGACCTATTCCGGGCCGTCTATAAATCACCTCACACTATTTTTACGATTTTTAACCCCTCCTCCCCCCGTCCTTGTCACAACTGGTCTCATACATCACCATCACATTCTCCAAACAATGTCATACTATATCGAGCCCCTCCCCCTTCTAAATGTGTTACGTAATTTGTGGATGACCCCTTCCTTGAAGAACATTGACGACGCACGTTAACTAGGAGTCCAAAATCAGTGGTTTCTAAGATATTAACATTATTATATTTTTTTTTATAGAGCCTGTATCCCCGAAGGGTTAGGCAGAGGTGTAACATTACACCCCCATTTCGCCATGAATTTTTTAGGTCCCACGTAATAGGGGGCGAGCCTATTGCCGTTACCGGGCACATCACCAGACTACGTGCAGCTAGTAAGAATTCGGAAAAACCCAGTAACACTTTTGCCCGACCCGGGAATCGAACCCGGGAATCGAACCCGGGACCTCCGATCAGCAGTCGCATACGCTATCCACTGGACCACGGAGACAGTAACATTATTAACCCTTTGATTTCTGAAGATTTCTTAAGCAACCTTGATAACGTTATGGCGATGTTGATGGTTATATCAACTGAAGAAAGCCATGAAAAATAAGAAGTTGCTAAACTAGCTTTCGACTCCTATTTAGCGGTGATTACTGTTCCATCCATATGTCAAAGTCGCCATTCGTCTTTGACAAACGAGGTAAGTTCGGTAACATATCAATGAGGAATAAATCCGCGGCAATTACATGCAAATGCGCGGGAACACGCAATATGGCGGCCTGTTTATTTGACATGTAACGCGGCACACAATTTGACAGTGTTTATGTTCATATCATACTGCCATCGTTCACGCATAGTTGTGTGGTACAAGACATGAAATACTGCGGCAAAATCAATCAAATAAAAATTAATATTTTCATATTCAATATCCTTTTGATTAATTTCGCTGCGGGTACCAAGACAGTTAAAGTTAGGTCGCTACTTCACGAATGTCAAAACTCGTCGTCTTCTGTAGCCGTTTCTGCTGAACCTGCTTACACAGATGCAGTATGGGGAGGAGAGTGTTACTACTAGTCCCAAAAGCAGTTAATTATTCGTTGTACTAGTACCTATTGGTTGTGAAATTTTCTTTTATAATGAGATCTATATGTTACCCATGTGTTACCCCCTATTAATTATACATGTCCGATTTTTTCTTTTAACATACAGGTTTCACCTAGTTAAGAATGCAGGCTTTCCCATTAAATAACTACTACAAACTACCAAGAACAGATTTGTTATTAACCTGTATCCATTTGTCATAATCTATGTATTGAGTTTTGGAAATAAACATTATAACATTATGTGGCAAAATGGTAAAAAGTTTTGCTTTCCAAATTCATACGTGTACAAGAAAATATACGCACTACCTTGAAAGGTAAATCGCCGCCGCTTGTGACAAACACGCGTTATCGTTAGCGCCGTCAGTTTTTTCACCAACACGAACATTGGCAAGCGCTCTCACGTATCGACACCCAACACCGTTTGAACACAGCCTCTGTTTACGTTATAAACCTTTTTCGTACAGATAACCAAAGTTATGATGTTATAACGACAGTTTTTTTAAATGGAGCTAGAATTTTTCGCGTAGGCTACCGTATAATTCTACATGTTCAAATAGGTTTAATATGAGTAAGGATTTTGTGTTCGGTTGCCATGGCGGCATGTTGTAGCAGATTTGCGTACATGTTTTATATTTATAATATACTATGTTCTGCGATTATACTTTTTGTTGACTGACTGTCGACATATCTTTTTTTCTTTTCGACCATTTTTATGTACTGCATGGCGCTTGCAACAGAAAGAAGAAAGAAAAGAAAAAACATTTATTAGACACACCAATAAAACACAAGAAAGTTTGACAATAAAAACAAAACCAAAATACAAAAAAGAAAAAAAAAACAGACAAAGTGAAAAAAACAATTGTGCAGTGTGTCCAAAAGGTCACAGCTCAGCCTGTGCTACGGATGACCGCAGCGCCGTTTTTCAGCTGCAACCCAACGGCTGGTCACGGACGATTACCAGAGAAGGTACAGTAAATACTATAAAAGTTAGGCTAGAGAAGTATAGGCTTACACTAGTGTACATATACAGATAATTATATAACATCAGATAATAATATAGTCAATATTTTAGGTATAATAAATGTAGTATATAGAATATACAAACAAGAACTTGATAGCATTATACCGAAAGCCGCCTCTAAATGCAGTAGTTTTGTGCCTAGGTATATGCTTTGGTTGCCCTAGTTCTCTGCTAGCATATCTTTTATGTTCAGCCATCCATTCCAATTTCTCAAACAAATATTCAGGCACTTTGTCTTTGACAATCTCAAACATAAGAGTGGCCAAGTGAACACCCCTTCTCCACTTCATTGTTATGAACAGTGCTACAATATCGCATACTCGATACAAAGATACCTAGTGCTAGTTGGCATATCCCAAAAGTCAAATTAAAACGAATGTGAATGTATGATACATACATATATGATTATAGAGGCCTATTAAGCCTGACTCTTTCTACAAAACCAACTCAAAATATGATGTACAAGAGAAAGTAGAAAATAAATCCAAGCGTATCTTTTGTTGGTTTAATCTTAAAAATAACCATCTTAAAGATTGGTATCAGAAACGTGGAATTCAATAATACGATAGAACGTTCCTAATCCGAGAAAAAATATCAAAATTAATTAAAGAGTGAGAGGAAGGAAGTGCTTGATATTAAAAGGTACCGAATTCTTTTTATTAATCCATTCTTCCTTTCAGTAAAATTTCTTGTGGATTTTTTATTAAAATATATTGGATATAACGTTTTTTAAGGAATTAAAGCTGATATTGATGGGTATATGTCATTCAAGTGATGGCAGCTTATTAAAAAGATTTTATACGTTATGGTACGCTGATTTGAAGCTGTTCAGATTTTGATGATAGGTTTATCCTTCAATTACTTTCTTTGTTTGATAAGTTTAACTTCAAATGTATATATTTTTGTCTTCACGGACAAATCACATCACATTTCACTTAAATTTTACCTTCATAACAGCCGGATCCGACGACTTAGCGTATTCTCCTAGGAATAACTCAGCATGAGACAAGCAAACAAGTAACTTTTTAAAATAATGAGATCAAAATTTATAAAAGACGCGCTTGAATAAATAAATGTAACTTAACTTCATTCCCAATACATTAAAATCTCTATAAATTCGCTTCATAAATACTTCTTGCCTTTTAGTAACCAGTATAATTATTTTTAAATGAATTTAAAGTTTCAACGAACCGACTGTAGTACGCCTGGAAGTGTAATTTAGATAAATTCGAATATTCAGATTTATAGAAGTTTGCAACTTAGACAGAATTTAACGAAGGTACGGTTAGACTAAAGAGGAATAGAGTCTGTTTCTTGGCAGTTAGTTTGTAAAGACGCGGCTCAATGGATTTAATCTTTTCATCGTGGATTTTAACGCGCGATTATTGCCGCTCAACTATTTTCGCTTTGAATGTTGCTACTGTTAGTAGGGAAATGTATTTCAATTTCGTGTTTTTGAAGTATCTTGATTGTAAGAAGTGCTTTCTCATCATATCAAGTGATAAGACGGGAGTGGCTTTGTGGAAAACTTAAAATGCTCTGAAATCTGCTTAGATTAGAGAATGCGGAACCGGGCTCCAAGACGAAGGTAGTAATAATAATAAACATGGCCATTATCCAGCAGGTGTGTCGCAACCGAAAGGATCTGGCGACATGCTGGATAGATTACAAGAAGGCCTACGACTCCGTGCCACATACATGGCTTTTGAGGGTGCTGGAGTTATATAAAATCGATATAAATCTATGCACTTTCTTGAAGGCATGTATGGGGCAGCGGAGTACGGTACTTCGTTATCCAGGATGTCGGCAGATTCGCGGTTGCGGTGCTCCTCTAAAGATCGAACGAGGTATATTCCAAGGTGGCAGTTTGAGTACCTTGTGGTTTTGCCTAGCTCTGAATCCTCTCAGCACTTTGCTAGAGGGGTCTGGGCTAGGCTCTCGGTTGCAGCGTAGGGGTCAAGTTATATCCCATCTCTTTTATATGGATGTCCTTAAGCTATTTGCCCCCTCCACTTTCCAATTGACAGCGTTACTAAAAGTAACTGAAACTTGTAGTAATACTATCAAGATGGAATTTGGTGTGGACAAGTGTGCGGTCATGCATGTAAAACGAGGTGGGATTGTGGAATCTGATGGAATAGAGCTTTCAGATTCCACATAACTTAGATCGCTATCTGCGGCCGAGACTTAAGTATCTGGGTATGTCGCAGGCCTTAGCTATTGCTGAGACCGCCATGAAACAATCATTGCGGGAGCGCTTCTTTGGCCGTCTGAAAAAAATACTAAAAAGTTTTTTTATCATGCGTCAACAGCGTGCGTGCTATAATGGTTGGGCCATGCCAGTCTTAGCGTACTCCTTCGGCATACTCAGATGGACTCAATCAGAACTGGACGCCTTGGACAGAAACTTCCGTTGTCTATTGACTGAATATCGAATGCATCACCCGCGGTCGTCAGTAATGAGGTTGTACATCCCGCGGAAATGTAGTGGTCGTGGTTTCTTAAGTGCTAAGGACCTCCACAACCGCGAGGGAGACAATCTTAGAGAATATTGTCTGGCAAAAGAGAGTTGTTGTCCTAAGTATTGAGGAGCGCAGGGATGTATGGAAAGGCAAGGAGTTGCATGGACGTTTTTATCGGGCCTTACATAGTTCTGATGTAGACTTCATGTCATCAGTAGCTTGGCTACGGTTTGGTGATCTATTTGCAGAGACCGAAGGTTTTGTTGGTGCAATTATGGACGAAGTTGTCATGACGAATAACTACCAAAAGTATATTCTGAAGGATGGGACTGTTGACATATGACGGGCGTGTCACCAGCCCGGGGAATCTCTCAGACATATAGTTTCCGGTTGTTCTCGTCTTGCCAACGGCGAATACTTGCACAGACACAATCAAGTAGCCAGGATCGTCTATCAGCAGCTTGCCTTAAAATATGGCCTTGTACGCTTTGAAGTACCGTACTACAGGTATGTGCCCGATCCAGTTCTCGAAAATGGCCGTGCCACTATGTACTGGGATTGATCTATCATCACCGACAGGACTATCGTGGCTAATAAGCCCGATATCGTGGTGATAGATCGATCAGAACGCCTTGCAATGATCGTTGATGTCACTATTCCCCATGACGAGAATCTCGTGAAGGCCGAAAAAGACAAGGAAATCAAGTATTTGGACCTGGCTCACGAGATTGTCGACATGTGGGATGTGGACTCGGCGATCATTGTACCGATAGTCGTGTCAGTTAATGGTCTCATTGCCAAGAGCCTCGACCACCATCTCAAGAGGCTCTCGGCCCTAACCACCGGTAGCTTGGACCTTGTGCCCGGTACCGGTGGGTCTCCGTGGTCCTTATGGTTACATTTTATTTTTAATATTGAAGTGATTTAATTATGTAAAATAAGACAATGAGAAAAGAATTAATAAAGAGGAATAATAATAATAATATTCTACCACATTCACACAACATCGTCTAGTCCCAAACTAAGTAGAGCTTGTACTATGGGTACTAGGCAATGGATAAACATACATATATACATATTGTTTTGTAAATACTTACATATTATTATTAAATACATATTATTCAAGAGGCAGCGATAGCCTAGTGCAGATACCAACAGACTGCCATGCAGAAGGTATCGGATTTTCCACGGCGCGCACCACTGACTTTTCGGAGTTATGTGCGTATTGAATTGTTAATTGGTATAGCGTGCCTCGGAGAGCACGTTAAGCCGTCGGTCCCGGTTGTCATGAAGATCATTGACAGTCGTTATAGGGCGTCAGTACCTTGTAAATAAACTGACACTACTTAGTGTAAACCATGGAATATCGCTATCCCTTCGGGTTGCGGAGGTCAGGCAGGCAGTCGCGTGCAGTCCGTGGAAAAGCTAATATTCAGTCAAATCCGGTTAGACTAGTAAGCGTACCCCAAGCTGAAACTGGGATAACGCTAGGAGGATGATGACATACATATTATACATAGAAAAACCCAGACCAAGACAAACATCCATGTTCATGCACACAAATGTTTGACTTGAGCGGGAATCGAACCCGCGACCTTAGGCGTTAGCAGTCGCTTACACTCCCACTGCGCCAACCGGTCGTCAAAGATCTTAATGCAACTGGGATAACGGTAGAAAGATGATGAGATATGGTTAATATTATGATTCCAAATAGGTAAAAAGTACAACGTTTAAACGTTTGAGGCCTTATTACAAAACGAGATTTAAATATAATACCAGTGTAACATTATCCCTACATAGGTGTGATTAAATGAAAATCATGGTTAAATGTTACAATTAAAAATCAGTTTAATTCGTCAAGGATATCTAAACATCATTTAGCAACGCATTAAATTGAAAATTAATATATTTACTAGTTAATGAGGTAGAACCAGGGTCGCGTGATTCGGCGATAGTAATGGGTCTTGTTGAGGGTCCGGTTCCGGTGGTCGTTCAGAGTAGCTGGTGCACTTAGCTTTGCTTGCCGCTGTCCAGCTGAATGCAGAAAGAGAGGCCGCGCTCCCGGCGCCTCCGTATTTATATGCAGCCGAAGCCCGGTGTGGCGTCTGAGGTGAGTGGGAGGTGTGATCGCGACGTCACAGCGACGTCACACCAGGTTTAATCCTTAATTGACAATTGAAAAAAAGGCTTTTTGAAGATTTTTATTTAGTTTTAATGCGACATGTCTTCTTCATAACTTTATTTTAATTGTCTTTCGGGATATATACCACGTACCTTTGTTTGGAGTAACCGATATTTCGGCACTGTTGCAAGCGCCATGTTCACGGATGTACTGAGGGTATTGCGGGTGGATGAATGTTACGAGTAAGTATAACGGTCTACCCGCTTTCTTACTCGTTTTTTGCGTACAACACCACTGCCACTGTTTTCACTATCGCACTGTTTAAATTCCTATATTCATAACTTTAGTGATAATACTTTAACAAAAATGTGTCTATAGTCTACGTATGATTAAATTTAAACAAGTGAGGCTAGGTTTAAACTTCAATTTATATTAAGACCATGTTTTGTAATAAGGTGGATTGTGTTTCACACAAATTCCTCACTTAAACGTCATGTACTTTCCTTTACATTGAGATACCTTAAACTACAACTAAGTAAATAGTTTACTACAACCTAAATAATCTATAAAAGAAGCACCCTGAACAGAAGAGCATGCATGGGGAATCTGATGGGAGTGAATGAAGCAAGAGAGATATGTCAGGATCGTTGCAAATGGCGTTCCGTAGTATCTGCCTACGCCTCCGGGAAACAGGCGTGAGTCTATGTATGTGTGTATGTATATAAATAATCTATTTCAAAGCCATCCTATACATATGTATATGCGTGTCACGTACAGCAATCAAACCTACGATCTGCGCAGTGAAAGAAAATGTGCCGGCACTTCGTCATGATGTTTCTCACATAGTAAGAATAGAGCCTACGTTTGCCTTACTAGTGAAATATATAAACATGCTTTTCTAGCTAAGACAACGGATAAATCTTGTTTCTTAGGGGAAAAAATCTTCGATTTTTGTATATTTGGGCTGTTGTAGAGATTAGCCGCTTGACCGCGCACAAGTGACTATTCTCCCTTTTTTGAAATGCCGTAGACCGCGCACAAGTGACTATTTTCCCTTTTTGGTTACAGCGCTATACTCGGTCTGAATTTACTGTTTCTTTCTATTACGTAATGTTTTAAATTCTTTTTCTCTGTTCTATTCAAACCATTGAACATTTCTTCATGCTAAAAATATGAAGCGAGTCTTAAAATCGTTAACCCGGAACGAAAAAATAATGTCAAATGCCACTCTTTGTTTCGCGCGCTCCGTGATTACGTGCTTATCGTATGCGTGTAATTAAATATTTTTATACTATGATACATGTTTTTTTTTATTTAATTCGGTGTAGATAGAATCCCTCTACAGTGAAAACTCATAAAATATGTATGTCATCGATTTACTTTTTAAAATAATCCTGTTTAAAATACACAAAGTGTTTTTTGCAACGATAGTCAATGTTCGCTGCTAAGTATAATAAATTAGAAAGTAAATATCAACAAAGAATTCATACGACTTGAAAGAGTCATTTATAAGGTTGAAGAAAAACATCACTTCAACTTACTCATGTTACCGACTTATCAACAATAAATGTTTATGTTAGCGCGCCCATCTGGCGAGCGGCGGCGCGACATTTTGTTTAGAACGTGAGCGGTCAAGTGAATTCGGCGAATTGGCGCTAGCGGTCAAGCGGTTAGAGAGAGTTTACGCTGCTTTCCAAGTTATTTATATCATTAAACTAGCGAGCTCCTTATTGTTTCTTTCTAGTCTTCGCATGTTGTTCCACCCGCGTGAAGTAGGTAGGAATACAAATAAACCTTCCTCGGGAATCAAACTAACATCTATTGCGTTCGTACAGTCAGTCAAGACGAAAGGGAGACTTCAATTTAAAATACTTGTGTATGTATATATACCTATAGTAATTGGCCGATGCAGATGCGAGCAACAAAATAACAATTCAAAAAGAAACTAATGCACAAAATATGTAGAGCAATCGTAATGCTAACGTAGTTCCCGTGACCCCGCCATTCAATGGGATCGGCTAGGGGAACACCATGGTGGTTTTAGTGGGTAGCCCCGGCGCTTCTCGTCGGGGAGTCCCACTCTCCCTAGCCTGAGCCCCTTTAGGGGCCCAGACTGGGGGGATTAGCCCGTAAATAGTTTGGTTTCCATTATGCGTCAAAAAAAAAAAGAGTTTCATACACGAAAATTAATCTCCCATATAAGTTAATGTACTTGTACGTATTGCCTATAGCCTAGGCACAGTATTATTATAGTTTTATGACGCCACAACTTACAACACTACTAACCAAAAAACTTATACAAGAAATAAAAAGACTTCAACATCATTGTTCGGCCGTTATAATGGAAAAACGAGCGAAAATAGCAAAAAACATAAATAAAATATATTTCTGAAAAGAAATTTAATATGACATGGCAATAATTGAACCAGGCACAAGTATATGTCTGGGGCTTTTGTTAAGATATATAGGCCTCATTTGGCTTATGTACTAGGAATTGTTACGTTATTCTGCTTTTACGAAAGGAAATTTCTTTCGCATTTTTTATTTAAACCCTAAAAGCAATAAGTGCTTTTAAAACTATTTTTGTGTAAAATGTTATAAAAAAGAAATTGAAACACGCTACAGATTTAAAGTGTAATAATAATGGAAGCTTTTCTGTGTCAATAGTGTAACAATTTATACAAAGCTTTAGATTATTTCACAGAATCAAACTGACACAAAAGCAGTTTGTGTCCGATTTTTTTTTAATAATCATAGGCGGCAAACTAGACGGATCACCTGATGGTAAGCAATTACCGCCGCCCATGGACACAAGCAACACCGCAGGAGTCACAAGTGCGTTGCCGCCTCTTGGGGGTGGGAAAAGGGATAGGAGGAGGAATGGGACGAGGGAAAAGGAAGAGGGGATGGGCCTTCGGCACTCTCACTCACCGAACGATACGCAACAGTTTAGGTATTGTTTCTTTACGTCGATTTTCTGTGAGAGGGTAGTACTTCCCCGGTCGAGCTGGCCCATTTATGTTGAAATCAGCAAGGCTCTACTACCTCTAACATATATTCTATAATAATTATATCTGACATGATGTCTACATGTTCAGAAATCCCCAGTCACCGCAGGGACAAAACTACTGAACCTATAAACATAGTTTCCTTTTTTCACGTACCTAAGCAGTCGCTAATAAAGTGTTTTCAGTGTTCCGCCTCTAAGAAGTAAAATAGTGGGAGAAAGTTTTGTTTGAAAATCTGTTTCAAAATCAGCTGACTTTGGAATGAGCAATGAATATGCGGGTAAAACATAGCTAAATATACGCATGTATTTGACACATATGTATATATTTTACATATATTTTACTATATGTTCAGCAGTAATATAGGTTGTTAAGTAAAGAAGTACCTACTACCAGCCTTATAATAAAACCTATTTATTATAATGTATACCTATTTATTATGTCTACAAATACGAACAGATATTCTTCGAAATAAATCGTTCGAGCCGTTCAGACGAGTTCATCCAATCTTCAATCTAATCACGTACCTACCTATTGAAAGTTGCGGACTTCGAAAGTTTTCCGAAAAAATATTGTTCATTATTTTTCAATTCAATTTGTGTTACTCTCCATATATGTTACATGTATTTACATATATATGGTAAATATAGCGATGTTAACCTTTTTAGCTTTTGGAAGCTTTTTATCTATTACGTAATGTCCATTATTTATCACTGTCATAAACGGGACCGCTTTCTAGTCTAACCCGCAGGCCGATTCAGAATGTCACGAAAACTAATCGTACGATATGTCAAATTATTGTCCTCGTCTTTTAGCCGCCTATCAGAGATATTTTGAACAAATATTCATTTAATTCGGTTTATTTATTAATTTACTTCATACTGAATGCATAAAATTCATAGGAAATACGATAGTTTTGACAAAAAATGAGGTAGCCCGTTTAAATATTAACGGAATCGAATGTCAAATGAGATATCGAAAGATTCTGAATTGCCCCCAAGATTTAACAGAATATTATGTATCTTTTGTATCGAGCGACCGCCGACTGACCTTCATAACCCAGAGAGATAGAGATTTTCTAATGGCGCTGAAACACCTGAGCATTCACTTGTAACAGAACAGCGAGCATTCGCCGTTTTCTGTTTTGTCGAACCGAACATTTTCACGATAATTCTAGCGAACATTCTAAATACAAATATTCCGTAGAATCATTGTATAAAAATAATAGTAGGCAAGCTTCATACATACACCGGTTTGAATGTACGCCGTATACGCACGGACTTTTCACGCACACAATCTCAATCGAGCGCGGCCCGGCGCGGCCCGCCGCGCGGCCACAGTACAGGATGCACCCCGCGTAGGTAGGACGCAAGAGTAGGCAATTACCTCGCCGATCGGCCTTAGCTAACCTATTCTTTTTTTACTGTGGTAGAATATAGAAAAAGTATAGAAATCGCACTAAAGGCCTTGCCACACTATACAATTTTACCACTGATCAAATTTTCAATCGAATTGGCTTCGCCCGTCTACACGACACAATCAAATCACTGATTTGCATTCCGTCCACCCGATTGGTTAAAATTTGGTGGTACCGCCCACCCAATGAACTTGAGTTGAACGACTGGCGTCTACACGTCACGATTTCATCAAGTGATTTAGTCTAGTTGGACGTAAAATTGTGCTGTGTGGCAAGGCCTTTAAACAAGTTTGACCCAATTTTACTTCGGTTTCACTTATCAATTATTTCTAGAGTAAGACACCTAAACGAATGACGTTTCTAAATAATAAAATGCAGATTTTTATTTGAACAGGTTTAATAAATCATACAAGTGTCTGTTCCTACGTTCAAATTTATTTATCGATAGCGAGAGTTTATTAACATTCTATTGAAATTAATTCTGTGTTAACCAAATCTAAGGATATAAGGTAAAGGCTCCTAATACCGAGGTAGTCAAAATCGGCTCCTAATTCCGAGGTATTTTTGTTTTCGCTCTTATCTTTTGAATATTATTATGTAACTACTTAAAAACAGGATTCACTCATTCCATGTTTCAAACTTGCTCACATACGTGAAGTTCGTAAGTGTAACCCCGGAACAACTAGCTAAAATCAATCAGTCTCTGCCACGGTGTCGACGCGAGTGGTTTTTTCATACAAACACGGATCCTGTTAGGTAAGTGAGCTCATTTTTTAACGTAAGTTTTTGTTGTGATTTTAACATAAGGTACTGAAGGTAAGCAATTTGTCAGTATTGTGTGTTATTTTACTTGCCATAATTATCAAGATAATTTATGTTTTAAATTGATTTAGTATCTAAAAATATAAATAAATATACCACGGAATTAGGGTACGTTTTTTAAGCGTAGTTCCTAATTCGGAGGTACCATCGGTAATAGGAGAAACACTACATAGTATTCACTTGCTTATTACTTTTAATACAATATGTTTTTTAATGAGGCGTTTGTTCATTTAAAATTATTAATATTCTTTCGAAGTAAAAACCTAATTCCGTGGTATGTTTTATTGGATAGCAATCTTATTAAATGTTGTCAAACATGATCCAGAAAACAAAATTTTCTTTGAAAGGCCTAAATAAGAAGTAGCTCTTTAGTCTAATAAAATGTAATTATTTTGAACAGATTTTGACTGATATTAACACTTTTCAATCACAGAAATGTTGGTTCCAGTAAGAATTGAATAAGTTATTTATTCGGCCGAATTTTTATGGGTCGGAATTAGGATTACAAATTACAGGAATTTCTCCTAATTACGAGGTAGGATTTTTGTATACCTCGGTTTTAGGCTCTATGAGCTCCTAATACCAAGGGTATGCCTCCGTATAAGGATCGCCATAGAGCCTTATACCGAGGTATGGCAACCACAAATAGTATTTTAGGGTTCCTTAGACCAAAACTTTCACGTTATATCGGAATCCTTTATACACGCGCCGGCCGCCCCGCTACAATTTAGCGTTTGCGCTTAGCCGTATTTTGGATTTTCTTAATACCTACCTACTAAGATATATTCAAATTTTATATGAACGAATATATGTGTTATTAATAATTTAGAATAAGTAAACCATCTACTTAAAATTTAATCAAACTTTTTTAAACATTTATTATTTTATTTAAAATTTCCTTTGTGACTAGAGTAAGAGCATATTTTTTAAGAAATAGCACTACTATTTTACTATTATTATTTAACTTATAAAATTGCTGTACGGAACCAATTAACTCCTTTTTATTCTACCTCGGAATTAGGAACCGACTACCGCGGTATTAGGTTTCAAGCCTGAAAATACCTCGGAATTAGGGAAAATCGACTTTGCTATAAAACTATTTTTGTTCATGAATAAATCTTTTGAAAAGTCACATAATAATAGAAGTTATACAAAATTTAATGTCCATTTTAGCTGATATAATATTTTTACATAGGCTTAAATATTTACAAATGCTTATTTTTCCTGCTTGCTTCCAAATGTCACGAAATACCTCGGTATAAGGAGCCTTTTGTAAACATTATCGATATTTATTCTGAGTAAGCCCATCAAGGCTCATGTTAAAATTAGTGACAAACTACGAAGATTCTTCCCTAGATTAAAATCATAAGTCAAAGTGAAGTAAATATATTGAGTTTATCTATATTCTAAGGCTCACCCGAATGTTCGTGAGAATGCTCGCTAAAACACACATTTGTGTTGTAACACTCGCGAGAATGCTCATTACAGGTGAATGCTCAAGTGTATCAGCGCCATAAAGCTAAGATCAGTGTCAGTATAATGAATTCAAGGATACTACTACCCGTAGCGGCAGCCAAAGATCGTAAATAGTGGTTTAAGCGGTCACCGTGCCGCCTGACTGCGCTAAGTGCGTTCGAGTTTCACACGAGACAACACTTTGTGTGATCCATAAAGTGTTCTTTGCGTCGGTTGATTGAATGTTTCTAAAGTCGCACGCGACACAGGCTTTATGTCTAGTACATGAGTCTTGTATTATAAAATAAATGAATGTCTGGACTTTCTTGAAGGCCGTTGTTTCACACTGCGTAGTAATAAATATATCATGCGGTCTCCAAAACTTTGTATGGAGAAGCAGATAATCTTGGGTCACATAAATGGAAAACGTGCTCAAGGCAGGGCACCCACAAGATGATCTGACACCATCAAGAAGGCGGCAGCATGCAACGAGCCTTACATACGGCGTACGACCGCTCCTAATGGAAACAAATATGTGGTCGCGATCCTCAGCAGTGAGGGACCGAGGAAGAAGAAGTAATAAATATCTTACTTTAGTAAGAAAATAAAAAGCTGTCAGGAAAGGCACTTTCGTGACAGCTTACAACGCAATCCGATGGAACACACGCTAACACTTGACACTGCTACAATATCATCCGTTCACTTAACCCCATACAATTAAAACATGTTTTTTCATAAAACAGGATATGCCCGCGATAAAATCAAAGCGGACATAAATAAAGATAGGCGAGGGGACAACGTTGATATGCATACGAGCGTGAATACGAATTATACGGTACACTCGGAGACATAATTATCTCGTACAATAAAATTTCTTAATTATTATTTAGCAAGCGAAAGCTTCTGACAAATTACATACATACATAGACTCACGCCTGTTTCCCGTAGGGGTAGGCAGAGACTACGGAACGCCATTTGCAATGATCCCGACATACCTCTCTTGCTTCGTTCACTCCCATCAGATTCCTCATGCATGCTCTTCTGTTCAGGGTACTTCTCACCTGTCCTGTTTTTAGGATGTCTCCAATCTGGTCAGAGAACGTCCGCCTAGGTCTTCCCCTTCGTCCAGTCCCTTCCACACTTGCCTTATATATCTGCTTGGTCAGTTTTTCGTCATCCATCCTCTCCACGTGCCAAAACCATCTTAGCATACCTTTCTCAATGCTTGTCACTACATCTTCTTTTACCCCACAACACTCTCTTATCACACAATTCTTTACTCTGTCAGTCAGAGAGACACCACACATACTTCTCAGTGCTCTCATTTCCACAGCATTTATTCTACTTTCATGACTCTTCTGCCATACCCAACTATCAATACCATAAATAAGAGTAGGGACTAACACCCTATGCACAGCCAAACGTGCCTTTTTGGACACTTTTTGGCTATTCATAAACGCCTTCAGAGCTCCATTCACTCTATTACCTGCATTAACTCTTCTTTCAATATCTTCTACATTCTTACCATCTCTTGTAAACAGCGTACCTACATATACAAACTCTTAAGTTCGGACTTAGAACCCTAGAATTATAGGTAGAATTGTAGGTAGGCTGAATATTTATTTGTCAAGGTACCTTGACAAATAAATATTCAGCAGTAAAAAAGAGATGCAAAACGCCTCCTCAACCAAAACGATATATTCATTGACGCAAAGTATAGTAGGCTTAAATAATAAGTTCCATCATCATAGTTCATATCTGTATTTCACTATAGCAACTTGAATAATTATGTAAAATAAAATAAAATACATGCGTATCTCTTATGTAGCTGATTGTACACAGACAAAAGAGGTGGCGCGTATACGGCGTTTGTTCAAGCAAAATATCTGTTTCTGTACGGATTTATACAGGATGCTATTAATACACAGATTGAGGTACACAGAACGGATGACACGGATTTTTTGAATTAAATGCTCATAGATTTTTGACTTATGTGATTGTGGTGATAGGGGATTGTGAGGACTTAGCGATGTGAAATGGCTTCACGCTTTTAGGCTGGTTTTAGTCTTACGCTGACGGCACGCGCACCGTCAGCGCTGATGGCAGAGATATATGAACTTCTAGGAAGCGTTTTTGAATGACGCGTAGCTAACAGCGCGCACGGTGGTCAGCGCTGATAGCTACGCAGACGTACGCGTCGCGCGTCGGCCCCGCGTATCTGTCAGCACTGACGATCGCTCGAGCGCCTCTGCTTTCAGTGAGCGTTTTAGTGTCGAGCGGAGCGGGTGTCTTCAGCGCGTACAGTCATGGCGAATCGCGAAGTGGATACAGGTCGAGTTATCGATGAGTCGTTCCATCGGTGGTACAGGCACGTTTCGTAGGCTGCAATGGACCAGTTTATCCCGTATCTTTGCCAGTAATTTGTCAAAAGTTCTATTTGACATTCGAAAGTAATTAAAGAATTTACTCTTGTCAGCCCTCAAAGTGCCATATAACAAGACAAAGTCTCCTGCAACGACTCTCTGCTCAATCAATGGATGAACATGGAGTCTTCGTCGTCGCCGATTTTTATTTTTTTGGGATAGATAGTACAAAGCAGCAATAATTAATACACTGCGTATTTTGATCATCGACTGTACAGTAAGGCGGTCAGTACGACATTAAAACGAGCCACGCTGAGCCTCAGCGCTGACAAACTACGCGCTGAGCTATGAGCGCTGACGGTGAGCGTGAGACTAAAATCAGCCTTACACCATAAGAATCATCAGATGTCCACGTTACGTATCTTTATTAATCTCTAATTAATGTTGTTTATGTAAAAGTATATGTACAATTAATATACTTGAAGTATTTTCACAAAAATCTGCCAAATCCTCCTTTCAAAGGAGAGGCCTAGTCCAGCAGTGGACTGTTAAAGGCTGATGATGATGATGATTTTCACAAAGTAATAGACTAGAGATTAGGACTTAAAAGATTACCATTTATTCATTCACAGTCGGTCGAAAACAAAAAACTTTAAGGTTTCACCTTTGACTTTTTAAGATGTTTGTAATTTTACGTAGTATAAGAATTTATTCTAGACCTGCAAAGGACTTTACAAGAGCTAGCTAGCTAGTTTGTATTTTTCACTGTGTTTTTATTTTTATTTAATTTAATGTTCTAAGACTTCACTCACACTACGAACAAACCTTTATCATGCAAACGTTCATTCACGGGCCAAAAAGAACACCCAAATCTAACTAACTAATCTCACTAAAAATTGATGGCAGATCCATGCAGTCAAAATAGACTTATCAATATTCATAATGCCTTTAAACCCCACTTGTAATTCCATGGAAAATTAAGATGTCCCTCCACCAAAACTTTACCTGGCCACATTAATTGGGCCAAGCCATCATCAATCTTCACATATCTTATACCATAGAATAAATATATCCCCAATACGTCTTCTAAAACGTTCCGGGGACAAAAGCGTGGAAATTCTATTATTTACGGTGACCCATCGTAATTTGTCAATTTGGGTGATCTCTTATCTGCCATAGGCCATGGGACGAGGGATGGCACGACAGTTTTGTTATAACAATTCGTATGGGGAAGTGGAAATGAATTTAGATGTATGGTTTAGAAGAAACTGTTCATGTGATTAATTGTTTGAATATCCATGTATGAGTTTTGGAATTTTTATGTTTATAAAGGCAACTTCCGGACTAGATATAAATCCTAAGCCGCGAAGATCTTAACAAACATCCCATAAAAGGATATATAGAACGCTAGCATACAAAATAACAATTTGTAGACGACACAAAGTGTAGTCTCATATGAGGATCAGACCCATGACACTCGGCGCAATGCTTTTTTTTATTGATGCCTATCAGAATGACTGCGTGCCGCCTGATGTTAAGCGTACAATGTTAAAGCCAGTTGACCATTTGAACAGTGTAGTCAAACTATGTTTATATGTTAACAGATACAAATATAATAAAGATATTATGAAAGGTAGGTAGTGCAATAGCCAGCAATAGCCTTACGTAATCTTAATATATAAAATCCTTGCGTTACTGACTGACTGACAGACACGCTACAGCCGAAACTATTGGGCGCAGGTAGCTGAAATTTGGCATGTATGTTCCTTGGGGACCGTAAGGGTGCACTAAGAAGGGATTTCCCGAAATTCCCACGGGATTGCCCAAAGCGGGTAAAGTTAAAAAAAATGCAGGCGTAGCTGCTGGCGTCCTCTAGTGTAATATATTTATTTCGACGGCCGGTTTGCGTAGTGGGAGTGTAAGCGACTGCTACGTCGAAGGTCGCGAGTTCGATTCCCGCTCAAGTCCAACATTTGTGTGCATGAACATGGATGTTTGTCTTGCTCTGGGTGTTTCTATGTATAATATGTATGTATTTACAAAAAAAAGTGTATATGTATGTATATCCATTATCTAGTACCCATAGCACAAGCTCTGCTTAGTTTGGGACTAGATGGTGTTGTGTGAATGTGGTAGAATCTTATATTATTATTATTACAATACAAAGTTAAGAATACAGAGTAGATTTACAATTACGAATTACAATAGGCTCTCACTAATGAGAGCCCATAGCCACTGTTGGCTCTAACGCCAGTACAAATTCTATCGGCCGATAATTTGATTGGATTGCTACACTAGCAAAGATAAATAAGGTACTAATTTCACCACGTGCCAACCTAGGCCAATTAATTACCTAAAATAATGTCCCGTCATTCAATTACCCTCCGCCGGTCGTTTTAGAGGTAGCGCATAGAGAGCAAACAATCACTGAAAATTGTAGCCGGCCTTTGAGTGCACTACAAATTCATTTTAAAATTTCATATGGTTGTTACAACTTTGTGCGTAGGCACATTAGTTGCGTGAAAGGTTCATAAAGCTAAGTATATTTACGTTATAGTAGTCTTTATACGTGATTTTGCGTATATTCTATCATTTTATTATTTTATATTGTCGACCGGTTGGCGTAGCGGGAGTGTAAGCGACAAGCTCTGCTTAGTTTGGAACTTGATGGTGTTGTGTATGTTGTGTAATAGTATTATTTTTCTGATTACTGTTACCCGTAAATATACTGACATTGGTCTAAGTCATGAAATATCGCTATCCTGGCCACGGAGATCCTTTAGGAGACGGCACGGTTGCTTTGTGGAAAAGTTAATATACCGTCAAATCTGATTAGATTAATGAGCCGACCCCGGGCTGCAAGGCGAAACCTTGGATGCAACAGGGATAACGCTAGAACGATGATAAAGACTATTATTTTCTGACTATGTCGTAATTCAAATCTCCACCGCAAACAGTTGGCGAAAAACACTTATTTTCTATCTTTCATCTTGTTGCACATTAGTAGAGTATTTACTGACCTGACCCACTTCAAGGAACGATCCAGTAACACGCCACACTAGCATACAAATCATACATAATACGTCAGCCAGACAAAAATTTAATCCGTCGAGATATAAATCACATGTAACGCCAGTTGTAAATCTGTGATTGTTTTGGGTCGGCTTGCCAAAGATCTGTGGACCTAGCACGGGTTGTATCACGACTGCCAGGTTAGATTCGTTTTCAAACGGGGCCGAAGATGAAATAGGGTTTTACCCGTTTTAGAATTGTAACAAAGGATAAACGCTTTTGCAATTACTCATCGTCGTCTTTGTCCTAGCCCTGTCCCGATCGCATTTTGGGAGCCAGATTCCAAGATGAACGCTGCGACGCTGCAAATATCCACATACTAGTCAAACCTTTGGCACAATATTAGGTTTTATAGCTACTGCTGACACTACATCTAATAATGTAGACAGGCTCGAATATTACGGTAAAACCACAGTTCAATAAAGTACCAATTAAAATATTTGTCGACGTATTTAGCGTCCCCAATTAGGAGAAAATGCACGTGTTCGCAGCTTTCTACAAATCGAGAGGCGCCCCACACCTGAGAACGCTAGTTACTACTCACTTGGACGCTATTAGCCATTGGCACGTGGATTATCTGCTACGAATTCCGCACCAATCATACGTCGTACTCCGATCGATGCGAGAAGATTCATGGGATAGTTAACCCATGGTATACCTCCCTGTAGCGAATACATCAATGTCAGAGCTATAATGCCGACAGAACATGGGTCTTCGGCCGGCCGGAATGCTTAATAGGGGTAGTTTGCGACCCTATGTGTTTAATATTGTATAAACCATGTTCGGGTCTAATATCAAGATTGGCAAGTTTGGATACGATAATGCCAATTAACCATGGTATATGTATTCACAAAAGCAGCCGATTTGAATCTGCTTGATAAGTTTTTGATCGATGCGTTAGGATTTAACGTATTTAAAGTTCCGAAATCGAAAAAGTGGTTCAGTTAAATAGACTTTCAGGAATTCTGGAGATCGTCAGTTAGTATTAAATCAATAATGTGTAGGTGTAACTTCTTAAAGTAAATTTCTAACGATCTTTTAAAATTACAGCGTAATCTACCTATGTAGGCACAAAGGCTTGTCTTATTCTGGAAATCTAATATTTATTTTCAATTGTCTTAGTAGCTAATTTTTAGAGTTCCGTACCTAAAAGGTAAAAAACGTGACCCTATTACTAAGCCTCCGCTGTCTGTCTGTCTGTAACCAGGCTGTATCTCATAAACCGTGATAGCTAGAAAGCTGAAATTTTCACAAATGTTGTATCCGGTTGCCGCTATAACAACAAATACTAAAAATAGAAAAATTAAAATATAAGGGGGGTCCCATACAATAAACGTGTTCTTTTTGATTTTTTTGCTCAGAAATACTAACGGTAACAGGTAGACTTAAAATTTTCACAGAATATATTGTTGTATATTACCTTTAAAAATAAATAATTAAATAAAAAAGTAAATGATAAAGGTAATTTTTAAGCAATTTGTTACTCGATCTTAATAAACAGGTAGAAACTTAAAAAATATTTAAGTAAACATACAACAAACGTGATTTACTTTTATAGATGATGGTACGGAACCCTTCGTGCGCGAGTCCGACTCGCACTGGCCCAATTTTTTATTACAAGAGTAGGTAAGTTATTTGACTTAACTTGAACTCCGATTATTGTGTTGGTTTTCTTTAATTTTGGATGGTCGTCACATGCCTCTTAAAGCCTGCTATATAACATGACTAAAAAAAATCACTAATATACGTAAGTCTTCTTTCTTATTATGTGCGTGTGTAGCCAACTCTGGTGTCGAAGTTTATAGGCCGGCCGAAGATCTCCAAAATGAAATGGCATAAAATAAGTAAATCATCACCACACAATCTATCACTATAATCACCAAATCACCCACGCACGCCATCTTATTTCAATAACCGCAACACTTAAGATCTGTAGAGTCTCCCAACAAGTAGGTCTTAAGATGAACATGGACAAGACGAAAATCATGTCGAACGTCCATGTTGTACCTGCTCCTATTCAGGTTGGGAACTCTACGCTCGAAGTTGTCGACAAGTATATCTACCTGGGACAAGTAGTCCAATTAGGTAGGTCCAACTTCGAGAAGGAGGTCAATCGTCGAATCCAACTCGGTTGGGCAGCGTTCGGGAAGCTACGACATATCTTCTCGTCCGATATCCCGCAGTGTCTCAAGACGAAAGTCTTTGACCAGTGTGTGTTGCCAGTGATGACTTACGGATCAGAGACGTGGTCGCTCACTATGGGCCTTATCAGAAGGCTCAAGGTCACTCAGAGGGCGATGGAGAGAGCTATGCTTGGAGTTTCCCTGCGAGATCGAATCAGAAATGAGGAGATCCGCAGTAGAACCAAAGTCGCCGACATAGCTCTCCGGATAGCCAAGCTGAAGTGGCAGTGGGCAGGGCACATAGCTCGAAGAACCGATGGCCGTTGGGGCAGAAAGGTTCTGGAGTGGCGGCCACGTACCGGACGACGCAGCAGAGGTAGGCCCCCCGCAAGGTGGACCGACGATCTTGTCAAGATCGCGGGAGGAGGTTGGATGCGGGCGGCTCAAGACCGGTCTGTGTGGAGAACCTTGGGGGAGGCCTATGTCCAGCAGTGGACGTCGTTTGGCTGATATGATGATGATGATGATGAACACTTAAGATCAATTTAAATTATCGCTGTTTACAGTTTGTAGGCGATTCATCAGTCGCAAGATAAGTTGGTATCGGCTAAACAGAGACGTCGGTAAACAAAGCCTTGGGATGACGCAGAATGTAAGCGATAGCGGGTAGTATAAGGGTTGAGCCACGAGTACACCTATCAGCACCGCATCGCACTTTCCTATGCTTCTATCCTTTTCTGTCACTTAGGACCGTCATTTACTAGAGCGAGAAAGAGAGAGGGAACGCGTCAGCACGCCGCGGAACCGATCGTGCTGACGCGTTCCCGGTGTAGCTCAACCCTTAGACTTGCTTTTGCACTGGTACCAGACAAATCCGTGGGACAAAGAGAGAGATAGAGAGAGAGAGAGAGAGAGAGAGAGAGAGAATACGCAGATGAAGAAAGATAGAAAGACCATTAGGGCTCTCTTTCTAGGATTGCGCGTTTTTTTATTTTGTAAGTTGTATGCAAGCTGCAAATGATGCCAGGCTGATTTTTGACATCAGTTCTATGAAGAACGACAGTTCATGATTGCTTCTTAGCCATTAGTACATAATAGATAAACCTGTCGGCGAAATGTTGGTGCCTAATATTACACCTCTGCCTACCTACCCTTTCGGGGATACAGGCGTGAGTCTATAATTGTAAAAAAAGATCAACCTGTAGCCGCGCGAAGAGTCTCAAAGATAGAGAGGGGAGGAGGCTCAAAGGATCCAGGACGATAAAAATACTGCCAGGCGCACAACGCTGTCTATAAAATCATCTCTTGTAAGTTGCATGTGAACTGCAAATAATGCATGCAGGCTTAAGATAAACATGATTTCAAAAAAGTTCAACTCGCAACAGTTCAAAACTTACGACTAAATCCCGCAAAACATTCATCAACCGTTCCCGCCTAAGACTAATTACACAGAATGATTTACTAACTGCATTCTAAATGTGGATTTGCTCATTTTTAAAGCGTTTCAAACCGGTCTTGAACACGTGCAACACAGCTGTAGGCAGAAAAATAGATCGTGTTTAATAAACTTGTTAGGTACTTGGTTTAATGGATTTTAGCTCTATTTTCCCATAGCATTATGGTCTCTAATCGGATCAATATATGATCTTACTAGGTATATTGACACCACACTAATCTTTATTAGACCTGCTGATATGTATAAAAGAACAAATTTTAATATTTTGAAAATGTATCAACAACATTTGTTTATAGGTAACAATGATCCCTAAGAGTTATGAAATTAACCAACAATAGCATAGTATATTGTGCATTGTATTAAGTCTGTTAACACGATAGTTTACCTTGTCAATTCGCGTTTGGTTTAAAACTATTTAGGTAAACCAAACGTGAATCGAAAGATCATGCTACCTTAAATTATTGTCTATGACAGAAAGTCTGATGGAAGAATAGCTTCGATTCTAAGTTCGAAGTAATTCATTCAAGTAAGACACCTTAAGTTCCGAATAATATTATGTGCAAAAAATGAAAACACGTGTCACAAAAGCAGCAAACTAGTTTAAAAAGTATAAAAAAGTTGATGTAACCAAAAACAGTGAATGTTATCAAAAGGAGCAAAAACTTTGAACAAGTTATTTCTGATAAGATAAAGATTTAAGTGGTCTGAGGAACCGTTGCATATCTGGGTTTTAAATGGAGATACCACTAGCTTCTACATGCGGTTTCGCTTATGTCATCTCGATACTTTTAGGACACTCGATTGTGACATAACAGTTTTTTTAAGTAATTTATCCTAAACCCTATTTGTCCTAATAGGCTTGTGTCCACTAAAAATAAATCGGTTTGATTGTAGTATCTATAGATTTATTATGATATTAAGATGTCAATAAAGTCTATTATCATCATCATCTTATCTTAATATATAAAATCCTTGCGTTACTGACAGACTGACAGACACGTTACAGCCGAAACTATTGGGTGCAGGAAGCTGAAATTTGGCATGTATGTTCCTTGGGGACCGTAGGGGTGCACTAAGAAGGGATTTCCCGAAATACCTACGAGATCCGCCAAAACGGGTAATTTAAAAAAAATTGCAGGCGTAGCTGCTGGCGTCCTCTAGTTTATTATAAAAAGGTAAGATTAATGTTATTTTTAGGATTCTAAAACTAAAAATAA
>OX123195.2:64664480-65072339 GCA_944739405.2 Euclidia mi
TACCATTAAGTCAAAGTTTGTCCCATAAAATAATAATTTAATTTATTTCAAAGCACGTCCCTTTGCTCTGCAAAACAAAAAGCAATATTTATATTTATCTTCCGCATAACAAACTGGAGTAGTACGAGAGTATAAAAGCATTAAAAACAGAGATATTATAGGGTTTATTTATATGGCACAGACGGCGCGCGGCGTGGTTGGCGGCGCGACTATGCAATTTGCATTCAACCCCCGTCGCCACGGCCAGAAGACTAATAGGGGAGACGCACAGCACACGACTCCTACAATAATGCAAGTATTTAGAGGCAGATTGATTCTCAGAATGTGAAGAATAAAATTGTAATGGCTTATTTTGCTTGCAATTGTAGCCACACACATATTATACAACTTAATATACAGGGGCCATACTACGAAGTTAGGTCCAATTTAGAAGATAATGCAGGCATAAGCGGCAAAACTGCCTGATCTGCTTTGTCATAACCATAAGTGTGGCACAGTGGCTACTACACATTTACAGGCTGTACAAAGCAATAGAAGAGGAAGTTTAGTTCTAGTTGAACAACCGCAAGTCTCACTCAAATAGAACGGCGTTCTTTGCACAGATTGGCACCTCGAAGCGAGCCGATCAGAGATAAATAATGGTTTCAAAAACGAAGAAATACTATAGTTTAGTTTTTCAGACTACGCTTTATTTTTACCTTATGTTTTTTTTTTCACATTATAGTATTGTCAACGGTCCTTGCTGAGTGTACAGAGTTTCACTTCAACGTTTTGTAGTGACTGAAAATAATGGTTAAGATTCCGTTACATAGACACGTGCAAACCAAGCAAATAATACCTGTTAATAAGTGATTATCTTCATCATTCGTAACATCGCAACGTCTTGCAAATTTCTAAAACGATTATTTGAGCTACTTGAACATTATAAAAGATTACAACAGTTCTAATTTCATCAGTTAACCTTATTTGTAGCAAAATGAAACACACTTCACGGCTTCTGAGAAATGTCGGTTTTCATCCGCAGTTATCCCCAGGTAAGAGCTATCTTGTTATAAGAACTGACTGCTGTTCAAAAACGATGTCTCTTTTCATTTCAAACAATCTCTTCAGTTCAAATATCTTCTTAGATTCAACGAATAAATGCATTATGTAACCGTACTATTTGAATAATTTGATGAGATAGTGTTCAATTTAAAGCATTTAGTTCTTTTGTGGACTTTAATACTTAAAGTTAGGAGACATATTTTTTGTTTTATCACCTTTAAAATGAAACCTTCAATTTTTGATATTACTGCAGACATTGCAATTTTATATCGCTTTTCTACATAAAGGGATCGTAAAATTCATATCGATATCTCCGATTAAAATATACATTTGTGAAAATATTACACCGAATGAGCAAATTATGAAAATAGCTTTTCAATAAATATTCACGACAGTATTGATAACTTCTTGAATTTTAGATATACTAGTAGCTACCTGTGATTTTCAACGCGGTATTATAATTTCGAAATCAGCGTCACCTTGCGAGTCCAATATGGCTCTGCCGCATAATCACCTATAAACTATCTGCCTATCAAATTAATCATTACCAGCTCAAGAGCGGTTGGATCAATTCTGAAGATTTCTGACTTCTAGAACTTGTTTAGCAGTAAAATTATTAATTATTACATACATACAAAAGGTGAATATAGTTTCATAAAGTGAACAAGTTTAAACAATTGAAAAAGCTTTATGCTTTATTTCTGCATCTCCAAGTCAGAAACGCACATTATTTTCTAACAATACACTAATTTGCTTCCAATCGAATCCACGTGCCATGTGGAACAAATAGAAGGATAACAAGGCAAAATATGTATATTTTTCTTCAAGTTTCAATTTGTTATATTCGAGAGGAGGAGAAAAAAATCGAAGAATGGAAGGAAAGAAGGCAAATTTACTCATAATTATATATTTGTTATTAAATATATATTTTTTATAGACTCACGGCTGAATCCCCGAAGGGGTAGGCAGTGGTGTAATATTACACCCACATTTCGCTATGAATTTTTAGGTCCCACGTAATAGGGGGCGAGCCTATTGTCGTACCAGACACATTGCCAGACTCCGTGCTGTAACTTAGAATTTCCTAACGGAATAACCCAATAACAATTTGCCCGACCCGGGAATCAAACCCGAGACATTCCAATCCCACGCGCACATTTATACCGCGAGACCAACGAGATAAATATATTCTACGTTTACCTCCATATATTTCTCCGATTTATTAAATATTTTGTCAAATACTGTTAAAAAGAGAACTAAACGTTAGGAAATATGGCGGACTACCCTTTTCCGTTAAGAGCGTTTAATCCGTCGGAGGCGATTTTGCGGGTTTTTATTGTTCTATTACGTTATGGATAAATGACAATTAATGGAAAAGATATAGAAAATATGAAAGTTCAGTTCTTTATCAAGAGAGTGCTGGAGAAAAATATATGGGTTACTATAGTAAATATTTTAAAACGGATGAATTTAAAAAAGTCATTTTCGTAATTTCTGTAGTTTAGGCCAGCATTAATGGTCGCTAGTGCTATGAAAACTTATCGTTCTATAATTCTGTAAATGTAAACTGTACGAGCAAAAGCTATACAAGCGAGTCCCTTAAAAAGAAATTGTACTTTCATTCATAATTTTCAAGAAAATCGGAGAACAAAACAGTGCATTTTGCTTAATTTTAGCCCGCAAATTTGCATTTATATCTAAAAAACTACTGTGATTATTAAAAAAATATATACATATTTACAAACCTTAAGATTCATTTTAAGTCATATAAAAAAATTGGAATCTAAACTTTTCGTTTGTAATTAATATGATTTTTTAAAAAAGACCTATAAAACTCGAAGCGCGATGCTACGTCCGCCATTCAGCGCTGAGCGCTCTCAGAGGACAGACCTGTCGCTCGCGTCCGCGTCCGCCATTTTACGTAAATATTGCATTCCGAAACGTTTATAGCGCGGCTAAAGCTTCTTGATCCTTATTTTTTTCTCAACGTATTTTTTTTTATAAATATGAAAAGTTGATGTACTTAACTTTATTTATGTATTACGTATTAAACCAGTGTGTTAGTTGAGACATCTGGAGTCTAGTGGTTACTGGTTAGTATAGTAGCGCGGTCAACTAGGGGCTGGGCGAGACTGACAGAAACGGACCGTTAGATATAATACCTTGCTGCAAAAATCAAGTGGCAATATACAGTATAAACAGGTACAGTAGTTAGACGCATTTGATCTTTGATGGGTGACCATGGGATTGGCTTGCAAAGCCTTTATCGCAGGTTTATTTTCGTACAAACTACATAAGTTAAGGTAAAGTAATTGACATCACGGTCATAGTATGGATGGGTGACCGACCGATGAATTTACAGAGCCCATGTATGAGGTTCTTAATGGAGGCAAAATTATGGTTATTTTTAAGCTAGGACGCGCCGTCGTTAGCATGATACCAATGTAATAGGTATTTACCTAAAACGTACTATGCAATGCAATTAAAAGCACACTTGAATCGAATATTATCTTACAAACCGCCGCAGCTCAGCTGATCCCCACGAGCTCGCATTGCAGGTACCTAACACACACAAGCCCACCTACCTACTGTGCAGTCTTATTCTGCACCAGTTAACAGTTTATTTTGACTCAATTCTTCTAACTATATTTGTTCAAAATGCAGTTTCGATCTAATGTCAGTGTCATACTCATGTCACAAATGGTATTCTCCTAAATAAACTGATATTGGAATGTTATCGTGTCTAGATCGTTAATTGAACAATGTCATCATCATCGTTCTAGCATACCGTGGATTCGAACCCGATACCTTCTGCATAGCAGTCCGTTGGTATCTCCAGTAGGCTATCGCTGCCTGTTGTTAATTAAACAATGTGTCAACGTCAGTGAGAACAATAGAAGTCAAATTATAGTTGGTGCCACGAGAAGATAGACTTTTGTAAACAAACATTCAGAGCTTCACAACCTTTTTTCGAACAGTGGCGTTTTAGATTTTATGCTTTTGAACAGTCTTTTTTTTCAATGCCTAATTATGCCACTATGTTTTTAAATTTATATTGTTAAATTTTACTGAAATAAAAATATTTGATTTTATGTTTTAGTGGTCGAATGTTCATAAATTGGCCGATTTTTTTGTTGTTTTACACGTAATAATCTGTAAATTAATGAAAAATAGAGTACCATGTATGTTAATTATAGAGTAGGTACATACATGTTACTTTATTATTGACACGATTTTTAAAAAATCACTACGCAATAAATAATATTGCTCAAAGTAGCATATCTATTCTAAAATATTAAATTATTGACCAACAATGAATAATATAACAGATAACTAGCTAATACATTGCATAAACATTTCTAGGCATAGAGATTTTACGTTGTCTGTGAATGAAGAATGTGTCGTCAGAATGAACTTAAACAAAAACCACTAAACGTTACGGTAGTCTGAAAACGCAATTTCTTTTTTAGGTATAAATAATTTTCTGCCATCTGATATTCTGCACGTGCTTTTTCGAGATGCCGGCAGCGAGAAGAGCGTTGCAATCCTATAAACTTGTATTTAACTTAACACCAACCCTTTCCTGATAACTAAAAAATTAATTGTATCCTCTGATAAAAAGATGTTAAGCCCAAGAATGTATCATTTCAATGAACTAACGCCAAATGTTGACACTCTAGGAGTCAGTACCTCAAAACATTAAAAGATCCGTTTGACAGCGCATAATATCGATAAAAACCCGATCCATTGACATATTAGTTTCCAATGACACGTATCTATGTATAGGTCGGTTCACGAAAGTTGACCAGAAATGGCGGCCGTCGCGCATATGTACATTCGTGCACCAATGGCGTGGCTCCATTCTTGACGCATTTAGGGAATGCGTCAAGAACGGAGCCACACCATTGGCATTCCACCCGCGCCTCACCCCGCACCTCCACGGAGACCTAAAAAATGATTTCTGCGCAGTGATCATCTTTCGTGAACCCGACCTATACCGTTGCGCTCATTGGTTTGAAATTATTTGTTTTTGACAGAACTATCGCTAAGTCACTTAGTAAAAATTCTTTGTTTACAAAATGTGACACGGACTCTAGATGATAATGACATTTAAATTAGAAGAATACCAATTCTGAGTCAATTTAAAATCTAATCTCATTTCGTTCAAAATATAATTTCAATGTCATATAAAATACGAGAATTGGCCTTATCTATGTAAAATTTTATAAAAAGAGGGATTTATATCATCGCACACTGTGTGAAATAATTTTAGGTGAATATGTATTGTATAATTACAATATTTTGTAAATACAAATCAACATATTGTATATTTTTTTCTTTCTTTTAATTAATTAAGTATTTTCTTTTACCCGACTCTTTTGGTTTTGTATTTAGTGTCATTCGTGGGTTTTCATGCATTAATAACAAAATAGATGTATATTTGAAATGTAACAATTATGTAGATGATAATTATAAATTATTTCTATCATATAATAAAACTGCGCCAAATTATTATAAATAGTCGTTGTTATCCTGAGGAACATCATCCTACTAAACAAATATGTAATATCTATCGTTATTTGATACCTTTAAATGCATGTGCATTGAAAATAATTAATTTGAATACTTTCATATCATAATCGACGTATTACATAAACGAATACTGTTCATGTATGGCAAGAAGGATCAAGATTATTATTCCACGCGATACCGTCATAGTGCGCCGGGTCTCGCATGCGCGGTGTGCGGGCGACCGCGGTACTATAAAAACCTAAACTCGAGCTGCCGCTCGAGGCGTATACGCTCTTAATCATAAACAAGCATCGAAGCTCTTTTAATTTTTTTGGTCAGGCCCAGTTTTGGACTTGGAGATTGAGAGTATAAAAGCTGCATTTTTACGATCGCAATGTGGCTCTTGTGACCTTGTTTTACTTGGATACAAAAGCTATACACCTCGTTACACCTTTTCCGTCCCTTTCCTGTTTTATTGTATCATTATTTTTTCAAAAAAATATTATTGACAACTTTAATTGAAATTGATTAGCAAAATTCCCTCGGCATCTCAGAAACTATAGTCATTAAATTGACGGTCCATTATAACAACTTTAACCTATTTGACTGTGTTGCACTTTTTTGTGCTACTTCATGGAATCCTTTTGACTCAGGCTTACAATTATGAACCCCCATTTCATCTCCAATTAAAAGCTAAACCCACGTTAATCGCGGACTAAACTCCGTTGCTCGTATTGTCTGTCCAATTTAGCGATTTACTTATTTTTCGGGCGATATCTCAAAGGTTAACGAACCCAGGCGTCTGAAACTTAGTATTCAAAGGTGTATTCAATCGGCAAGTAGAGACGGTAAAAAATTTAGCCTCCACTATCTATCCCTTTCATTTCGCGAACTTTTTAACCCCGTCTCGTAAATTAAGTAGATTGGTCTGAATTTAAGAAATACCTAACTTTAGATAAATAAAGAGAATAAAATTATGTAAACGGGCTTTTTTATGGAAGATGTGTCTACTAAAAGATTTTACCTTAGGAAATGTATATTTATTACCCAGAACCATATGCTGCGGTCTATTAGTTGCGAGTAGGTTATGATGCATTCCTAACCTACTCGCGAATACACCTTTGAATACTCGCTTCTGGCGCCAGATCGTAGGAAGAATGATGCATTTAATCGTGAATCGGAACGTGTACCTACGTGAATATGAGCGACATGCAAATACAGCAAACCAATTAGTTCAAACTCATGTACCCTGTTGAATCCCCAGCAGAAAGCAGTCTATGATACATTAATGAAGGTAATTCATGATAGAAACGCTGGCTTATTATACTGGTGACAGAACTAGGCAGACATTCCTGATGCCATTGATTTTGACACAGGTCATGGGATATTTGGACACACACGCAGAATTCCCATACAAAGTATGAAATAATAGATTTTTCTTCTACGCGTCTAAGGTATTATAAAGGTACATTTCCAAGGTGTTGTGCTGAATACTGGACTATACAGATTGCCCGTAACTTATACAATAGATAGGTAGGTACGTATAGAATGCAATGCATGAAGAACATATTAAGTGGGAATGAATGAGATAATAAAATGTGTTCTAAAGTTACCATTCAGATCTCTCTTCACAAAACTGATGCTCGTATAGCTCTTCTCCTATTCTAGTTTCCTTTCTGAATACTACTGAATTAGTTCCCTATGTTTCTTTGATTTAAAATAAACCATAAGTTTAATCAGATTGTGTTACATTTCGCCAATAATGGTCAGCTTGTACCACAATCGATTGATCCTTAAGTCATAATCTTTTGATCCTGTTTTCTTTAGATTTATCAATACGCCTTGCAGAACTTCGGAGAAATTGTACCCCTTTGATTTATGTATATTGATATAGAACTACGCACAACATTTAGCTATGTTGAGGTACTTTAAGTCATGATGGATTCTATTGTCTACTGAGCACTTAGTCGGATTCTGTGTTGCTAGGGGTAACTTCTGTTAATAAATCCCATCATTATTTCTATCTTTATTCCATGTTGTTACTATATATTTTACCCAAATTGAAGCAATTCTTTCTGGACAAATGTTACTACAGTATAAAGGAGAAAATGTAAATTAGTGTAAGGTGATACCAGCCATAGTTATTAATGTTGTCTTTTAATAATTTTTTGCTGCATTCTCTATGATATGAAACGAATTTTTGTATACGTGTTTGTCATTTAACTCCTAGTAGCGTTCATAGCATTACATGACTTAAAGTTCGTAATAGATCAGCAAAGTTGGGCAACGTTCACAGCGGTCGCTACTTGAATGGGTGACAGATTGTGTGACATTTATTTACATGCCTTCCGAAGCACAGTAGCGCTTCAGAGAGCACGTCAAGCCGTCGATCCTGGATCTTGTCTCCATGCATGCATGGGTGGTCTAAAAACTGCAACACCAGAGTTGGCGACACACCCATACAAAAATATCCTGTTCCTCCTAAGCGGCTAGACGAAAATAACGTTGGTGCAACCGCAGAGCAAAGGTAGTATGCAAGTAAGTATAGTACTCAAACGGCTCAAAATACTCGAAGTTCGAATCGACCATATTTTTATAGCAATAACCGCACTAGCACCGCATAACCAAGTCATTACTAGCTATTGTGAACAATGAAAAGAATATTATCCAGCATATCGACAACTTGATTAAACCATAGGTCGTTAACTCGTATCCTGAACAATTAAAACTGGATACATTGTAGTCACTAATTGAATCAGCCGCTACTAGGCGATCCATTGTAAAATAATGGTTGGGTTGGCGAACCCACTGCGTCGTCTACTTGTTAATTCCGACATTTCCGACCACGGATTGCTCGTGGATTTATTAATTTATTTATATTGATTTCAGTTGTAGCAGATCAGATGGTAAGATCATCAGGTGGATGATTACTGCTTAGCAGCAGTCATCATGGTATGTAATGCTGGTAAGCAGTAATAGTGTTTGATACATGTGGTGTGTGTCATTTTTTCATCTTAGAAGACCAAATAAAAACATCGAAGTTCATCACTACTGGAAGAATATACAATTAGACTTTTTAGGTAAGCCCCGACATAGATATTCATACTAAATCGATTAAATACGACACTTCAAACCAAAATAACTTCATCATAAGCGATCTATTTATTTAGGAGCTCCGGTGCCAAATACAGACACACATACTCATCAAACTTATAAGACCCCGCCCCTCATATTGCGTGGGGTGTAAAGAAAGGCGAAGGAAGAAAAGCAGAATTATGTTTACAAAACGGAGGGTGATTAGGCCTGCAGCGACTAACTGAATAAACTGCAACAGTACGATAGCTGTTTCTTAGCAGAATTAGAACTGCCAATTCTGCTTAGAAACGGCCATCGTATAGCTGGGAGCCAGAAACAAACAAACTGGTGCTTTCACACTTTCGTTAAAAACGTCTAGCAACATTGCCTAGCCCTAATAAATTTACTAACTTTAGGAACTGTTTCATGTTGTAGTTAATCGATGGATATTTTGTGTGCTCCCATACTTATGTAAATTTTTTAGCAATACCTACCTATTGTGATGTAGCGGTCAAAGCGTGAATTGGCTTGCCGATCGTAATACAATGGTATGACCAAGTTAAAAAATGCTTGCTAACCACTTTCAGGCCACGGCGGAGGCGTATTTGGTTCAGCTACAACTTCGTTTCTAAATTAGAAAACTAGATTTTGTTGCATTATGATTTAAATGTCTATTAAATGTTGACCTCCAAAGTTGAAGCACATTTGAGCCCTATTTATGACATTTTTCATAACTAGCCGTAACACTTCCTGCGATATGTTTCTAATTTCTTGGTGTATGTTTTCTTTTAAAGCTGCGAGAGTCTGTGATTTGTTCACATACACCCGAAATTTCAAATAGCCTCAAAGAAAGAAGTCTGGACGCCACAACATACATTAACTTTTAGTGGATGTAAAGGTGTTTGTTGAATAATGCGCAGATTTTCAGTGCCCCAGAAGCGAGTATTCTGCTTATTGACATGCCCCGAGAGATGGAAATGCGCGTCGTTACTCATAATCAATTTGTAGAAAAATTATCCTCTTCAAGATTGAGGTTTTTGACGCGATAATTCCACGTTCTTGGGGAGTAAAGCGATCCATGATTATTTTTAGTCAATTTTACATTTGATTACTTTAATTTAGTTTTATATCAGAATGACGGGAGATGTCATAAAAAATATATAAGGAATTTCCATAGGGTCATTACTTTTGCGCCACCCTGTAAAATGCAATATGGTTGAGGGACTGTTCATAGTGTTCTTACTGTCTAATATTGTGCAGAGTCTGAGTTCGATCTCCGGTGTAGCTACTTTGTGTAATGTGTTCCTTGTGAATGTTGTTTGGGTGTTTCTTAAGTCCCTCGTTATACCTACAGGTTATAGATTTAGGTAATAGTCAAGACAAGATATACGGAAGCTGAACATTATTTGTTTGTGTCATCTGTATTCATATTTATATGAAAACACCTATTCTAGTAGGCACGAAAATATACTTAATAATTATGGTCATCAAATTATTCATCCACATTGATGCGTGCCCGAAAACTTGAACGCAGAAAGAACTCATGACTGCCTCCACTGACCACGCAGTCAGCGTGGCTGTTTTCTGGGCCTTAAAAATATACGTGTTTGTCAGCGATACGCTTAGAAGAAGAAGAATAATTATAATTCATCATCATCAAAATCACTTTTGCTTACTGACATGATTATTATCATCGCGCAGAGTCGGAACTACTGAATCTAGATGAAATATGGACATAACGTGTCATTTAAACATAGGCACCGACTAGGAAGGATTTTTTAATGTTCCACCTTGAAGAGGGTACAATTTTAGCTAAACGTTTGTTTGAAATACTGCTGATTTTGAAACACGCACTATGAAAATGGATAACAACAGCTAGTCTATCATATTTGAAAAGCTCTACTCTTATTATGGACTAGCTGGTACCCGCGGCTTCGCACGCGGAAAAAAGTAACGTTTTAGAAAGTTAAAAATCAGTTCACATACCCGGGTGAATCGAGCACCAAACTCCATATCTGGTATTGTCTGCCCGATTTAGTGTTTTCTTGGCCGATATATTAAAGGTTAACGAACCCAGGCGGCTGAAACTTAATATTCAAAGGTGTACCTACTGAATCAGCAAGTAGAGACGGCAAAAAAAAATTAAGCCTGAACTACCTATTTCTTCTATTTTGCGAACTTTTAACCCGCTCTCGTAAATTATGTAGATTGGTCTGAATTTAAAAAATGCCCATCTTTAGATAAATAAAGAGAATAAAATTATATAACCAGGCTTTGTTTTTTGATGGAAGATGTGTCTACCAATAGATTTTACCTCGGGAAATGTATATATTACCCAGAACCATGTGCTGCAGCGAGAAGGTTAAGAATGCAAGCGAGATCGTAGGATGAATGATGCATTTAATCGTGAATCGGAACGTGTACGTGAATTTGAGCGACATGCAATTACAGCAAACCAATTAGTTCAAACTCATGTACCCTGTTGAATCCCCAGTAGAAAGCAGTCTATGATACATTAATGAAGGTAATTCATGATAGAACGGTGGCTACTTATTATCCTGGTGTTAGAACTAGGAAGACATTCCTGGTGTCATTAATTTGCTACTGTTCATGATATTTGGTAGTGTACAGAATGCCTAAACAAATTATGAAATAAATAGATTTGTCATGCTTCTATACGTCTTAGGTATTATAAAAGTACATTGCCAAGATGTTGTGGACAGGGCTATACAGATTGCCCATAACTTATACAAGTATAGAATACAATGCATGAAGATTATATTAATTGGGAATGAATGAGTTAATTAAATGTGTTCATATTCATCATTGAGATCCCTCTTCACAAAACTGATGGTCGTATAGCTGTTTATTTTCTGAATACTACTGAATTAGTTACCTATGTTTCTTTGATTTAAAATAAACCATAAGTTTATTCAGATTGTGTTACATTTCGCCAATAATGGTCAGCTTGTACCACAATCGATTGATCCTTGAGTCATAATCTTTTGATCCTGTTTTCTTTAGATTTACGCCTTTCAGGACTTCAGAGAAATTGTACCCCTTTGATGTACAGTTGGCGCTAGGTAATCCGGCAGGCATATTTTTTCGTTGCAGTTTCATATATTGTTTTTACAAAGTAAAATCCGATGTGAATATCAAATTAATTGAGCGGAATCATAGTACATAATAAAATATATATTTTGTATATTTTACCACTACTCGTGTTGATACTGAAGTACCTAAAATCGACCATATTTTTATAGCAATAACCGCACTAGCACCGCATAACCAAGTCATTACTGGCTATTGTGAACAATGAAAAGAATATTATCCAGCATATCGACAACTTGATTAAACCATAGGTCGTTAACTCGTATCCTGAACAATTAAAACTGGATACATTGTAGTCACTAATTGAATCAGCCGCTACTAGGCGATCCATTGTAAAATAATGATTGGGTTAATTCCGACTGTCGGAATGCTGGTGGATTTATTTATACTGCTTTCATCTGTAGCTGATCTGATCAGACGGAAAGATCATTAGGTGCATTATTACAGCTTAGTAGCAGTCATCGTGGTAAGCAATGCTGGTAAGTAATAATCGTGTTTTATACATGTGTGTGATTTTTTTGTGTCTTAGAAGACAGACAAGAATTAAAACATCAATTTTACTCACTACTGATATTTAAGTGGGCAAGCCCCGACTCTTATTCATAAATTGTAAGCTGAGAATCATAACGATTAAGGGCCTTTACAAACAAAAATAAGCTCATCATAAACGATCAATTTGTTAAGGAACTACGATGCCATAAGCAGACACGTCAAATTCATAAGACCCCATTTTATTGCGTGGCGGGTTAACAAAGACGAAGGAAGAATTATGGAAAGCGAAGGGTGATTTGGCTGCAGCGACTAACCGAATAAACCGCAACTGTACGAAAGCTGTGTCTTAACAGAATTAGCACTAGCAGTGCTATAATAAACAACTATTGTCCAGCCGTCTCAAAACAATATGGTGCTTCTACACTACTGATAAAAATGTAATTACGGATCCCCTGATGTCAAGCAATTATAGCTATAGCGCACATGGACACTCGCAACACCGGAAGAGTTCCCACATTGTTGGGATTTGGAACAGCGGTATAGGCGCACAAAAAGATTAAGAGCGCTTGTACACGTTAAGAAAATTTACCGTGTCTGCGGCAGACAAGACAAATTCTTCGTGTATACGATAATAATTTTGTCTGTTCTACACACGAAATTTTTCGTGTCTTTCGCAGATAAGACCAATCGGAACGTGTACACGACAAGATTTTTTTCGTGCAGTCGTCAGTCGGGCGTAGGGTGCGCAAGTAATAACAAGTCTGATAATCATTTTCGTTTATTTATAAAAATGTTAACTACAAAGCAAAAAAGAATGATAATTGCATATTATTATTATAACAACATGAAAAAGGAAACAAAAAACAAGAGACTTTACTGGGTTCGTCCAATTATTCAAGAGAAAAATGATTTTGTTGGGTTCATTACCCTTTACCGTCTAATGCGACAACATGTGGAAAAAAATGTGGATTATTTTCGCATGAAAATGTCTACGTTTGACAAACTTATGACAACTATAGAAAATAATATACGGCATGAAAATACGAAAATCCCTCTTTTATTTAACGTTACCATGGACTATCTCACAAAACGATGCCAGAGACCCGTGCCATGCAATATACTGTACGCAGATGACGTTGTTTTGATATCAGACTCGGTAGAAGACCTACAAAGCGATTTCAACCTCTGGGTAAAGTCGCTCGAACAAAACGGTCTAAAGATCAGTCGCAAAAAGACAGAGCATATGTCATGTATATTCGATGGCCGCACGCAAGTCAATCAGATTCAACACCACATCGACGGTGAACCCATACCTACGGTTGACCACTTTAAATACCTAGGGTCAATCATCAGCAATGATTGTAGGATCGAGCGAGATGTAACCCATAGGAGCAACTACGGGCTGGATGAAATGGAGACAACTCACAGGCGTAATGTGCGACAAAAGAATAGCCCATTTAACTAAAAGGCAAACTATAAAACGGCAATTAGACCCGCCATCCTATACGGCACAGAATGCTGGGCTTCTACTAAACAACACCTGGCAAAACTGCACGCGACAGAAATGCGCATGTTACGCTGGTCAGCGGGTGTCACTATGCTCGACAAAGTACGCAACATCCACGTCAGAGGAAGCTACAAGGTTGCCCCCATTGCCGAGAAGGTAAAAGAGCGACGCCTTCAATGGTATGGACATGTATGCCGCCGTCCGGAAGATCACATGGTACGAGTGGCCCTACATCTACCAACAACGGCGTGACGCCGCGGAAGACCTCCTGCCACCTGGCTCTCATCAGTCCAAAAAGATCTCAAGGACATGAGGGTAGATGCTGCGACCGCTCAAGACAGAGCAAAATGGAGAAGGCAGACAAGGAGAGCCGATCCCAGATAATGGGACAAGGCGAAGAAAAAAAGAAGGCATGAAAATACCAAAATGCGAGAAAGTATTCCTCCATACATTAGATTGGCCGTAACATTAAGGTAAGTAATTAATTATTTTTAAGCATATTGATTTGAACGTTATAATCAATATCTTTGAAGTGTAAGATGTTTCTAAATTCAACAGACACCAAATCTTCATATTCTTTGGAAAAGTCAAACTGAAATTCATCTGTATGCGATGTTTCCACACTACTTATAGTATCGGTGTCAAATTCAATGGATGAAGAGTTTTGAGTACTGTAACTTACCTGGCTGTGTGAATCCTACTACTCCGCCCCCCACCGCTCCGCAACAACGTTCGCCGAGTCTTGTCTTGCGCAGACAAGATTTTTTTCGTGCACCGCTGCGAGCAGTGTACACAGTTATTTTCTAGCTACGACACGAATTCTTGCATAGGCCCGGCGTATTTTCTTATCGTGTACAAGCGCCGTAATTCGATCAATCGTTCGGTGCGCTAAGAGCTTTCTCAAAATTCTACATTCTACATCGATCCGACCTAAGAACGCGCAGCAAGTTCCTTTATAAAGATGCTGACGGTGTCTTTCTCATCTCAATAGGAGTTAATTGGCAATCTTCATCTTTGTATTTTTTGTTAAATTTTTTTGCTACTTAAGCAATTTTCTCTTTACTATCGGTATGATCGCGCGATGGAGTGGTAAAATAGCTTATAGCGAAATGTAATAGGGTTGGGGGACTGTTCATAGTGTTCATACTGCCTAATATTGTCCAGAGTCTGAGTTTGATCTCTGGTATTGCTACATTTTGTGTTCTTTGTGAATGTTGTTTGGATGTTTCTTAAGTCCCTCGTTATACAGGTTAGGTATTGGTTTAGGTACCTAATAGTAAAGACAAGATATACGGAAGCTGAACATTATTTGTTTGTTTGTGTCATCTGTATTATATATATATATATATATATATATATATATATATATATATATATATATATATATATAATCACCTATTCTAGCGGGCACGAAAATATACTTACTTAATAATTATCGTCATAAAATTATTCATCCACATTGATGCGTGCCCAAAAACTTGAACGCAGGAAGAACTCATGACTGCCTCCACTGACCACGCAGTCCGCGTGGCTGCTTTCTGGGCCTTAAAAATATACGTGTTTGCCAGCGATACGCTTAGAGGAAGAAGAAGAATTATTATTCATCATCATCAAAATCACTTGAGCTTACTGACATGATTATTATCATCGCGCAGAGTCGGAAATAACGTGCCATTTAAACATAGGCACCGACTAGGAAGGATTTTGGACCAGCTTGAAGAGGGTAAAATTTTAGCTAAAAGTTTGTTGGAAATACTGCTGATTTTGAAATAAGCACTATGAAAATGGATAACAACAGCTAGTCTATCATATTTAAAAAGCTCTACTCTCATTATGGATAAACTATACACATAGACCAGCGTTATCCCAGTTAGAACCCGGGGTCCGCTTTCTGGTCTAACCAGATTTGACTGAATATTAGCTTTTCCACAGAGCGACTGCCTGCCTGACCTCCGCAACCCGAAGGGATAGCTATATTCCATGGTTTAGACTAGTGTCAGTTTAATCATAGGAACTGATGTCCTATAACGACTGTCAAAGATCTTCATGACAGCCGGGGCCGACGGCTTAACGTGCTCTCCGAGGCACGGGACAAGCGATAATTTACAATTCAATAGGCACATAACTCCGAAAAGTCATTGGTGCGCGCCGTGGATTCGAACCCAATACTCTCTGCATGCAGTCCGTTGGTATCTCCACTGGGTTATCGCTGCCTATACTATACACATAGACCAATTATTTAAAATAATGAAATACTTATTTATATTGTATTCATTATTCATGTTGATCCTAGTTTCCGTTTTATTCTGGACGGTCTGGTTTCGAAACTCATTGATCTCAATATCTCCTATAATTATAATTAAATAAGTTTTACCTTACAATTCGGTAGACCGACCATATTTTTTTTATGTAGGAAAGGAACTTCTACTCAATAACTCGTGAACTTTTAAAGTTGGTAAAAAATAAGTGATGGCTCGCAATCTGTTTTAGGTAAAGATAAAACTTACTATCAAATTTTGTCTCTATTCTTTGAGAGATAAAGTTGTATTTTAGTTAACTTTCATGTATGCTTTACCAAATACCTATAATTATAGCTATTGAAGCGTATCCAGCAATTCTTGGAAAATTAAATTTGGCTCGTGTAGTGCTTCTTATAAGCATTATAGTGTTACTTATTGGCTTGATTAAAGGCCATACGATATGAAAGCAACCAAGAGTCGAGTTACGCGTGTTAATTGGAAATGATATTATTACTACCTGTGCCCCGCGATTTCGCACGAATTTTGAAGCACAGTAGTAGGGATTCACAATACTTTTAAACCTTACTTGAAAAGTCAGTGATACTCGAAGAGACGTGCTCATTCAGTTGTTATTAAACGGTAAAGAAAAACATCGTAAGGCAACCTGTATATCTCTCCATAAGGTTCTCGGAAAGACATATTATGTTAATCCGCATGTTGCCAGCGGCATCTTGGAGAACTAGGGGCTTAACTTCTCAAAATAAAAAGACTCCGTGAACAAATAATGAACAATGCTGATGATCATTATATTTATTTTATGCCACACAGGACATGTCTTTTAATATATTCGTATATAGCTTAAGACGGTATGGATTTCGTTTGATGCAACAGATTAAGGTAGAATGCCGTCTTTTAATGCAAGAAAATGGAATTTCCTCTGTGCAAAACGACACTTTGTAGGTTACAGTAATTTTAATATAAAATTAATGCCAAAATTCCTGGCTACCTGTTTGTCTGTTTATTACGATCTCAAAGCATTGTTTACTACTTAAGAACATATTAAGATGAAATTTGGTATGTAGCATGCTAAGTTTTCAAGTAGATATAGATACGTGAAACATTTTTTAAATTTATGCATCGACGCTAGACGGAAGCATTGCTAAGTAATCGGTTCAATCCAGGAACTATACTAGTTAACTTGTTATCTAACTTAACCCTAGATCACTAACCTTATTTTTCGACCCTTATTACGAACATTCGTACTTTCGACTCCGGTATTTAATAAAGGGGATAATGGGTTTTATTTTAATAAAACATGCATATTTTTTATTTTTTTTATAAATTTATTATATTCTTCTTATTAATTAATAAGTTTACATAAACCAAAACGGCATATTTATTAAAAAATCAGCCTTATGAGATCGTAGGTTTTATGCTAAATTAACAATGGTAACATTTTAAAAGACTTTTTAAGTATTATTTTAAAGTAAATGTGAAAAATAATAAAAATTTTGGTAAATATCTATCAAGTTACCTATACATTTGTGACAAACGTCAAGTTTGTGCTCCCCGCACAACGATTTATTGCTCTGGGTGCAACTACTTTTAGTCGTCGTTCGCTTTGTGGAGGGACACAAGGCTCATATTTCCCTTTTTTAGGTAGGAGGTACATCAGTCGCATTATTTTCGCAAATAAAATAAATAAACAAAACAAAAAAAACGCAAGAGTTCACCAACTAAATAAGACAAAATGTTACGTTAATACTAACCTTCGTCGATGCGACGAGCCATGGTTGCTGGAACGAAGCTCAAAACACTACCGTCAGTCGGGGGGGCAACGGGTCGACTGAGATTAGCTAAAGTGTGGAAGCAGTGCGATCGCGCGCGCAAAAGTTAGCACGATTTAAACAAACCCGCGTAGTCGAATCGACGAAGGTTCGTAATCTAGGGTTAAGGATTCACCAAAACGTCTACCATAGAAACCACCAATTTTCCACAATACTTTTAAGTCTTCGCCTTGGAGGCCATGGGTCCGGCTTCTAGTCTAACACCTTATTGTTTATTTTTTTTATAGACTCACGCGTGTATCCCTGAAAGGGTAGGCAGATGTGTAATATTACACCCACACCTATACCAAAATATCTGCTTTTCCGCAGACTGAATGCAGTCTGATTTACCGCGGAATTCAATATTCGATCTATCCATTTTTTTTTGAGATTTTAGATTTCTTTTTGACATAAGCTCCTAATACTAAAACTCACGGCTTAACATGCTCTCCAAGGCACAGGGCGCGCGAACGAAGGAGCTCGTTACATTTCTAGTCATCAAATCAACAGTAACCCATAGGCCATAACCTACTTACTGCTTAGCTTAAAGTCGAAAAATATAACTACTGAGTATCTAAAGATATCTCTTTCAAATCTAAACATCAGTATCGATTTTCAGTACCCAGTTTGGTACATCCGATCGTTTCTAACAATAATATTTTTATTTTGAATTTACTAGATACTTATCTGGCTCATCGCTGAGTCATCGCATCCTACACTACTTCAAAACATCCGCACCCATACACAAAAATAACAGCTATTTATATAGCAATAAAGCGTATTATCATTTGGCAATAACTACTCGAAAACCATGAGAAATGGCTATCACTAGCCAAAATAACTGCTATTGTTTCAGCAGTAAAGTACATTATTACTTAAAGTGACACGAAGATTATGAGAAGAAATAGTTTGACCAATATCGGTAACAAAGGATCGCGTGATTATTGCATCTTTATGTCAAGGTGGGAAGGTTTGAAATCGCATGACAAGGATTGTTTTTCTTTTATGAATGGTAAAGAATATTGAATAAGTCAAAGCAAACAATAGTATTGTATTCTAAGTGACCTCGTTATGCCTTAGATAGATTTGTTTGGATACTTCTAGGTACTGTCGCCGTCACAAGTGTTTACTTACTAGGTACTTACCGAGTAGGCGTAGCTTATATGGAAGAATCGGCAGACGTACCTGAAACAATATTTTAGATTTAATTTTTTGTATTTAACTGTACACACGAACACCTGTTACTACTTCAGCAAGTGACCCTAGAGCTGGATTCACCCGACTCTACACCGAAGATATCCCGGACGTCAGCATGCACGAGATTAATGTAGCCCAAAAACAATTAAAACACAACAAGGCACCGGGTAATGACGGAATAACGACAGAGCTTCTGAAAGCTGGCGGCGCACCTGCCGTGGAAATGCTTCGGAAGCTATTCTATTCCGTCATACTCGAGGACAAAACGCCACAGGCATGGCACGGAAGTGTGGTGGTGCTTTTCTTCAAAAGGGGCGACAAAACCCTTTTGAAGAACTACAGACCCAGCTCACTTCCGAGTCACGTCTATAAGTTGTTTTCTAGGGTCATCATGTATCGTCTCGAGAGCAAGCTAGACGACTGCCAGCCACCCGAACAAGCCGGATTCCGTAAAGGCTATAGCAACATAGACCACATACATACGCTCTGGCAGGTTATACAGAAGTCCGAGGAGTATAACCAGCCTCTATGCTTGGCGTTTGTGGACTATGAGAAAGCCTTTGATTCGATCGAAACCTGGGCAGTAATGCAGTCTCTCCAACTGTGTAAATTGACCATCGATATGTGGAAGTGCTGCAGTGTTTGTACGAAAACGCCACCATGTCAGTCCGCCTCCAGGACCAGAGCTCAAAGCCTATTCGGCTACAGCGAGGGGTGAGGCAGGGAGATGTTATATCTCCGAAACTCTTCACCGCTGCGCTGGAAGACGTTTTCAAGCTTCTTAGTCATCAACATCAACGGTGAGTACATCACTCGACTTCGATTTGCTGATGATATCGTAGTCAGCTGGCCTCTGTAGAGTCTCCTAACAAGTAGGTCTTAAGATGAACATGGACAAGACGACAGTCAAGTCTAACGTCCATGCCGTACCTGCTTAGGTTGGGAACTCTACACTCGAAGTTGTCGACAAGTACGTCTACCTGGGACAAATGATCTAATTGGGTAGGTCCAACTTCGAGAAAGAGGTCATTCGTCGAATCCAACTCGGTTGGGCGGCGTTCAAGAAGTTACGGCATATCTTTACGTACGATATCCCGCAGTGTCTCAAGACGAAAGTCTTTGACCAGTGTGTGTTGCCAGTGATGATCTACGGCGCTGAGACGTGGGCGCTAACTATGGGCCTTATCCGAAAGCTTAGGGTCACTCAGAGGGCGATGGAGAGAGAGCTATGCTCCCTGCGAGTAGTTTCCCTGCGAGATCGAATCAGAAATGAGGAGATCCGCAGGAAAACCAAAGTCACCGACATAGCTCTCCGAATAGCCCGGCTGAAGTGGCAATGGGCCTGCCCATTTTTTCATTCGCGCTATGTGCCCTGGCACATAGCGCGAAGAACCGATGGCCGTTGGGACAGGCGGGTTTTGGAGTGGCGACCACGTACCGAACGACGCAGCAGGGGTAGGCCTCCCACAAGGTGGACCGACGATCTGGTTAAGATCGCGGGAAGCGGTTGGATGCGGGCGGCTCAAAATCGGTATGTGTGGAGAACCTTGGGGGAGGCCTATGTCCAGCAGTGGACGTCTCTAGGCTGAAATGATGATTTAACTAGCAAAATGTAACAATTACATAAATAGCAATAATTAGCATCATTATAAATCTTTTAAAAAATAAGACTGACATACCATTGTATAGTCCAAAATATGAGTAGTTTGGGCTATACGATGGTTAGTATGTCAATCAGGAGTGTCGACAAAACGCAAATTAAAATGTTTTATTGGTTGCGTTCAGAAATAGGTGCGCTTTGCGGAATACCCCGTCAAGACACGTGTGGAAGTGATTTTTTAAATGCGAGCACATGACATTAAAGGTGAACGCATACTTAATCGAGCCGAACGCGTCGTACCAGTCGAACGAAAAGAATTTTAGAATTTTGTGTATGAAATCTCATAAAACCTCGCACACTTGCCCGCGTCGAATCGTCCGAATCGATAGTGTGCATTGCATACAGAATTCTAAAATTCGTTTCGTTCGACTCGTTCGACGCATTCGGCTCGGATAAGTGTGCGTTCACCTTTACCCGGCGGGATCGTTTTAAAACGTAAACATACACTAAGGAAGAACATTTTCATATTCTACCCATAGTGTTCGAAATGGAAAGTATGATAGAAACTTAGCAGCGTGGCAAGGCAGTCTTTTGGTAGCCTTACTAGGCGTTAGAATATATATAAGTAGATATGTATATAAGATATTAAGTTAAGATGGGCAATCTTAACTTAATATCTTATTTATATAGCAACAAGTGTAGATGTACGTTTTCTTAAGCTTTTCGCAACATAAAAGTATTATTATCAAAATGTTATTATCAAAGTTTAGGACGTGGGGGATCCAATCCCCGACAATTCAATTTATATTATTCCCTACACTTGAACGCAAAAGTTTGTGATGATGTGTGCGATTGGATGTACGTTTGTTTGTAAAGCGTTCACGCAAAAACGACTGAACGAATTTTGATGAAACTTTTCAACTTATTGTAAATTACGTAATACGTACCTATACTGCAAACTGTATATTCGGTTTTTTACTAAAGTCTAGTAAGGATCTAAAATAACATTTTCCGAACACGACTAACGAAATTATTACAACATCGGGCAATAAAGAATATTTTGTGGATACTAGATTCTGCCTTTTGATTCGGTGTAAAACTAAAATAAGCCGCTAAAATAAATTAAAATATTCTGCGATAAATTCTTATTCTAACTAAATATCTACTCAAATAGCAATTTCATTTCAATACATGAATTATAATGATGAAGCATCGTGTTATACCTGTAATCTAATTTCTAGGTAAATTTATTTATTATACTGAGACCTATTTAATCACCAGTCGATTATTTTGTACTCATATTTCTCTGTTAAATAAGGCTATATTATTTTCAGTACTCAAACTATTCTCAATTCAATTGAAAATATCCTCAGCGGTTTACTTAGAAAATGTAACAAACACCAAATGGATTCAAATTCATTCAATGAATTTAGTTTTGCTATTAGCATCCTACATTTTATGTTTTAAATTCTCAGCATTTTTTATAATAACAGCAATATTAGCTTAGAACATATAATAATATAGGTATGTTGTAGATGTTTGTTACTCTTTTATGCAAACACTACTGAACAGATTTTGTTAATACTCTCTAGCAATACAGTTCACCAAGTTAAGCAGCGATAGCCTAGTGGAGAGACCGAAAGACTGCTACGCAGAGGGTCCGGGTTCGAATCCACAGCGCGCACCAATGACTTTTCAGAGTTATGTGCGTATTAAATTGTTAATTATCGCTTGCTAAACGGTGAAAGAAAACATCGTGAGGAAACCTACATGTCTGAGAGTTCTCCATAATGTTCTCAAAAGACATGTGAAGTCTGCAAACCCACACTAGGCCAGCGTGGTGGACTATAGCCTTACCCATCTACTATACTCCTTTTTTTTCTTCTTCGTTTTGGTGTGAGTATGTGGGCGACTCTGGTTGCCGAATGGCTTCCGACAATCCATAACGATTCTTGTGTTTGAGACAAGAGCCGCGGCCGGCATCGCTCTAATATAAATACACTACACCAAAACGGTCACCCATCGAAGTGGCAACCTATGCAAGAGTCTCTTTACTTTATTAAGCTATTACCTAAGGCAATTCAAGTAACGCTATGATCGGAACCTATTCGGTATTCAGTTTACAAATGGTTTTAGGCTCTTAATTCTTATTTTATTAGTTCTCAGTGCTCTAATTATTCTTTAATCTAATTCTGACTAAAGCCTACAGCCGTAACTTCTCCAGTTCGCCTAAACGGCACGTGTAACCCGTTTCGCCGTGAAAATAGAGTAGTAGCTTTCGATACTACGTTTTTTTAAAATGTAAAATAAAAAGCTGCCATTATGCCTGAAAATAATTAATACTTAGTTTTCCAATTGTATCAATGATGAGCCTGGACTGTGGTCACGGACATCCATCTATACATAGTATAACGTAAAGTCGCCTTTTCATCCTATCTGTCTGTATGAACGCCGTAGTCATAAACTAACGAACGGACTTTTGTACGGTTTTAGATAGTCTGATTCCTGGCGAAGATTTAGGTGTATAATCCACGCAGGCGGAGCCGCAGGCGAAGTCTAGTAATTTATTTATTACATCAAAGAGGAAGCTGTAGTCACAGACATAATTTAAAATGCGAGAAATGTACATACATTTCTTTTCATGTATATGAAACACCGGGACATGTTGTAACACTTAATTAAACAATTATCTCTTCATTTGCACGGTTCGGCAAGCATCCGTCACATTCAATTGATATATCATATACGTTACATCCGTAAAAATATACCTAGGTACTGTAAGTAAAAGTAATATGGGCAAAATGATCATTGAGTGAAGACGGACGAACCATTCGATTATACAGTCATATTGATCCGACGACACTCACTTTTGGATTTTGGTAAAGTTTTGTTCACATACTTTTTATTATATTCTTTATTAACTAGCATAAAATGCAATATTTTCAAAAAACTTTAATTTCCTGTTTTACACCCAAGGGCACCTACCTACCACCCCTAAAGAGGAAACTTTGTTCCTTTTACATGGAATCTGCCTGTGTTATAAATGGAAGCCACGTTCCACGTAGTTTCGGTGGTTTTGATCCCAAGGAACATACCAACATGCAAAATTTTAGCTTCTTACGACCAGTAGTTTCGGCTGTGCGTCAGCCAGTAACGCAATAATTTAAATTACATACTGAAGTCTCAGCCTCTTAAAAACCACAAAACAAAGTAGAAACGCAAGTGAAAATCTTGTGCCTTAGGCTTTGCAAACATTAAGTCACGGTCGGCAAGTGCGACCATACTTGGTACGAATTGGTACAAGTAGGTATCTATGCTCGACTTAGCTTATCACATAGGGCACGAAACACAAACTTTGTGCCGCACGTGATCATGGTCGCAACTTACACCACTTCGAGTAGTTGGGTATTTCAATGTTGCGGTAATGCAGGGGATGTGCACAATTGTGTGTTTAACTGGCATTCTAACTGGCTTGGGTGTTAAGCTATTGTTTTGAGGTGTGGTTATCAAAATACTAGTGAAATAAGTAGGTAGGTAATAATAAAGCTGAAGAGATAAATACAATATTTGACTGCGGGTTTCCTTTTCAACGTAGACAGCCACTGTGACGAATTTTTAAATATTTTATCCCCAATGAGATAAAAAAGAATAAAAAAAAATATTTATGAAATTTCGTTTTGTTTTGAATTAATAAATGCAACAGCTAGTGTCACTATCAAATAGTTACAAACTATATAGGTAGGTAGGTAACATAACAAAAATCTTCCCAGAATACCAGTGCATACCCGAGTCCATAACTATTATAAGATGTACCAACATAGGTACACATGGCTGTATTTACGTAATTGTCGTAAGAATAGTTATTGTCTTAATTATATCAAGGTTCTTACCAACTTATCACTTCTGTGACCGATGGTCCTATTCCCATTGCAACTGGCCTCATACGCTGTGCGCCTTGCGCCCGCCGTGCTCAGTGCCCGATATACACCATGATTGATCCTTACCGCAGGATGTTACTCACTTACATACGGTATTTATAACTGGATTCGATTACTGGACATGTTTCGGGCTGGTTCATTCATTATTGTAACTAGGTGAGCCCGCGGTTATAGCTACTGCTCCGCGCCGGTGGCTCAAAACTTGATGTTATATAGCACAAAACAAACTCTTTTGCTAGTATAATTTGCCTAGCCCTTCAAGAAAGGGTGAGTCTATAAAAATATATAGCTACTTTATTTATATAGATAACAAGATATACACCGTCCGATACAGAAATCGTTTCTCAGCTTCTTTCCTAGTAAGTACCAGCGAGCATTGCCCTTTGATACGTGTCTTATAACAAAAACACGACGTGCATGTTAAATGGTAATCTTAAAACGGAATCTCATTAACAGCAGATGTGCACATTAATTCAAATAAGGATGCTGGATACGTGTATGTTTGATTGGATGTTGGTAGTAGGTACATGTGCCGTGAGAAATTTGAAAAATAAATAATGTAATATATTATTTTAAGACGTTATTGCCTGCATTTTATAGTGTTTTCAGAATAAGCAGATTTATAAACATACTTTAAGTCTCATCTTAATTCATTCGAAATATTCCAAAAGACACCAATCTACGTATCACCACCAGCGCCGTATAAAACTGTCTTATTGCCATCTATTGCTGAGCAAGGGGTTCTTCTCACTATGAGAAGGTTAAGGTCATATTCCATCACGCTGCGCTGGCCAAATACAAGGTTGCAGACTTCCGAGGACAGTATGGAGATCTCTCAAACATGCAGGTTTCATCACTGTTTTCCTTTACCCTTTAGCAAGCAATATTCAACGATTGAACACCCGCTTCGAAATCTTGCGAAATGTCAGTCTTGCGTGCCGTAGTTTCACACCGAGACCCTCTGCATGATTCAGTGAGCCAAAAATATTGAGAAACATGATTCAGAGAGAACAAACACTTCTAATAAGTAGCTTGTTTGCAATGGCGGTTATTAAAGGAGCTGAGCTGTACTTCTATTAATAACATCATATACCTCCTTACTGAATTAGTGAGTCTGTGAGACCTGTCTATTTTAAGAAGTACACATTTCAGACGAATACTCCGCTAAGCTTAACATAAATCACCATAGCACGGAGATAGATAAATACGTGTAGGTTTAGCGGCTATTCCGTTTACACTGTGCCGAGTGTCGAGGATTCGATTCCTACACTGATTCGAGATAAGGATTTTTAAAGTATCTCAACTCGAGGTAGGGTCAAGGTTCAAGATAATATTTGTGTCCGATGGACAATTGGACACATGCTGTTTTCTTTTAATTAAATTAAGGTGTAAGTGGTCATACCTATAGCCTATTTAGCTCACACCTACTTTCTGAATTGTTACTTGACAGTACAGACTAGCTTTCCAGTGCTTTACTTGCGCGGAAACTTCCAAAACTCCAATTCACTCACTTAGCAGCAATTTTCAAATCGTGTTATTTCTTAGTAAAGGAAAGTATACGAAATTCGAGAATTTTCTTTAAAAATTGAGTGTAAATAATATATCTTTTAAAGCTTTATAAAAACCTAGAGAAAATATTTTTATCAAACCATCATCGCGAGCGTTTTTTGTGTTCCTGCATCCGAGAAATTAATCTGTAGGTATATATCATTCTTGCGTTACTGACTGTCAAACAACGCACAGCCGAATCTTTTGGGCGCAAGAAGCTGAAAGAACAATGGCCACTTCTCATACATTGAATGACCTGATAATGAATTATTGTGTATATAGATAAAATGTACAAAAACAAGTAGATCTATGATCAAGAAATTATACTGTAAAGACAGTTTTTCTTATAAAGGTCTAGGAATTACTTAATACACCGAAATTAGTTCGTATTAATTTGACAGATTCTCCCATGTCCAATGTCACCGGCGGCGTCTTTACGTCAAAAACGTTCCATTGCATCCTTATCCAATGTTTTCAACGGCAGAAATACATTTATATTTATCTTGTTATATCTTTTAACATAAAAAATACATTCATTTATGATCAGCTTTTAACAACTTGATTAAATTTATATATAAAATTCAGTTTGCTCGAGGTTTTGACAAAACCAAATGCTAAAGATGTGGTGTAAGTGAAATGGAACGTAGCTAAACAAGGAAGTATTATCGGGCACAGATAATATAACAATGCAGCGAATAAAAAATATTTTGATAAGGATGCGTTCACGACTTCTAGAACATCTTTACAACCCAAAACTTTTCTTTTTACCTAGACTTCTATAAAATATAATTGTTAGTGAAATCATTACACAAAAAATAACCTTAATTTTAAAATAAGTTTTATCTCTATACATGTTTAGGTCAAAAATGGCCATTCTTCTTTGGCATTTACGTTCCTTGGAGACCGTAAGGGTGCACTAAAAAGGAATTTCTCGAAATGCCCATGGGATAAAAATATGGTAAAATAAAAAAAGAGCGGGAGTAGCTGCGGGCATCCTCTTTTATTATTATATAATTATAAAAGAGACATCGCACCTCGACATTCCCTTTCTCCTTCAACAGGGTCATATATGCCCATTACACCCCTAAGCCAATTTACGATAACTGACTTCTTGTAAACTGTGACATTCCAACTGAAGGGCTCGAATGCCCAAATTCTTACCTCAATAACTCATGTGGGATTGAACCGACACAGTTCGAGAGCGCAGTAACATTTAACAACATGATTACAAGACATTCCTGAACGAATAGATGAGGAAGCAACGCATTCTTGGACGACTTGTGTGACTCATTTTACATAATTAATTCGGAGAGAGTATGTGTATATTACGTGTAACGCTAGCAGATGGGCTAAATAAACCCTAAGACCGAGCGCATGCATACAACTGTGTGTACTTTTCGTGATTTCTACTCAACCAAACAGTTTAGTTGATGGAAGTGCGCATACAATCAATTTTTTTATCTCCTCAAATCGACCAGTCTTTATTCAGCAACGCTCGAGTCAAGGTGATTACAAAGATAGAGACGTGGCGGCGGTTCAAATCCTAATACGAGATTGGTAGTCGTGGTCAGTCGCGGATCGACTGTTTAGTCGATGGTCTGCGCACATCAATACAATGCAATACAAACTATGATCGATGGTTGTCCAACTTTTAAATCAAAAGCAAATCGATAAGCATTTTTGACTTTTTTGTCGAGCAACTATCGAGTTGACAGTATGTGCACTTCAATATATTCTTTTAGACATATGATACACCACAAAATAGTTGTTCAATTAAAAATTGTATGTATGCGCTAGCCCTAAAGTTACCCCAGTTTACTTAGTATTACCCATTGTAGGTAAAGACCGAGTAATAACTAAGTGAAATGTTTAGGATAAAGTTAGCTGTGAACGTAAACTTACCGGCTAAACTTAGGTTAGATTATTTCCTTTAAGATGAACCTAAGCTTAGCCGGCTAATCTTATGTTTTTGTTTACTACTGCCTTCCAGCGTATTTAAGTAGGTATTATTCGGGGTTTACACAAAATGCTTCTGGGTAAACCTAGGTTTCTAATCCATCTTCTAGTGTTATATAGCTGTTACATATACATTTGGTTTAAATTTATTATGCGATAGGTAAATAAGGATTGGATGGATACTTGGACTGCGAACTACTGCTGACCTATTAGGTTCAAATTACGGTTCATGTTTTGAATATGCTCAGTTTCAAGTACTTAGTTGAGATTACAATTTCGCGCATAGATAGATAGATAGACAATTCTTAGACGTACACCACAAGTCACATTACAAAGTTAGAAGAGAAAAAGAAATAGAATAATAATAATAATAATAATCTGGCAACACCACCAATGTCAACGTGCTTTTTTCATCAAAGAATTTTAAATATTAATATTTCACGAATTTCACCATATAAATTGTAATAATATATCGCATCTGAAATTAGTATATAAAACTCAATCAAAAGAAGGAAATATTTGGTAAAATCCGCCACAAATAAAGAAAAAGTGAAGAGATGACAGCCGTCACAACAAATATGACACCAATATCAATAACAATATTTACGAGAATAAAAATGAAATTATTAGCACTCTAGTATGTTGACGAGAGCCAGGAACAAGAGAGCACGACCAACACCTCCGGGCCCGTCGCTGAGCTCCGCCTCGCAGCCGTCGGCACCTGCGCCGACAACACCGACGGCTGCAGTTGCGTCGAGCTCCATCGACGAGTATTTCTCTCCGCCGTCGACACCGTCACCTGCGCGGCGGCGTGGGAGAGGCCGGCCACCTGCGTGCTTGGGACCTCGGGGCCCACCGGCCCCAAACAGGGTCCCCGCTGCCGGTGGTAATGTGCAGCGCATGAAGTGGACGACATCAATAAACGAACATGTCATGCGCGCATATTTTGGGGCGACAGAGGGAGGCACTAACCTCACTGCGTACCGTAGTCGCATGCTGTCTTTGTTTCAGGCCTTGGAACCAAGCATCAACGTCACGGCTTAGCGACTATCGGATCAGGTACGGGTTATCCAGCGCAGTGGCAAGTTGGATAATGCCGTGCTTGATAGGATGCGCTCAGAGTACTTACCTGCGAGCCATGCCACCCCCGTCCAGCCTACACAGACATCTGCACTGACCGCACGGCCAATAGGCGACAGTGCCGTCAGGGAGGAGGATGACATGGCTGATAATGTAAGTACCCAGTGCAATGAAGAGGTAAAGGACGCTTTGGAATGTGCTATTAGGGACTACCGGTACACACCACTAGGTATCAGGCCTCGTCTACCGAGGTTGCCTATGCATAGGCGAAATATAGCGCTGATAAGTGCTCTTGACTCGTTATTATCAAATTATTTAGATAATACCGAGATGGTGATACCCATTCAATCTTGTACTGTACCGCCGTGGCAGCTTGTCGTATAGCTGGTGTTAAGTTTCCAGAAACTGATACCGTTATACGACAAAGGTCTGTTGTACCTGCGTGGCAGTGCAGGATTGAGCGGCGTATTGCCGAGGCAAGGGCACTTATTGGCAAGCTGATCTGTTTTAGGGAGGGGAATACACGTCCTAGGGTAATGCGCTTTGTGAAACGGGCTTTTTCGGGGACTAACATTAGTCCTCAAGATTATATAGCCCGGGTCACAGAGAGCATTGACTACCTAAAACAGAAAGTCTATGCATGGGCAAACCGAATTCGTAGGTTTAAAAAACGTGTGGACCGGTACGTCATTAATAGTACATTCCAGAGGGACCAAAGGTGGGTATATAGAAGTTGGGAACGACCAGATCAATGTGTGACTAATGTGCAGCGGCCAGATGCGGACGCCACAGTCATGTTCTGGCGTAGCATCTGGTCGATGCCCATTGGTCATAGCGAAGGTGATTGGATGCGAGATATCGAACGTGCATGCGAACATATTCCCGAAATGGAATGCGTGGCCATTTCTAGCCAGGACGTTACACAAGCAGTCCGTCCATTATCTAATTGGAAATCTCCAGGATTGGACGGACTGCACAATTTCTGGCTGAAATGGCTACGTAGTTCGCATGAACGTTTGGCATCTCAATTCCAATCAGCCGTGGAATCTGGGTCGTTGCCAACCTTTATGACGACTGGAATTACCCACCTGCTCCACAAGACTGGCAGTACTAGCGAGCCCGGCAATTATAGACCGATAACGTGTTTACCATCGGTCTATAAACTTCTTACATCTATTCTGAGAGCTAAAATAATGTTTAGCTATTTTAGCTCGCAGAATAGATGTAAGAAGTTGTCGAAGACAACTCAATTATGTCAGCCTCTCAGAATGGATGTAGGAAGGGGCTCGTGGTACTAAGGAGCTCCTCCTCATTGACATGGCCATTAGCCAACAAGTTCGCCGTAACCGAAAGGATCTGGCGGCATGTTGGATAGATTATAAGAAAGCGTATGACTCCGTACCACATACATGGCTTTTGAGGGTGCTAGAGTTGTATAAAGTAAATACTACTCTACGCACCTTTTTAAAGTCATGTATGGGGCAATGGAATACGACTCTTAGCTATCCAGGATGCCGAGGGATCCAGGAGGACGGCGAACATATTAGAATTGAGCGAGGGATTTTTCAGGGCGACAGTCTGAGTCCCCTTTGGTTTTGCTTAGCCATGAACCCTCTCATTACTGGAGGGTTCAAGGTTAGGCTACAGGTTACAGAGGAGTGGTCAGGTCATATCTCACCTGTTGTTCATGGATGACCTGAAGTTATTTGCCCACTCTGATGCCCAATTGATAGATTTACTAAAAGTAACCCAAAACTTTAGTAAGTCAATCAATATGGAGTTCGGTGTGGATAAATGTGCTGTCATTCATGTGAAGCAGGGAAGGATGGTGGAATCTGAGGGGATCCAACTCTCAGATTCCATTAACCTAAGAACGCTTCTCTTAACTGATACCTATAAGTACTTGGGTATGTCACAGGCTTTAAGTATCAATGAAGCCGTCATGAAGCAATCGTTGCAAGAGCGTTTCTTTGGCCGCCTGAATAAAGTACTGAAAAGTCTTTTATCAGGTGGCAACAAGGTTCGGGCTTGCAACGGTTGGGTCATGCCACTTCTTGTATACTCCTTTGGCATACTCAAGTGGACTCAGTCTGAATTGGACGCCCTGGACAGAAGAGTCCGCACATTGTTGACGGCGTATCGTATGCATCATCCACGTTCATCCGTGATGAGGTTGTACATCCCGCGGAAGTGTGGGGGTCGTGGTTTTCTGAATATCAAGACCCTACACAACCGCGAGGTGTGCAATCTCAGAGAATATTTTCTCCGGGCGAACGTGGACATGCATCGAGATGTTGTCGCAGTGGACAATGGACTCACCCCGCTCAAGTTGGCTAAGGAGAACTGGCGCATACTTGTAGTACTCAGTACTGATGATCGCAAGCGTGTATGGCAGAGCAAGGAGCTTCATGGCAGGTTCCATCGGGCCCTGGATGGACCCGATGTAGACCTATTAGCCTCGGTGAACTGGCTACGCTTCGGCGACCTCTTTGGGGAAACCGAAGGGTTTGTTTGTGCAATTGCTGACGAAGTTATCAAGACGAATAACTACCGGAAATATATCCTGAGGGATGGCACTACCGATATTTGCCGTGCGTGTCACCAGCCCGGTGAATCCCTCAGGCATATTGTTTCCGGTTGTTCACGTCTTGCTAACGGTGAGTACTTGCACAGACATAACCAAGTAGCCAGAATCATTCACCAGCAACTTGCTCTGAAATACAAACTTGTAGACATCGAGGTACCGTACTACAGGTATGTGGCAGAGCCAGTTCTCGAAAATGGCCATGCCACATTGTACTGGGATCGATCTATCGTCACGGACAGGACTGTTGTAGCCAACAAACCTGATATTGTGGTGATAGATCGATCAGAGCGCCTCGCAATGATTGTTGATGTCACTATTCCCCATGACGAGAATCTCGTGAAAGCCGAGAAAGACAAACAGATTAAATATCTGGACTTGGCTCACGAGATTGTTGACATGTGGGAAGTGGACTCGGCAATTATTGTGCCGATAGTTGTAACGGTTAATGGCCTAATAGCCATGAGCCTCGATCGTCACCTTAAGAGGCTCGCGTTGGGTGCTTGGGTCAAGGGTCTGATGCAAAAGGCAGTTCTTCTCGACACGGCACGTATTGTGAGGAAGTTCCTGTCTCTGTAGTCCTTACCACCGGCAGCTTGGACCCTGTGCCCGTTTCTGGTGGGATCCCACGGTTTTTTTATATTTTTAAATGTATTTATTTTTATAAGTGATATATTTAAAAATGTAATTTAAATTTGAGAAGTGATAAATAAATGAATAATAATAATAAAAACGAGATTGTCGACATGTGGGATGTAGACTCGGCGATCATTGTACTGATAGTCGTGACTGTAAATGGCCTTGTTGCCAAGAGCCTCGACCACCACCTCAAGAGGCTCTCGTTAGACGGCTGGATCAAGTCCTCTATACAGAAGGCAGTATTGCTGGACACTACACGCATCGTACGGAGGTTCCTTTCTCTGGAGCCCTAACCACCGGTAGCTTGGTCCCTGTGCCCGATGCCGGTGGGTCTCCGTGGTCCCATTTTATATAATTAAATTTATTTTATTTGTAATATTTATTAAGTATATAAAATGTGACAGTGAGAAAAATGTTTAATAAACGGAATAATAATAACTTTATTCAATAAAATAAACGTCACATGTTACATAAGAAAAATATTACAGTAAAAATAATTAAATTAAATTTTATAATTCAGTATAATGTATGCGATAAGTGCCTTTGTTAAATTGTGGTACATTGATGCGTAGTTACTTTATTTATTACGATAATACATTAAATTTGGTATATATAGCTATTTTAATGTTTACCTGAACTAGGCTTTAACACCTGTGTTTCAGGAAAAAAAATCTTAAATAATAATTATAAAGGGCTATATTTTAACATAATAATAATCATGAACTGCCAATATGTAATAGAAAGTAGACTTAATATTATGATTTGTTGTAACTTAGCGTAGGTACTTACACACTATTTTATTACAGTAAGCAAATTCTCTGTATCAGAGTAGGTCATTGTCATTAGGTGTTTTGTAACAACAAGATGACACTGCTTATAACTTATGCTATATAAATCTAAGGTTTTATTTAATTTATTATATAGGAAAGGTCCGAGGAAAGCAAAGAATCTATTGACATAAACATGTTTACCTATAGGTTTGGTGCAGACTAGATCTTTCCGTCTTTTGCCTGATGGGATTGGTGTATAAGGAAGAAGGGTGTGTTGTTTTAGGATGGTGCGTAGAATAAATAATTGGCGCACAGTTAGAACACCGGTGGACTGATATAGCTCATAAGTGGGAAAAATGAAAGGGCGAAGGGTTGCTACCTTTAAGATAGCTCTTTGAGCTCGTTCTAAAGCCAGTAGGATCGTTTTAGCTGCCCCTCCCCATGCGGTTATACAATATGAGATGATGGATTCACATAGTGCAGTGTAAACCTGTCTTAACAATTTTAAGCTTACAACGTCGCGTATATTTTTAAATATGGAAATTAGTTTCCGCACTCTTTTACACAATAATTCGATATGTTTGCGGAAGTTCAGATTAGTGTCAAGCGTAATTCCTAGATATTTAATATTATCAGTTTTTTCTAAAGTAGGGCAAGCGCATGCAGTGTCAGCATGTGAGTGAAGCTTGTTGTGAGCCACTAAACTGTTAGATGAGATGTGTCTGCTATTGTTTTTCATTGTAAAATGAATGTACTTTGTTTTATGTGCATTTAGGGTCAACAAATTTTTAAATAGCCAAGTGTTTACGGTGTTGAAGCCAAGTTGAGCCAGTTCATATACCTCATCGAGCGACTTTGCAGTAAAAATAAGTGCTGTATCGTCTGCATATGACATAATGACACCATTTTGAAGTTTTAGGTTGCAAAGGTCGTTTATATATATCAAGAACAGAATGTTTGATTTATACATATAAATAAATTGCAGTGCCTAACTGTGGTTTCAAAATAATAGATATCTTTTTACAAGTGCTTAGGGATAGTTATTTACGAAATAATAAGGCATAAACAATATTCTTCTAATTTCCGTGGCTCTTATTTATCTTTATTTCTGTTGATCGGGTATTCTTTGTGACGGCTTATCCGATTTATTGGAAGATTTAATGTTACCAGGGCTACAATACACATAAATATAAACATAGAGAATTCCGCGAAATTTCCATAGCAAATACAAAAATAAAGTAGTAGAAGGGCAAGTAGCTTAGTACAGCAATTCCGAATTTTACGAATATTGAGTGGGTCCTGTGTACGGCGATGCCGATTCTAATTAGGATGATTAGTGGTGCCTCTACTTTCCACAAGGAAATCTGAGCATTTATTTATTTATTTAAATTTATGCACAAACAATGTACAAAGGTGGACATAATGCCATAAGGCATTCTCTACCTGTCACCCATTTACTAATATTTGAGACCCTCCTTTTTTTCTAAGATAGCTAAGAGGTGGGGAGCTCATACGACTTTGAGAACCACTGGCTTAGTACATTAAAACTTAACTTATCAACATCAACCCTTCGACCTACACAAGTTTTACACTAAGTACCTTTCGCATTTAATTTTAAATATGAACTGGTACAAAATAATACTGTTCAATTCAACAATTATATTAGCACTAATAGCTTTATACTAAGGCTTTTAGACTTCGTAATGATACCTTAATTGTGAAAACACTGCGTAGAAAATGCATTAGCACTATGTCTTTTATGAATGTCCTGCAGTAACATTAAAATTATTAATCTATTTTAAACGACCTGGTACGTATATTATTTTTTTCTTGGTTAAGATGGCAGAGATATAGTTCGCCAGTGGTTGATGGTGTTCATTGTTTTGAGTGGTCGACTAGTTGTGACTCGAGACAACACTCTGTGTGATCTACACATTTATGTTTTGTTGTTGGTGAGTATTGATAATGGTCGTCACGTTATTTACTGAACCGATATCGATTCGTAAAAGAGCTACGATGCCACAAACAGCCAACGCTCACTAAGGAAGGATTTTTTTATATTCTGCCCCTACGGCGGCGGCGTAGGATTTGGGTTGAAATTTTGGGTCGGACTAAGTGATACTTTCACGAGATATAGCACCTATTAAATGACTTATCCTGACGACTACTATTAAATTATATATTACTGAGGGTGAAAATTGGACAATAGATTCAATTTATGACGAAGTAAGGACGAATTCTTGATATTAGTTTATTTGAAAATTCATTAATTGTGAAGGTATGAAATTTCGGCAACATCTTGCTTTAAATAATAACATAATACATTTAATATCAAGTAGCGACATGTTTCTTGTTAAAAATACATTTTGAACAGATGCTATTCTCTTTTTACTATGCTAAAGTTCCGGGTTATTCGTAAAAGTAGCGAAGATTAGCGGTGAACAATGAAGAATGGAACATGTGACTTATTCAACCAATCAGAGCGCACATTGCGTTCGGTTATCGCTTACGTATTATTTTACGAATGCATTCGGTAAGTTTATCAATTTACGAAAATATATGGGCGTAAAATAATACAATTTATCTCTCGTTTAGAATCCTATATATTAAATTATTTATATTTCTTATTATTTTCCGGTGACATATAAACCTAATTATTTCGTTTGTAAATTTGACGATTAGGTACATGCGTCACTTTGTGTACTAGATGACTTGACTTTTTACCTTTTTGACACGCATAATAGTAATTATTCATCTGATTGTTTCCGTGGTCCTGTGGCGTATGCGTCTGCTGATTGGGCGGTCCTGAATTTGATTCCCGGATCGGCCAAAGTGTAATTGAGTTTATGTATTCTCAGTAACAGCACGGAGTCTGGCAACGTGCCTGGTAACGGTAATAGGCTCGCCCTATATTACTTGGGACCTAAAATTCATAATAATTATGACGAAATGTCGGTGTAATATTATACACCTATGCCCACCCCTTCGGAGATACAGACGTGAAGATATAAAAAAAGTAATTAAGCCTATAACAACAACACATAACATCTTAAAGAAATTACACGTATATGAGTGAAACAAGACCATTCCTCCATATCTTAAAATCAGAGGACACCAATGTTAATGGTAGGTGAGGTAGGTAGATACGAATGCGAGAAACATCATATAAACGACATTTCTTCAAAAAGCTTTTACTAAGTCTGAAAAACACGCACTTCACGAGGTGACACCGCCATTTCAACTCCAGAACAGCACAATATAACTTAACCTGTCAATGTATAGGCTTGTGATGTAAAGACAGGTCAAGATATACTGGGGTTCATCTCCACTATGTGATGAACTGTGGTTGTATAGGATTGTCGTACATAGCGAGGTCAGTATACACTGGCCATTACTTCCATCATAAGTTGACCTATGATTATATAGAATTGTGGTTCAAAGCGAGATCATGCTTTACTGGTTGTTAGCCTATGTCTCCGAAAATACCACAGGTTAAACGAATAACAGTAACTCAACTCTGCTCTGTGTTCGGCATTTGTCGCTGAACATGGCTGTTTGTCACCAGGGTACATAGCCATATGCCAACGCAAACCAGCATAAGCTGGTCTCTCATTTTGAAGACTGGCTCTTCATACATAATAATATACCAAATTATACTGGCGGTTTCTAACTTGTGTGTTCGGCTGTTATTGGGAGGAGGGAAGATATGTTGGGATTTCTGAAGAAAATGTTATAAATAGAACTCAATTGAACGTATTTTCGAACTAATGGATGGGTGTGTCATCCAACACATATATTTAGGTATCTACTGATTGAAATTTGTAACTGTTTCGTTTTGACTTTGAGAGTAAAATAGTTAGTTCTATTAGTAGGCAACTTGTTCTTGTTCAACTTCAGTCCCATCGGTTGGATCTATGACATAATTTTGTTATGAAGCCCAGGAGCCGCTTTGTAGTCTAATCCGATTTGTCAGAATATTAGCTTTTCCACAGAGCGACTGCGTTGTGACCTCTGCAACTGTAAGGAAGAGCGATATGCCTTGGTTTATATACATGTCAGTGATGCAACGCTACCTATCGACTCTAAGCCCTTTACGACAGCCGGGACCGACGACCTAACATGCTGAGGCACAGGGCAAGCGATAATTTGCAATTTAATACGCATAAAACTTCCAAAATGCCATTGCCGCGCCGTAGATTTGAAGACCATGGCAGTCTGTTGGTATCTTCACAAGGATATCGTTGCCGATTGTTGTAATCAGCTACCCTATCTCTGGTCCTGAGAAACAATATTGGCACTGGCACATGTGCCCGCTCACTGCCAGGCGCCTTGTAGGTGATTAGTCTATTAGAATGCTAATGAACTGAACGTAACATTCCTTTGCGTGTGTCCCTAAGTAGTTTGAATTACGCAGACATCCTACTTAATTTTGTACTAGAAACTTTACATGAACTAATAATGAATCTCATTCTTAAAGACAACACGCGATGGAATTTAACATACTTTTGAGACAAGCATTAGAATGAAATTATAACTGACGGCCGGTTGGTGTAGCGGGAGTGTAAGCAATTGCTACGTCGAAGGTCGCGGGTTCGATTCCCGCTCAAGTCAAACATTTGTGTGCATGAACATCGATGTTTGTCTTGGTCTGGGTGTTTCCATGTATAATATGTATGTATTTACAAAAAAAGTATATATGTATGTTTATCCATTATATAGTACCCATAGTACAAGCTCTGCTTAGTTTGGGACTAGATGGTGTTGTGTGAATGTGGTAGAATATTATTATTATATTATTATTAGTCTGGATTAGAAGTGTTATGAGTACCGACCTATCGAACCCACAACACAGCGCAGTGTTAAGCTGCGAGGTGACAGCTGCAATGACTCATTCTGCCGTGCAATCGTTATACCTTTAATTAATCTCTTACTGTTGTCGGTATCGAACTCATAATATATACACTGAGTGTTGTGAGAGCATTGAATTTTTCAAATCAGAGCTTAGCGCATTAAACTAAACAATTATTTCAGCTTTACTGTATTAATGAATTTTTCAAATCAGAGCTTAGCGCATTAAACTAAACAATTATTTCAGCTTTACTGTATTAATGAATTTTTCAAATCAGAGCTTAGCGCATTAAACTAAACAATTATTTCAGCTTTACTGTATTAATGAATTTTTCAAATCAGAGCTTAGCGCATTAAACTAAACAATTATTTCAGCTTTACTGTATTAATGAATTTTTCAAATCAGAGCTTAGCGCATTTAACCAAACAATTATTTCAGCTTTACTGTATTAATGAATTTTTCAAATCAGAGCTTAGCGCATTTAACCAAACAATTATTTCAGCTTTACTGTATTAATTATTTTTCAAATATGTGCCTAGCGCATTAAACTAAACAATTATATCAGCTTCACTGAAATAATACTACTTTGACTTCGCCACGCCTCCACTCGCTTGAGACGTTTTACGCCTAGACGGGAGGAATTTACAAAGGAATCTCCAATGAGTATACCTACATGCAAATACCAGCTTTTTGCGTGTAGCAGTTTCGTCTGTGCGTTGTCTATCAGCCAGAAAGTAACGCAAGAGTTTTATATATACACCGCTATTTTTTAATTAGTACAAAAAATTTAACAGGGCACTAAGTATCTTTAACTGATCATAATTATGTAGTTGAAAAATAAAAACACTAAGTCCCAAAACTGTCTCAAAACTGTCCACAAAAATACGTGATAATTGGCAAATGCAATACTAATACTATGACCGACCCGTGTACTATCATACCATTGATAAATACCATTTTTGACAACGGTGGTGGACATTTCGAAGGACAATGGAAATACTTGTAAGTTTAGTAACTAATACGTACTTAAGTAAATAATAATTTGATGCAGGCGCCTCAAAATCGGTCTGTGTTCTCCACACACCTTGAGGAAGGCCTATGTCCAACAGTGGACGTCTCTAGGCTGACATGATGACGATAAAATAATTTGTAAATAGCAGATGATTCTAACTTCATAAATACGCCAAAATTACTCTTTTCTTTTAGTCCAGAACAACATCTTTTATTTTGATATTTGTTTGCTTTCTAATTACATACCTCCGTATTTAATTACTTGTTAAACGATAAATTTTACCGGTCCTACGCCCGAATGAAGTATGAAGGAGAGGGTAGAACTAACTAAATTAAAAAATAACTACCTACATTTATTATTTTTCTTCATTTTATTTTCTTTTGCTACCTACATCATAAGTGCGACAGAGAGAATGCGAATGAGCAGGATGGAATATTATCAATGAATTAGTGAATGGATTGTAAAATATGACTATGATTTAAGTGAGATTTTCTACAATAAACAAATGATAATAACTTTGCTCTTTATTGATATTATGAAATTCTTACGTCACATATATGATAATAATCTGTCCTTAAAGTTTTTGTACTAATTAAAAAATAGCGGTGTATAAACAGATTGGTTGATTTTATTATTTTTGTTTCATATTTATTCCTCGGTTTCAGTAATAGTTTTTAGTGTTTTAAGGAATTCATAGTTTCATGTCGAGGAAAAATAAAACGTTCATATTTTTATACAAAATGTTCTATGAAAAGCTCCGCTAGCATTCGTAGTACTAAGTTGTTAGTTTTAATGATAAGAGCTTAGAGCTCGTGTCTAACTTACAATTAAGCTGGAACACTAAGTAAGGCTCAATCCTTTGTTCGTGTGTTTGACAAAAATTACCTTTCATTTAAAAGCGTTGATTCAAATGAGAAAATACCTTTTATATGAAGTTTTATATAAATAGGGCTTGCTTTGCTGCAACAAAGATTTTACCTACGTAAAATCCTATTTAAACTAGGTACCATAATATCATGAAGTTTAAATCTATAATTATCGCTTGCTAAACGGAGAAAGGACACCAAAGAAATAATTATTTCATGTCTGAGAATTCTCTTATTCTCCAAAGACTTGTGAAGCCTTTTTTTTTTTTTTTTTTTGTTTTACGAGGTGGAAAATCCCTTCGGATCTCCGACTCTTGGGGGAAATATGAGCCGGAGTATGTGGTGTTTCCACTAAAAACCACCTCGACTTCCGCCATGTACCCGTGTGTCGGAGGGTGGGGCATCACCAAAGCACTCGTCGCCACCCTCCGACGGGTATTGGCCCGCCAGATGGTCAGGCGGGCCCCGAACAAAACCCCCTTGACGACGGATTAAGGTGTTGGACTCCGCCGCCAAGACGCCCAGCGGCCGCAGAGGATAGGGAGGACGGCAACGCAACACCGCATCTCCTCTTCCTCTGCGGCCCCACCGCGACGCATCGAATGGTGCGCCCCCATTTGGTCGCGGAAGATAGGGCGCGCGGCAACGCAACACCGACACGCCTCTCCTCCCGCGACCGCACCCGACTGCGAGGGACAGACAGAACTGTCCCCCGCACCCGCACCGTTGGACGCATCCTGCGCAGGCCCCTCCAAGCCCACGCGGAGCGTCCCCTCCTGGATCCCTCTTAGCTTCACCGCGGGTGACCAATCCACGGTTACTGAGCCCCCCCACCACGACAAGGTGGAGATCCCACGGGGGGGAAGACTTGTGAAGCCTGCCAACCCGCACATGGCTAGCATGTTGGGCTGTCAGTGTCTTATATTATACTAGAGAATACCCGCGGCTACACCCGCATTTTTTTTTAATTTACCAGGTTTGTCCGATCCCTTGGTAATTTCGGGCAATCCCTTCTTAGTGCACCTCTACGGACCCCAACGAAGAAACATACCGAATTTCAGATTCTTGCGCCTAATAGATTTTGCTGTAGCTTGTCTGTCAGTCAGTCAGTAACAAGGATTTTATATACAGAATAGATAGATAGATAGATAGATAAATCTTTATTGTGCAAATACAGTTGGTACAAATTAGGTATAATAACTTATATGTAGGTATACAAATGGTAAATGCACAAAGGCGGCCTTATCGCAAAGTGCGATCTCTTCCAGGCAACCTTAGGATGGACAGACTGAAAAAGAGAAGTTTGATGGTGTAGTGATCATATATATATGGACACTAATAGTTATTTAAATATAATGTACATAGATGTGTAGGTATATATTACCTATACATAGGTACAAATAATACGTAATATACATACTAACTATACATATAATACATATATAATTATACATACATACAATACATATAATACATAGCTATATAATACATACATATACATATAATGATATCAATTTCGATTATAATGACAAGTAGTGCTTCTTTAATGCGTCTTTAAATATATTAAGTGATTTTGCTTGCTTAATCTCAATTGGCAGTGCATTCCACAAACGTACAGCCTGAACAGCAAAGGATTTATCGTAGAAGTTTGTGGAATGTGTCGGCATCTGCAGTCTCAGATCCACTGACGACCTCAAGGTCCTTGAATGTGTGTCATGAAGGAACTTAAAACGTTCTTTGAGATACATGGGGCTATTAGGATTAAACAGCACATTATACAGTAGCATAAGAATATGAGTATTCCGGCGAAGACGAATTGGGAGCCACTTGAGTCTGGATCGAAATTCAGATACATGATCATATTTGCGTAAACCAAAAATGAATCTTATACAGAAGTTTTGGAGACGCTCAAGTTTGTCAAGTTGGTCCTCATTAAGATCAAGATAGCTGAAATCGGCATAATCGAGTATTGGGAGAAGCAAGGATTGTGCAAGCGCAATCTTGGTGGTTGTGGGAAGAAAGTTCCGTAGCCTACGTAATGACCCAGCTGAGGCATACAGCTTTCGACTTGTCTCCTGTATTTGACATCCCCAAGATAAAGTTTTATCTAGATAGATCCCCAGGTTTTTTACGTTATCTGAGATTGTTAATATTTTACCGTCGAACTGAATCTCAGGTAACTGCGGCCAGTTGACCTTGGAGATCATTCTGGAACTGCCAATCAGAATAATTTGTGTTTTAGATGGGTTTACTTTAAGGCCATAATTTTTACTCCACGTACAAATTTGCGCCAGGTCAAAGTTTATATTAGAGAACGCCTCTGAAATCGCTTCTAGTGATGGTAGAATAAAAAATTAAAAGCCTAAAAAAAATTGTTTACTTCATATTTTAACATCATTACATCACTACATAGTATAAAACAAAGTCTGTCTTCTGTCTGTCTATCCCTATGTATGCTTAAAACTTTAACGGCCGGTCTCAATAACCTACCAATGGTTAAAAGTTAAACCTACCAGAGTTTAACTGTAACATTTTATCTATCTATTACTGTCGTTTCAATAACAAAATTGGCGCATCGCTATCTACAGTTAAAGGTAGATAGCTCGCTTGTCCTTAGTTATCACCTTCCTCCGAAGCGTTTTATTTTTGCATTTCAACTAAATTGTTTCTTGTTTTTTAATGTAAAACAATAATTTGTTTAACTGATGCAATAATAACATAAATCGTTTTTTACTTATTTTAAACCTTTCCTCCATAATAATACATAGACAGTCAGTTATGTTATTAATGATTGCATTATTGACACACAAACCCAAAGTAATAAAACGTAATTTGACAACAGATGTCACAGATGACGCTAACGGTTTTGCCGCCTTCACTTGTATTGTTCCTTTCATTTTTCGTTTCGTTACAATTGAATCATACGAAAGATCCAGCAGAAAGTAAGTAAAGTTGTAAAAGGTATGCTGAGTATTGTCTAAAACTTTGACATATTCAGGATAAAATCCAGCTATAGCACGAGACACATTCGACACAATTCTGCTTGTTGTAGATTTTGAGACTCCAATGAAGTGTGCATAAACCAAGCATTGTGCCTAATGCATAGAATTTCAGGGTGAGCAATAACTGATGTAGTGGCCGGACACCATAGTTTCTGACAGATTTTATATTATTTATTTTGTAAATATTTAATCAACGCTTTAAAAATAACGTGGAAATACCACGAATGGTACGTATACGTTCATAACATTCAGTACTCATGTTGTGAAGCATTTTACTCACCGAGAAGTGGTAACGTTTAGAGATGATAATATTTTAATAAATAATTCGTTAATATTCGTATTATTTAATCGGAATCTGAAAGTAATTCAGCATTCAGACTGTAAGTTCACTTTCACTTGATACGAATATAATCTCTGCGTTCTTCAGATCCTGCAATTACCGCAGACTCAAATAAACCGCCTTCAATTAGTTCATTATCTCTTTAATCACTAAACAGATCCATTATTTGTTTTAAAACTAATGTTAATGCCAACCTCACCTGCAAGCTGGTGCACCTGCCGATCAACGGACGAGGCTCTGGCAAACAAAATGTCCCAATAAGCGGCAATAGGCTCGCCACCTATTACGTGGGATCAAAACACTGGCGAAAAGTGGGCGTTTAATATGCCTCTGCCTACCCCTTCGGGGAAACAGGCGTGAGTCTATGTATGTATGTATGTATGTAATGTTTTATCTTTTATCTACGGTGCTCAACGCCCGATTTCGAGAGATAACAAATTTTTAACAGTTAGTAATAATAACCAACCTTAGTAAGCGGTCGATACGATATTGAAACGCTTAACTTTTTTTTTCTATGGCTCTACTTAACTTTGGTAAGCGTCCCGCCCTCCCAAAGATAGACCAAAAGTAAAGATAAAAATTCTTATCTAAGTAAGTTTATTGAAACACAGATATGTGCCGACCGCTACTTTTGGTAACGAATTCAACTGATAGTTAAAGTTAGTTAGGTTATTGAAACCGGCCGTTAAACTACGCAACGGATTTTGAAGCGGTTTTTTTTTTAAAGATAGAGTGATTCAAGAGGAAGGTTTATGTGTATAATACATACATAATTTTGTAGAGAAACGCTGTTTGTTTTAGAGATTTCCTGTGCGAAGCCGGGGCGTGTCGCTAGTAACAAAATAAATTTAATGTACGATCTTTAGTGTAGTGAAATTAGCGAAAGTAGATTATTTTGACGAGCGCAATTAATTTAATTTATAAATTATTTAGTAATAAGTCTTTAGTAATTTATTAAAATGATTATAACGAGATAGTCATAGCTTAATTTGAATGGCCAATATACGTAGGCAACGTATATATTTTCCATTCCAATTGTCCGTATTTATGCAAAAAGGAACCACACGACCAATTTCGATTTTTGCTTTTTTCGAAGACTACCAATTTAAAAGTGGTTTATTTTCTTATTCAAAAAAGATCCACATGATTTTGCCCTTGGAAACAAGTTATACAAAAAGCAGAAAGGAACCAACAGCAAAAACACACATTATACATATTGCAAAACCGAACCATAGCACCATGGGACTCGTTTCATCAAACAAATAAACCATATAAATTCCATGTCATTTTATACAAAACAGATCCACAGATACTTGGTACCATTATACGTTAAAAATATTTCTATTATTAAAAATTATTATAATATACCAAATGGAACCAAGTTTCTGTGGTACCATTATGCGTAAAATAAATTCGTATTTAATTTGACTAATTTTTTTTTGCAAAATGGAACCACAAGCATTCGGTTCTACCATCTTATACTAATATATAAAGCTGAAGAGTTTGTTTGTTTGGTTGAACGCGCTAATCTCAGGAACTACTGGTCCGATTGGAAAAATTCTTTCAGTGTTCGATAGCCCATTTATTGAGGAAGGCTATATAACATCACGCTATGAGCGACGGGAGCAGAGCAGTAGCCTTAAATAACGCGGGTGTAACCGCGGGCATCGTCTAGTGTATAAATAAATATTGTTAACAGCAGAACCACAAGTACGTGATTTTATTGTACTGTGGAAGGCGTAAACTTAAAGTTTGAAATTCTAGCTGAAATTGAGAGTTTTTACAAAGACCTGTACGCATCATGGAAGTTTAAACTCTTGAAACCAGGCAATGATGACTATAGAGCCCAACTCCCCCGCCAATATACTGAGAACATCCCTGATGTCAACCAAGGCGAGGTACGAGAAGGTCTCGTGCAACTTAAGAACAACACGTCTCCATAAGATGACGAAATCACTAAAGAGCTCGTAAAAACAGGGGGAACTATAGTCCTGAAAGAGCTGGCGAGTCTCTTTAATTCCATTATCCACCAGGGCCTTACAGCTCAGGCGTGGATCTGGAGTGCGGTTGCCCTGTTCTTCAAACAAAGGTGACAAAATCTCGCTGAAAACATTTAGACACATTTCACTCTTTAGCCACCTCTACAAGTTGTTCTCGAGAGTGCTAACAAACAACCTCGCCAAAAAACTTGACGATTTCCAGCCACAGGAAATAGACCACATCTGACTGTTTGGCAGAATATACAGAAGACCAATGAGTACAATAAGCCGCTGTGTATGGCTTTCGTGGACTACGAGAAAGCCTTCGACTCCATCGAAACCTGGGTGGTTCTGGTTGCTCTGCAGCGGTCGTACCGATTGGCGCTACATTGAGGCGTTGATATGTTTGTATGATATCGCCACTAAGAACATCCAACTACAGCCCCGTCGTCGCGATTGCGACGAGGTGTGAGGCAGGGAGACTTAATATTTCAATCAGCTTTTCACCGGCGCACTCAAAGACATCTTTAAGATGCTGGACTGGCTTGGACTGGGCATAAAAATTAACTGCGAATATCAGATTGCTGACGATATCGTCATCGTTGCGGAGTCTCTGGAAGAGTTGAGTGGGATGCTCTACAGCCTAAACGGAGCCTCTCGACGTGAACTTGTCTCGGCATGAACTGAACAAAACCAAGATTATGTTAGTCGAACTCATCATGTCGGGATCGGTTTATGTCCAAGGATAGATGCTTGTTGTCCAGCTTGGTAGCAATAACTTCGAGAAAGAAATGGACCGGAGTGTCCAGTTGGGTTGGGCAACGTTTGGCAAACTACGTCAAGTTTTCTCTTCGCCCCTACCACAATGCCTGAAGACCAAAGTCTACAACCAATGCGTCCTACCTGTTATGACGTACGGTGCCGAGACGTGGACACTCACAGTGGGACTAGTCCCCAAACTTAAAGTCACGCAGCGAGTATAAAATCCGCAACGAAGTTATCCGACAAAGAACCAGAATTACCGACATAGCTCACAGAATAAGTAAGCTTATGAGGCAGTGGACTGGTCATATCTGCAGCAGTACTGATGGCCGATAGGTCAAGCTTGTCCTAGAGTGGAGAACACGACTCGGTAAGCGTAAGGGTGGCACCCAGTTAGGTGGACTGACGACCTGAAGTCGAGGCTGGGACAAAATGGATGCAAAAGGCTAAGAACCATGTGGCGCGTGTTGGGAGAGGCCTATGTCTGCAGTGGATTGCTATAGGCTGCATATCAAAGGTTTATTACGATAATACTTAGTTTCATGTATGTATATTGGTAAATCCATGGCTTTACCGATATACATGAAACCCATGGTTTGTGGTTCTTTTTTGCATATAAGGAAAGCTATTAGTTAGTAAATATTAAAAGGAACCACATGCACATTTTCTTCATTATCTAGAAAAATTAAGAGTATCCAGAGCAAATTTATATACACATACTTAAATGAGTAATTAAAAAGTACAATTAATGTAAGAACTAGAGGACGCCAGCAGCTACGCCTGCATTTTTTTTTAATTTACCCGTTTTGGCCGATCCCGTGGGAATTTCGGGAAATCCCTTCTTAGTGCACCCCTACGGTCTCCAAGGAACATACATGCCAAATTTCAGCTTCCTGCACCCAATAGTTTCGGCTGTAGCGTGTCTGTCAGTCAGTCAGTAACGCAAGGATTTTATATATTAAGATAAATGTAATATTTTCCTTAATCTAACAGAGCTGCACATGTTTTTGTAAATTCATTAATATCTCAGAAGTGCGTTTTTGCTGAGTGGTTCCTTTTTGCATAAATACGGACAATTAAGCTTTCGAATATACAGAGTGTAGATATGGATTTGCAAAATATTTTAGTAATACACTATAGGCATTATAACTTAATCATCTAAAATTATTTCAAACAGTGTGCGATAATATAATACCCTATTTTTTATATTTTACTTCGATGGTAAAGAATAATAAACTGTTGAAAGGTGCAAAATAAGACTGCACGGTAGGTACGTGTGATTGTATGTGTTAGATAACTGCAATGCGAGCTCGCGGCGATCAGCTGAGCTGATTTTAAAATGCATGATTACCAAAAACATTTAAAGTTTTAGTGATTTATTTTCTGGCGAAAAGTGGGTGTAGAAATACACCTCTGCCTACCCCTTCGGGGATAAAAGGCGTGACGTTATGTATGTATGTATGTGTTTTTTTTTTATGTATGTGTATTCAGTTATATTCATCCCTAAAATGTTTTTGCAAATGCATATCAACACCCTGTATAAAATAATGATGTTAAGAATCAAATTTAATAGGTAACTATTTTTTGTGTACTTTTTTAAAAATCACACTCACACTAGAAATAAATTCAGTTTCGTTGGAGACCATACAAACATTTAACGAATTACTACCTTGATTCAAAATAACAATTATTGGATCACACAACCCTTTTTGTGATCGACTAATTTGTGTGAGAATCGAACCTACATCACTAGCTGCGGTAAACGGAGAGGCATCCGAGTGAACCACTCTTTCTGTCGTGCAATGGTATTTTATGGCTGATTCCACCTAGTATATACGTACCATCAGTGCCTTAGTTGCCAAACAATCAATACCGGTCCAACCCGGCAATTAAATAACGTCCTCACGATCTCAAGCAAATAAAGTTATATAGTCAATAAATACTTTATTGTTACAGCTAAAGGCTCAAGATACAAAGTTATGTTCAGATATGGGCGTCCTCATCTTTAAAAGCAAATTATTCGAAGCAGAATTTTGTATATTCATAAAAATTGAACTGCACTGACCACGCCACGCAAAAATGAACTCTGAAACGTTTAATAAAATTCGAACTTCATTAACATGAAAATGAACTCACCAAAAAGCGTTGTAAATAGCATTTTTAGTCAGATTTACGACCTGTTCTGATGTAGTTTATGGCCCAGGACCGGGTGCTGGGCTGATGAGTGGTTCCCGTAACCCTATAGCCTCGGGTCAACGTTTAAAATCACTTATATGACTTATACCTGTGAAACGTAGCGTATTGTCCGGAAAAAATGGGCTTAAATTTGCTGGATATACTGGGAATATTTTTACATGATGTGAGGGTATTATCACAAAGATGCTAATACAAAGATACTGATTTCGGTGGTCGTTTCCATAGTAACGTAAGAATCTTAGTCACAAGACACAATAATATTTCTTTGGCATCATTTTAGTACGTAGTATTTGATACCCTGATTGACAAAATATTACGAGGGTTCTATAAAATTCAAAGTGACAATTAACCCATGAAATATATAAAACGGACATAAAGTTTGGAAAATGTGATTTCAAAATTGCATCTATAAAGAGAAAAACAAAGTGCTACAGATTTCTATGTAATACTACTCCATTATTATGAAAAGTAGCAAGGTGGTGACGAATATGGTGGCAGGTTCAAGAGGGAGGGACGACAAACAGGTCGTCCAGCCATCACCACAAATGATTAACATGCTTTACCCCTACCTAAACCCCTCCTAAAACCAAATTCCTGTAACCATCACTATGTAGAGGGGATTAGGCCTCCTCTTCGACAATCTCACCCACTGAACCATACGCAGTAACACATATTCTGCTACTTCAATATTCCGCAAGACGTATGTAAAGTAGTACCTTCTATTCCCCTTAAACCAGCAATACTCAATTCAGCAAGGCTCTACAGCTCGTAAATAACATAATTTTCACACAAAGCATATCTACCTTAGTAAGTGAGAATGGAAATATGATAAGCAAGCATTTTCGTCGTGCCACTCGTACCTAAGTATCGGGTATCGTGACATAATAATATGTGCTATTCTGATGTTTTAACTATATTACAGCAAATTTTAGTCAAATCCGTTGCGCAGTATTTGCGTGAAAGGATAACGAACATCCATCCGTCCTCACAAACCTTCGCGAATATTCTACTCAGGAAAGCGAACAGAACCTATGCATGTATGCATATATCTACTAGATCTCGAAGTATGAGCGTTGTAGACGTTTTTTAGCCCTTTGAAGTGCCCCATCGCGTTTTATTAGCGCTTCGAATGGGCAAAGGCCTCGCCACTTCTTTAGAACGCCATGCATCTTTCTGCCTTGTTATGTCTGGCTAGTCGCCAGTGAAGAATGCATACAGGTCGACCTTTCATCTCGATTTCGGGTTCCCACGTTGACTGTTATGAGGTACCCAACTGGTAGCTAAGCGAGGCCATCGTTCTGAGTGCATACGCCAGACCTGTCAACTCAATCCCACTTTAGTCTAGCAGATTTTAATCCGAGGTCTGCCATGCGTGTTTTGAAACGTAGCGTAGTGTTTCGGAGATGATCTGTTCTTTTACAACGAGAAAATCTTGGGGTGGAGGCCGATGAACGCAAACGTTTCTATAGTAGACTTGATTGATGCGTAAGGCTCCCGGGGTCCATGAATGAATATCTCTACGATTGCTTTATAATGTTGTGTTATTTACCGCAATCAGTACCTACTTGCGGGCGGAGCATTTCCTTTCAAACAATCCATTTCTTTTTGCGTTGAGATTACGTCCGCTGTCGTGAGTGAGAAATAAATTGAATGATAGCACAAAACCTGACAAACGCCAATATCATTTCTCAGTACTAAATTATCAGAAGAAAAATCTTCCCTTAAACTTTTAAATGAATTCGGCGTGGCCTATTCTCTCGCTGACTAAACTAAAGCTATAAATTAATGTATGAACAGTGTTAATGGGGTTTAACTGAATTTGACTTTAGATGTCTGTATAATTACCTGCAGCCACGACACCGCAAACACTTAGCCGACTATCTAAATAGACAGTACTGTTGTATGTACACAGATGTGTAAATTATACACATTGCTGTGCAAAGGACAAATTAGAAGTACCTTAAACCGAAGGGCATGCATGAAAAATGTTATAAAATCAAATGAAGTAAGAGAGATATGTCAGTATCGTTGCAAAGGTCGGTCTCTGCTTACCCCTTCGGGAAACACGCGTAAGTCTATGTTCATATGTTTGTTGTTGCGCAAACATGTAGAGTACTAAGCCCCGTACGAGTTTCGGTTCTAATAGATCGCATTCGAGTCCACTTGGAGCACTTTAGAAAATGTATTTAAAAATGTTCCAAGTTACAAATGACTCGAATGCGCTCCATTAGTGCCCGGACTACATTCCCTAGTGAATAGTGTATATTTCTGACTAATTATTTAGTTGAAAATGTTAAAGTATTCTCTGCACCAGATAGACTATAACGAGACATGGTATTTAATAATGTTCAGCTAAATAAATTGACATGATTTTATTGCTGTGAATATTTAACTTTATTTTATTATTATCAGTTCGACATCAAACCACTAAGACATAAGCTTTGCTAAGTTGCTACAGCACATATTTTCATATTTTAATATCACTGTATACTAGACTAATTTCCATTTATCATTTTGAAACATGCACAATGCACATAGGTACATTGAAACCCATTTTCCGCAGCGCAAAATTTTTTTTTTTTTATTTCGCTCATTGGAGGGTAGCCGTTTAATTTTCCCACACATTATGACGTCATCAAGACAACAAGGCGCATTCACGGACGACAGAGTCATTATAGCTGTCAGGTGATAATTTATAAAAGAGGTGTCACGTTTCCCTTTGAATAAAGTTGGAATTCCCGAAGCAGTGAATTTCTAGATGCAGTTGCGCTTAAATAAGCTTGACGAGTTTATTAAATGTCTAAACTTGCGACTTTTAATCGCAGGCTTATGCGTTTGTTGTTGTAAGGCAAAATCGGATTATGTTTAGGCCTAGCACTCTTAATTATTTCATGTCTTATACACATACTATTTTTGTTAATTTTGGTCACGGGATGATGTATTATATCTATCTCAGTCACCTATAAGTACTGATGGTATAATTTATGCCGAAACGTTGGGGAAAATAAGACATATTTCAAATTATCTTTTAAAATAATTAAGGGTTGCGGAGGTCAGACAGGCAGTCGTTCTGTGAAAAATCTTATATTTAGTCAGATCTTGTTAGTCTAATAAGCGAACCCCGTGATGAAACTGGGATGACGCGAAGAGGATGATTTTTTAAATAAATAATTTTAGTACCTACTAGTTGGTTAATCGTTTTGATGACAGTGTATTTACTTACTTTATTTAGGTACTAGCTTTTACCCGCGGCTTCGCGCGCGTTATATTCAGGGTTACACAAATCTCCTTTATTGTACGGATTCTTCAATATTTACTTGTTTACTTTATTTTGACCTCATTTGACAATATGTATGATGCGACAGTACTGAGCACATGCGCACTCACTTATTACAGCGCATGCGTTCTTACTTCCAACAGTTAGATTTGTGCCCTTCAAACTTCTACCCTCCCTACAATCCCTCCCAGTTTAATTTTTGCAACTTATGGTAGCCTATGTCCGTCTCCATGGTTCAATATATGTCTATATTAAATTTCAACAAAATCGGTTCAGCCGTTATAGCGTGAAAACGGAACATACATACATACACACTTTGATGGGTACATCATGTGTAATACCACTTTTCAAAAAAAATCATAAGCGAGCTATTTTTTTGGAGCTACGATGCCAGACACAGATACACAGACACGTGAAACTTATAAGACCCCTCTTATTGCGTGGCGGGTTAACAAAGACGAGGGAAGAATTATGGAAAGCGAAGGGTGATTTGGCTGCAGCGACTAACCGCTAACCTAAGGCTGTCTACATGACAATGCAAAATTATGATGTTATTGAGCTGGTCTATGGTGATCTGGTGACGTAACTGGAGGGCGACCGTAGGAACTCCGAAATAAAACGACACATATCATCGAATTTTGACTCGTTTTATTGAAGAGTTCTTTGATCCTAAATGTTCAGCGCATATGAAAGCTTATTTAAAAAAAAACTATTTACGTGATTTTGTTTTTGTTTCGAATATCCATAAGGAATACCAATAAGAGAGTGTTGTGGGGTAAAAGAAGATGTAGTGATAACCATTGAGAAAGGTATGCTATGATGGTTTGGACACATGGAGAGGATGGATGACGAAAGACTGACCAAGAAGTTATATAAGTCAAGTGCGAATGGGACAGGAGGAAGGTTAAGACCTCGACGGACTTATAGATCGTAGATAGATTTTATGCTACGGGCGATTGAGGGAGCTATAATGTACCTGCCTATACAATTTACAAGGCGAATATTTAAATCTATCTAGGAGAACGTAAATTGTTTCTCAGAAATAACGTAAATATTTAAATTGTTTCCTCGTCCTATATTATTCGTAGAATAAGTTTTAACTTTTGGTCAATATTGTCTGAAAGTAAATGTTAGTTGTTCCGTAAATGAAAGAACTTCAGGATTTTGCCTATAAATATTATTTTACGCTCGGAAACGTAATCATAATACTTTTGGACAATTAACTCACAATCATCTGATCCCAGACTAAGTGAATGCTGTATTGCAATTGCTGTATTGCAGTGTATGGCAATTGTTATTTTTAAATACTTACTATGCATATCCTTACTAATATTATAAAGCTAAATGCAGCTCTGCACGCTAATCTCAGGAACTACTGGTTCGATTTGAATGATTCTTTTTGTGGTGAGTAGTCCATTAATCGAGGTAGGCTATAGGCTATCCTCTTGAGTGTTTCCGTACACACAGGTGTTCGAATGTCACGAATCGGCCTAAACACTTTATGATCACCCATAGATGCAAACTAACAAAGTATCAGTAAAATTCTATTTTCTTATGCCAATCGCTCGCCGGGTTAAATCTCTGAATGGTTCTGATAAACTATTTGATCTGGTAGGAGGCGCCATTACCGAGTTAAAAGAACGTAACCGCCGGAAACAGACAGTATTTAACATGCATGGATATTTAAACTTACCGAATACGAATACAAAGGTATGAACACCAAAGTACCTGGAAGTCGAGGAGAAAATTAATTAGTTCTATGTTAGACCTTGTATCATAAATGCAAAATATTTATTGTGGTACAAAATTAATGTTAATCAAAATATGTACCTATATATGTAAGTTACAAGACTTTCTCTGCGGTTTCGTTGGCGTTGAATTCGGTTTTCACAGTCAAAAGCATATGTCACTTGCAGCTTCCTGACTCCACGCCTCTACAAACAATACCTCTACCCTAACATAACCTGAGTGTTCATTGTGTCCGTTGGTTGTATGTTTGTAAAGTCCCCCGCGACACAGGATTAATTTCAAGTGCGGGAGTTGCCCTTTAAAAAAAACATGCTCCGTTGCAACGTGAAAGAAGGACGGAAAAAGACACTTTCGCATTTATAAAAGTAGTTAACAACAGAGAACAAAACATCACTATTGGAATAATATTATACTACTAGTACTAAAATCACTTTTCAAACTTAATTCCAGCAAGTGGTTAAGGGTTCATTGCATAAATAGGGGGTAGGTATTTTACGCGGTACTGTAGATAGGTAGAATTAAATAGAAAAAAAAAACTTTTCATGCTATCCTTCTCAAAAATCTGCAAATTGACGACTTTGCGCACAAATCAAAACTACGATTGTTTAATAAGTTATCTGCATTTAAAAACAGTACTGGAGATATGCTGAGCTAAGGCTTTTCTCTTGCCGTGAAAATGTCCTTGCAAATATACGGCAAAGTCGCAAGTGTGCAATATCTACGTCTCTTAGCAAGTGAAATTATGCAAAGCTGGATGGCGAATAAGTGCCGCTATGGGGTGACAACTCATTCTGCCGCTTGCATACCCTCGTAGAATAATCTTATTGCATTCAAAACGTTTTTCACCCTATGCCACCTTTTTTTTTAATTTAGATCTTTTCACCTCTCGCCATGGTTTTTCTTTGACGTGCGCTGGCGCGAAAATAATTGGATTTTGTTTTATGTGGGTTTTTCTATGTGATGTTTTATGGAAAATACCTAAGCCATAATACAAAAAATATACTTAAACGTTATACCAGTCTTTGTACTGGTTTTAGAATTTTAACATGACGTCTTTTGAAGATGGCAGTTGTACCTAAATATATTTAATTCGACTAATAAAGAAAGTTTATTGGTATAACGTAAACGTAAAATATGTTCTCAGAGAAGGCTAGTAGGTACTTAATGTACTTTAAAGAAATTTTATCAACGTTTCGAGAGATATCAAGCTTCACTGCATTTGCACAATATATAGATAGATAATAATATGTCGGTTTTATATATACTGTAACAATATTAAAGAATGTATGCCACAGCTTTGATAAAAGTTAAAACTGAATAACAAATAACAATGTCATTTCCAATCTCATAACAGACCTTTATGTCAATTGCCAACTTTTTTGGAACTGGCAACACAGCAACAGGTTGACCAATATCGAAGGTTCATAAAAGCAACTGCGAACTTTTCATCATCTTCAGCCGTTTATTTTATACTGCCCTATTGCTGGGCACGGCCCTCTTCCCACTATGAGAAGGATAAGGCCATAGTCCACCACGCGGGTCAAGTGCGGGTTGACGGACTTCACATGATTTTCGAGAACATTGTTACGCGAGACCACAATGTTTGCTTCGCCGCTAAGCAAGCGATAATTAACAATTTCATACGCACATAACTTCGAAAAGTCATTGGGTCGCGCCGTAGATTCGAACCCGAGACCCTCTGCGTAGTCTGGCAGTCTCTGCACGAAGCTAACGCTGTGTAAACTTTTACCACAAACAGATATATAAAAACTAGCCCCAAAACAATATCTTTTGTCTTTGTTTCTGAACTAGGTATGTTGCCTATATTATGACATTTAACTAGGTATGTTGCTACAATATTATGATAACGATGCTCCAAATTTGGCATGTCTGGTATAATTTTGATGTCTGTCTGGTTTCGAAGCAAAACAACGTCTTAATATACAAGCACTAAGGCTACAAAATGACATTAACCCTTCTAACCCTACTAAACCATCTGGCCAACGTGGTATAGCATTTCAAATCAATCGCAAGTTAGGAGAGACGTAGGTATGTCTCTAGCAGAAGACCGCAAAACGCTGTATGATGATAATGAAGTCTACTAAACATGATTTGCTCAATAAGCTATTAATAATCGTTTCTCTTTTATCACATTAGTTGCGAGTTAGGCATATTTTGAGCATTTATTTTGCTAAAGTAACTATAACAAAAAATAAACTAGGACATAAATCAAGAATGCGAGTGACATCGCTATTTATGCTTTTATTGCAAGATTTGTTAGTGGTTACATGCGTTATTTGCATGTTTGTCAAATAGGCTAATGGCGTTAATGTGTTGCCAATTAAACGATCAACACAACTACTCATTTGGTTCAGCAAGAAATGCTAAAGAAAGAGTAAGTAGCCTTCGTTGACTAGCCATAATGTGCGTTTAGTAATAGGCCTGGCAATCAATCATGCAACTAATTTCCAAAAAAAACTAGACAACAATTAAATATATAATCTACATATAATATTATAAAGCTGAAGAATTTGTTTCATTGTATGTTTTGTTGAACACGTTAAACTCAGGAACTACTTTTGTGTTGCAAAGCTCATTTATCTAGAAAGGCTATAGGTTTTAACATGGTACTATGAGCTACGGACTAAGCAGAACAATAGGTCAAAATAAGGCGGGTGTAACCGGGGGTTCAGCTAGTCCATACATAAAAAGCACGGTTAGAATATCCAACTACGCATCGCAATTGTTTGACACACACGCAAACACAAATAACCAACTACATGACAATATTAGTCATAGTTTCGTTGTACCTCTGAGTTTGCGCATATCACATTTGCGCCGCGTTTAGTCATAGCGCAAACTAGGTTACAAGCCGTTCTTTATACGGCGAACACGTACAGAGAAGGACATATCAGTTGAGTAATAATTTGTACTACATAACATAGAACAATATGCCAGCATGAATTGAGCCATTATTGTAGAGGATTGTTCAAGAAAGACGTATCAGATTACAATGGAAAATTAGCATAAGTTAAGACTAGTATAAGCTGGGTTATACTAGATCATACTTGGAATTAGAATTGATATGTACGTAATCTTAATATTATTTATGCGCTTATATTTTTATAGTTCTGGCTCTAAAATCGGTGGACTTTCCAAGAAATGTTCAACACCTATCTTACGCCTACGTCATAAATGGAGCCCACTAACTAAACATGTTACAAACTTCAGCAGATGAGGCGCGGTAATTATAGCTGTCATTCAGAACAAATGACTATTATGATGATTTGTCTATTTGTCATTATTAGTATTATTGAAGACAGAGTGTTTGTTTAACCTCGTTTATCTCTGGAACTCCTGACGTCAAAAAGGAAGAAACGATAACAAGAATGGAGGCGATCATAGTACACGAAATGACCGTCATAAGTAGGGCACACTTGTTTGTAAACTATAATGGAATTATTTAGATTACAATGGAATTTTAATACGTAATAAATATATTTGTTACATTGCAATTACATGGAAATGGTGTAAATGAAAGTGAGTATAAAATCCTTTTTGTTAAGAAATAATTTATTGATTATTTCTTAATTTAAAGGATTTGCCATCTAGAATTGTTGCATTTTTGACTGACATACAGACAAGCTACAGTCGAAATTTGGCATGCATTTTCCTTGTGGAGTGTAGGTAGTCACGAAGAAGAAATTTCTCGAAATTCCCACGGGATCGAGCAGAAACTGTTAAATGAAAAAGAATGTGCGATCGTAGCAGCGGGTATCCTTTAGTAAAACAAACTGAGTCTCATTCTATATAATACTGGGCAGTAACTTGATACATCAGCTGAGATTTTCAGTACTAAAACCCACATAAACTACGGATAGAAGCTTACAATACACAGGTACTCCACTCAAAATAGCACGAGACAAACGTATAAAAATAAATTGTAAAAACAGAATTAGGATAAAAGGAAAGCAGACACTTATACTGACATTTCTATGATTGTTTACACTGCGTTCCTCGCAAGCTTTAAAGAGTTGGTATCAGCATAATAAGTGAACTAATGCTTAAGTTATGACACAAATAAATAATAGAATGATCTAGTTGCTTTCTTATTACTAGCAATAAGTAGACGGCTCACCTGATGGATAGCCAAAAATCTTATAACTATTATAAACGCATAAATACAATTCAATTCAATTTATTTAAATAAGTAATACACAATACATATAATACAAGCATCACCATCTAGTCCCAAACTAAGCAGAGCTTGTGCTATGGGTACTAGACAATGGGTTGACATACATATTTTTATTAAGATACATACCTTACATACTAAAATACATACAATATACAATTTTTGTTAGTAAATATACTTATATACTATGTTAATATTGCTTCACTTACGGCCACGATAATGTTGTGCGTTCTTGTGGCACTTGTCCGCGGAAGCGACGGAAAACCACACCTTTCGGCCAAAAGTCCTCCTTCATAACAACAGGCAGAAAGCACGTCGGGATCCGCACCACAAACGCCTTGAAGTTGACGTTGCGTCGCGACTCCAGCAGCTGTACTCTCGGCATGTAGTTGGACTTTTGGCGCACGTACTCCGCGATGTCCTCTGCCTTAGTGGTGTAGTGCAGGCGAGAGATGTACACGGGTGTGTTCGGCGCGGCAGCGCGCAGGGTTGTACCTGGCTCCACAGGAGCCGTGCCGCAACAGTTCTTGACGGTCTTCTGACGACGCTTCCTCCTCTGCACCGTCACAAAACCATCATCTGCTACGTCAGCCTGTTTTGTCGCCTTTTCCGGCTTGGACTTCGCAGCTACAGGGGTGCTCGCAGTTTCCTGCTGAGCCTTTGATTTAGGTCGCGCGGTGATACACGGAGAAGTCGCGGAGACGGGGGCAGGGCTGCGGGGCGCTTGTGTAGCACACTCAGCAGTCACAATATTACGCGGCGACAGAACTGCTGACGCGAAGCTTGCGACCGATGTATTGACGCATGCACCTCGGCGCGTGTTGATGTTACTACGCGCCGGTGACCCACTTAAATCAACAACCTTACGTAAATCGTCTAACTCCGTGCGCAAGAGTGCGACGGTATCTTCAGATGTCTCCAACTTCTTGTGTACATCCGCTAAACTTGCCTTAAGAAAAACTATGTCCTTCAAAGGCTTTTAACCTTCAAATGGCTTGAAAGAGTAATAAAATACAGGATGGGTGGTATTTGTTACTCTTTCAAGCCATAAGACTGCCTCGTTGGTCCCGCGGCATAAATGTGCGCGTGGAATTGGGAGGTCTCGGGTTCGATTCCCGGGTCGGGCAAAGTGGTATTGGGTTTTTCCGTTGGGAAATTCTCAGTAGCAGCACGGAGTCTGGTAATGTGCCCGGTGCGGCAATAGGCTCGCCCCCTATTACGTGGGACCTAAAAATTCCTGGCGAAATGTGGGTGTAATATTACACCTCTACATACCCCTTCGGGAATACAGGCGTGAGTCTATAGATAAAAAATAAGCCTTAAGACCAAAAGGAATTTCGATGAAACTTTGCAGTTATATGTAACTTACACACCAGTATAGCACATAGGCTACTTTTCGTCGAGATAACCGACAACCATATAGGTCGATCTATAGATAGATCTGTAGATTTTAGATTCGTTTTTGACATAAGCTCCATACAAAATTTGTGAAACACTAATCTCGAATCTCAAAATCCATGAATGGATCAAATATTGAAAATGGCCGTAAACCAAATCAAGTTATCCAACTATCCAGCTATAATTTCGGCTGCACCGCTTAAAACAAGTCATAAATATAGTAAACATAACGGCAGTACATTGCCAAACAAACAACTAAGGATATTGCAGTAAAAGAAATGTACAATAACATCAGAACATTGAAATGATGGCTATAACAATGTTATTTGAGATGAATGTTGTAAATTCGTGTACATTTCTATTTATTTTGTATGTTGTGTGTTTTTAATCGATTTTAAACTTTCGCGATTTGTATACATCATACAATATTATTCTTAAGGTCTTAGTCGCGATAATTTATTTACCGGCTTGCAACGGTTGTGGTCGCGGAGGGAAGTCCCTCCGCGACCACAACCGTTGCAAGCCGGTAGAAACGTAGGAGAATAACAGAGGTAATTATGCCTTGAAATAAATAAATTATCGCGACCCGCTAAATAATATTATTGTGTGTTTTTATGTTGATGTACAGTCTCTTTGAGATATGGAGTGTAGTCTCATTAGATAGCTTTTTCTCATGGTCTAGTGAATAAATGTAGGTCTTATAAAACGAAGTATTCAACTGACTTTATTTATTATACGAATAGCAATTATACTATTGAAAATGAAATGCTGTTTTGTTGTCATATTAACAAACAGTAGCGACAGGCCAATTGGAACATCAATAGACTATCGCATAGAGGATCCTAAGTACATATCCAGCACCACTGACATTTCTGCGACCTATATTTTGTATTTAGAATGACGTCAGTTACCTAACCACGCATTGTTATCCAACATGTGTTTATCTTAATCCAAAAGAAAATATGTAAATCGGTTGGATAATTCTTGACCCAAACATACATAAATTGTAAAATTAAACAACAGCTTGTAAAATCCACCCCAACGGAAAAGTAAGAGGGTATGAAAGTTCAATTTTATTTCAACCGTAACGTCTGCGGTTAAGATCAAAACGCAATCAGATGCATTCGTCTGAAACGGACGCTTGGCTCGATTCAGGTTGACGTACAAAATGTTCTAGCTGCTAAAATTGTTACAGTTTTGGTATGACCTAGCCTAGTGCTTTAAACTATCGCAATTTCTGTTGCCACACTGGTTGTGACACTGATACTGAAGTCGGAAATTATATAGCTAATATAAAACAATCAATTTATAATTTTCTTTTTGTTGTAAATCTGTTAATATTTTAAAATAACCTGGCATAATCACACGTGCCACCTTGATTTCTAATTAGGAAGTTCCTGTACTATGGCACAGACATTGAATGAACATACTTACGTATTCTCAAACACATATAAATATTGTAGATAAAGGAAACCAGACACAGCAAACCATTGTGTTCAGCAGCCACAAACATATACTCACACCTTTTTCCCGTCGGGGTAGGTAGAGGCAACGAAACGCCTCTTGTTTCTATCCTCACAAACCTCACGCGTTTCCTCTACATTCATTAATATTTTCATACATTCGCGCCACATAACTTACTAACTACACAATATACAAATAATATTACAAATTACAGTTCTGCCAGTATATTTCAGACTAACCTAAGTTTTCTAAAGCTATAGAAAAATTACTGCGTGAAAATCATGTAAAAGCACATAAAAAACGCCGAAGTGTTAAAACGCCAACACACCCATGAAAAACCAAAATTAATCTCATTTGTTTTATTTTAATGTTTTAATTAGAACAAACAAATGGTTAGGAAGTTTGACCGATGAGGTGGGTACGGGCTAAAAATTAGATTGACCTTTTCAACCCCAAACTCTTCGTGAAAGAGGTAAAAAGGATTACGCTCAGTCTAAATTGTGTGGGTACTTCTGAATACTTGACGTAGGAATAGGAATGGGAAGCAATTTTGGTTGGTAGGAAGCAAATTTATTTTGCCTGGAATTTGTTGTCATTTAGACCTAGAGAAAAACCTCATTAATGATTAAATCGTTTCCAAGGTAAGAAACCGCGTTTAGCTTTTTTAATGCTAATATATTTAATAAAGCTGACGAGTTTGTTTGTTTGTTTGGTTGGTTGAACGCGATAAACTCAGGATCTACGAATCCGATTGGATAAATATTTTGTGTCAGATAGCTTATTTATCGAGGAAGGCTATAGGCTATTTAATATCACGCTATAACCAATAGAAGCGGAGCAGTATTGAAAAATGTTGAAAAACGGGGGGGATTTTATTTTCAACTTTCACGCGAACCGAGTCGCACGCGACAGCTAGTATTTAATAAAGCTGAAGAGTTTTTTTGGTTTGTTTGGTTGGTTGAACACGATAAACTCAGGATCTACGGGTCCGACTTGAAAAATATTTTTGTGTTTGATACCTCATTTATCGAAAGGAGGAAGGCTATCATCTTATTTATCGGCGAATACCTCATTTAGGATATATAACATCACGATATAAGCCACGGGAGCGGAGCAGTGGCCATAAATAATGCAAGTGTAACCGCGCGCTCAGCTAGTTTCATTACGTTAAACATCTCTCCTCAGTGTGTTGCACCCACGTATTCTGTAATTAAAACAGCAATAGTGAATACTAGAGCATTCTATCGAATATTGACCTATATCATCACCCTCCTTGCATTATCTCAGTTTCAACCTCGGGTCCGCTAACTAGTCTAACCGGATTTGTCTGAATATTAGCTTTTCCACGGAGCAACTGCCTGTCTGACCGCCGCAACCCGAAGGGATAGCGATATTCCATGGTCTAGACTAGTGTCAGTTTATTTAGAAGGTACTCTAGGATCTATAACGAATGGCTAAGATCGTCATGACAACCGGGACCGACGGCTTAACGTGCTCTCCGAGGTACGGGGCAAGTGATAATTATCAATTCAACAGCACATAACTCCGAAAAGTCATTGGTGCGCGCCGTAGATTCGAACCCGATAGCCTCTGCATGGCAGTCTGTTGGTATCTCGACTAGGCCATCGCTAACCCATATATTGACAATAAGTTCTGGTTGTTTGTACCTAAGTATTTAGTATAGGAACTTTACAGACATATCAAAAAAAGAAAAATAAAGAAAAAGAAAAATACATTTATACTATTTATGAAGGCTATAATAAATATACAACATATAGCGGGCTTAACGGGACCGTTTTTATATATAAATAAATAAAATAAATAATAATATAAAATGGACACCAGTCAATAAAAATATACATAACTAATATAACTCAGATTCCAGATAAACTAACAAAAATGAGCAATCGACAAACCTCCACCATAGTCACCTGTCTATGACGCGTAGGCGCACGACTATTTATTATCTGTGCACGCGCTGATCGCGCGGAGTTTAAATGTTCAAAATAGACGCCAAGCCAATGTCAGATCACCATGGTGGAAAATTGGAAACTGAGGAAGGAAATTTGGGAAAAAAAGTTTGGAGACAATTCCTTACGCGGAAAGCTTGTATTGCGAACCATAACAATATAAATCAGCTCGTTTGTGCTACGTTTTGGGTGTTTATTGTGCATCAGAACATGATAATTTTAATAAAGTGCATAACACAGTTTGAATAATAACACAACCCAAACAATTTTGCACAGAAAAGCCAATAAATCACAAACTAGGTCTTTGGAGATAATGTATCAAACAATAAACACGTCGCTGGCCGGTTGAAGGGCTAGACAGTGGGACCAACCCAGATTGTTTTGCTTAGTCGTGGTAAGTCTAAATCTGTAGTTGTTGATTTAGCAGATGTAGTTTGTAATGTCTACTGAAACTGTAACTTGATTTCAGGTTTCTTATAGGTGGTGGCAGGTCGTTCCAACAATGTGTTGCAGTCATTTTAAAACTACCACGAAAAGCAGCTGTTCGTGTCTAGGTGTAACCAGTAGGTAAGTAGACCCTCTTGTATTGTGTTTATTTAGGTCACAGACCACATTAGCTTTTTATAGAGGTAAGTGGGCCTGCCTGTAGTGACAACACCGAAAAGAAGTGAGGCCTAGTGAAGTTTTCTACGCGCTATCAAAAAGTTATTAAGTTAACGAATTCAGAGTTTTCCTAGAAAATTAAAATTAATGCGAGCTAGAAGCACGTGGAAGGTTATACAAAAAAAAAGAGAATAATTTCGTTGGTTTTTGATGTTTTCTTAATTTTTCTAACTTTAACTTATAGTAGCTGTTAGCTGTAGCGCCCCACTTAAATATTCTGCTATTTATCGCCTTTTCTATTCCCTTAAAAATTAAAAGCAAAATTTAATGAAAATCGATTGAGTAGTTATGGCATCAGAACCGTAGAAAACAAACTAACATTTACATTTATTAGGATGCAATGCCCTCCCTCCCCGTGGGATCTCCACCTTGTCGTGGTGGGGGGCTCAGTAACCGTGGGTTTGAGGTACACCCACGGTGAAGCTAAGCGGGATCCCGGGAGGGGAGGCTCCACGTGGGCTTGAATGAGGCCTGCGTAGGATGCATCCATGGTGCGGGTGCGGAGGACAGTTCTGTCTGTCCCTCGCAGTCGGGTGCGGTCGCGGGAGGAGAGGCGTGTCGGTGTTACGTTGCCGCGTGCCCTATCTCCCGCGACCAAATGGGGGCGCACCATTGTTGCGTCGCGGTGGGGCCGCAGAGGAAGAGGAGATGCGGTGTTGCGTTGCCGTCCTCCCTATCCTCTGCGGTCACTTGGTGTTTTGGCGGCGGAACCCAACACCTTCATCCGCCGCCAAGGGGGCTTCGTTCGGGGCCCGCCTGAACATATGGCGGGCCAATACCCGTCGGAGGATGAGGAGCACGGGCTGGTTTTTAGTCAGTAAGAGTCTGACAGTCCCCTTCGTCCTTCCCCCCAGGGCGGTGGGACTCCATGAGGATTTTCCAACCCGACACCAAAAAAAAAAAGGATGCAATGCCCTCCAATTTTCTCCATTTATTAATATATAATAATAATAGCGTAAATTCAAACTGGTGTCCTATCGCTAGAGAACAAAAGTTGAACAATTACGCAAAGAGCTTTAAATAGACAATTAATCTGAACGAATCAATAGCCTGTTGTTTCCTTAATTGCTTTTTAATTATGTGTTAAGAGACTTAGCTAACACACGAGACCAATTGTCTAATGTTTAATTCTTCTTTATAGCGTGTTCTTGGTAATTTAAGCGAAACTCAAGGTTTGCTGTACGAAATATTTAGGCAGATCGATTTGTTGATATTGGAGTAATAAGGTTTTTTAGAGAACTTAAGGGTATGATTATGAACTATCGTACGATGTGAAATATGGTAAAATCTTAGATATGAAATTAGTACAACAGTGACAATATATGAACAAACATAGAATATTTTTAATACATCTCAGCAAATATGAAATCGTCTGGAATTTTCACGGTGAAGATCGTGGGAAGCGGTTGGATGCGGGCGGCTCAATATCGGTGTGTATAGAGAGCCATGGAGAAGGCCTATGTCCAACAGTAGACGTCTTTAGGTTAAGATGATGAGTACTCAAATACTCCGAAGTAACAAAATACAGTCGGTATGGTTAGGTTCTTTTGTACTATGTTAAATTTGGTACCGAACACCCAGCGACACTATACGTAGGATCATTTTAAGTACATCTCAGAAATGAACTCTTCTATCATCTTCAAGGTAGAGATCGCGGGAAGGGCTTGGATGCGGGTGGCTCAAGGTCAGTCTGTATGAAGAGTCTTAGAGAACTATATCTCAAAGAGTCGACATCTCTCTCTATGCTGAGATGATGATGACGGAGATGATGGGTAGGTACTCAAATACTCCGAAGTAACAAAATTCTTTGGCACGAAACGGCCACGTTTTGGACACCGAAATGTTGATCATTATAATTATTCTAAAGCTTTTGTATAAGCAATGAACTGCATCTGTGTCAACAAACACTTCTAAACAACAATAACCAATAAAACGGTGTAATGGCCATATCCACTTACATTTATATGAAGAAGGGTAAATTGTATACTGGCCGCAGGGACAACACATGGCGGCGCAATTTTAAGAGATATTACGTTATAATAATACATGGAGGCCAGGAAATAAGTATCTGATAAAAATATATGAGAAGTAGCAGCCTACACAGATATTAAAGAGAGACAGCGATAGTCTGGAGAGACTAACAGTCAGCTACAGAGAGGGTATAGCGTTCCTCGGCGCGCATACCAATGACTTTCCGAAATTAAAGGCGTATTAAATGGTTCTGTTAAAATTAAACTGCCTCCGTGGTCCAGTGGATAGCGTATGCGACTGCTGATCGGAGGTCCCAGGTTCGATTCCCGGGTCGGGCAGAAGTGTAATTGGGTTTTTCCGAATTCTCAGTAGCAGCACGGAGTCTGGTGATGTGCCCGGTAACGGCAATAGGCTCGCCCCCTATTACGTGGGACCTAAAAATTCATGGCGAAATGTGGGTGCAATATTACACCTCTGCCTACCCCTTCGAGGATACAGGCGTGAGTCTATTAATAAATAAAAAAAATATAATATAATAAATGGTTGATTATCGCTTGCTTGGTGGTGAAGAAAGACATCGTCAGAAAACCTGCATGTCTGAGAACTATCTATAATGTTTTCAAGAGATATGTGAAGCCTGCCCACCCGTACTTGGCCAGCGTGATGGGTAGCAGCCTAAACATTCAGGCGTCATATTGCGAAGAGGGAAGAGCCTTGCCCAGTAATGTCGGACTAGTTTATATACAGGACTGATATTGTTTATTGTAATGAAAACAGCAGTTCGGCACGTAGCAGGATTTTAGTTTTTAGATTTAACGATACAACCAAATGCCAAAGTTAACTCCTTAATTCTAATGTGATAACTTTACTTATAAATTAACTACGAATCGTGCACAGTTTCGCAACGTATTGAGTTTAAACTGATGTTGTAACTCTGGGTTCTTGTGTCTATTGGTTGAAAACAGGAGTCACCATTTTATAAATTGGCAGCATGGTGTTCAGACAAAGCACGCACATCTCTACTTAAAGAAATGAAGTCTGACGAGTCTGACTGACTGGCAGACAATGCACAGCCAAAACTTTTGAGAGCAAGAAGCTGCAAGGAAAGGAGATAAGAGGGGATTTAATGAAACTCCCAAGGGATATGTCAGCAACGGCAAAAATAAAATATATTGTGCGGTATCCGAAGGTTTATAAGTATCAATAAACAGCACCATTCATCAGTGCAGCATCAGTATAACGAGATAAACACGTTATATTCTAAGCCTTTGTTACATTCCTGGTAATACGGTTGTGTAAACGCGCCGTCAAAGAGCTAACTACCAGTTGGACACTTTGTGTTGTGGAATAAATTCAGAAACTTTAATGTACGGCTTCTACGAATTGCTTACCAAATATGCTTACGTGACAGTTTCGGAGTTAAATTTAATTTAGGAATAGTTTAACTTCTAAATATATTAATTGAGATATATTTTCAAGCGTTTTCAATTTAGATGTTGAATACGGGTCAAGATCCGTCTGTGTGGTGAGTCTTGGGGCTAAGCAGTAAACCTCTTTGAGCTGAAATGATGATATATCTTTTCTAAAGAGTTATTATCATTGATTATCGTATCTAAGGTACTATACACTGACAGCTTCGTCTGATTTACTAAAAAGAACCTCCAGACTAGAAACAAGCATTCTCAGATCACACAAATTGTTGTCTCGTGAAATGATGACACTCTCCGTTTAATACTGCACAGTATTAAAAGATGAGGAGAACGCTTTAACCATTACGCCATGTGTCCAGTCATACATAAGCTATCTACCTACATACCTAGAAACCTATCCAGTCCTTCAACCAATATATTCCATTCCATCACAGGTACATACCAGTTTACTAAAGCTTGACAACGACGCATATCTAAGGTCGATCGTAAGTACGTAATAACTGGCTCAGTATAATATTAACAACATATTTCCCTAGCCAATAAGCGTATCTTCAGCGGTCAATAAGAACTGTTATTTATTTAATAGCTACGCTGAAGTAATGTAAGCTACATATTGGACGGAAAAGGAACGATAATTTAAAATAATAGGGTAGTACGACATACATACATACATACATAGACTCACGCCTGTTTCCCGGAGGGTAGGCAGGGACTACGGAACGCCATTTGCACCGATCCTGACATACCTCTCTTGCTTCATTCACTCCCATCAAGTTTCTCATGCATGCTCTTCTGTTTAGGGTACTTCTGACCTGTCCTTTTTTTAGGATGTTTCCGATCAGGTCAGAGATCGTCCGCCTAGGTCTTCCCCTTCGTCCTGTCCCATTCACACTTGCCTTATATATCTTCTTTGTCAGTCTTTCGTCATCCATTCTCTCCATGAGTAGAATTATCTGTATTTATAAAATTCTTGCGCTATTTACTGACTGACAGACAACGTACAAACTATTTGGCGCAAGAAGCCGATGTTGGCATGCATGTTCCTTGGGGAACGTGAAGGTGAACAGGGAAAGGATCGCCCGAAATTCCCACAGGATTGGGCAGAATCGGTTAAATTGGAATTAAATGTGTGGGCTTAGCTGCGGCCATACTCTAGTTTGAAATAAAACGGTAGTACTACTATCAAAATAATCGTTTACTGTAAATATTTCCTATAACTGTGGGGTATTAATTTACCAATAACAAATAGTAAATTATTTTAAGTCATAAATTGTAGATTTACCGCATCATACCACACAGAAACGACGGACAAAAATGAAGCTAATGAAGAAATATATGCAAATTGTACTGAATGCACAGTAATTATATTGATACGCATATTTCTTTCAACTTTCACTGGCAATCTGCAATGCAAATTAATTCTTGATATTGCTGTGAGGCAGCGATAGCCTAGTAAAGAGACTAACAGACTAATTTGTCGCCAGTTCAAATCCTCGGCACCACTGATTTTAAGAAATTAAGTGCGTATGACTTTGTTATTCATCAATCATCACTTACTAAACGCTAAAGGAAAACATCGTGAGTAACCCACATGTTTAGGATTCTTCATAAGGCTCTCAGAAGACATGTAAAGTCTGCCACGGCATAACCCTTTTCATAATGAGAAGAACCTGTGTCCATGCTTGTGCAATGGGACAGGTCATAAACAAGGCTAATGATGATTTATTGGTTTAAGTTCCATTGATGATTGATGTGTTTAGCGCAATACCTGGACATCGAACCCAAAACGCTTGATTGTAAGATTGCGAAGTTGCTACTCGTAGTATAAAAATAATAATAATCTTCTACCACATTCGCACAACACCATCTAGTCCCAAACTAAGCAGAAGCTTGTACTGTGGGTACTAGATAATGGATAAACATACCTACATGTATACTTTTTTTTTGTAAATTCATACATATTATACATATAAACACCCAGACGAAGACAAACATCCATGTTCATGCACACAAATGTTTGACTTGAGCGGGAAGCGAACCCGCGACCTTCAGCGTAGCAGTCGCTTACACTCTCGCGGCGCCAACCGGTCGTCAAAATGTCTCTTAGTTATTAGTTGAACTAACAAGAATGAGACTTTTCAATCAGAAGCTGGAATTATGCAAACTATCTTGAGGATAAGGGGTTGTTTTGCTGCATTCTCAGGTTGACTAACTGTTCCCAAAGGAATTGCACTGCAGAAAATAACAACCACTAATATCTTAACCTCAGTGTCTCGTAATGCTTTTCTCAGTAAATGAACTTGTTGAAATACTGTCAAAACTTGGGATGTAAACAACTTTTATGGGTTCTCACGGTTTATTTCTTTCACAACTTTTTATCTGTATTATCTCGACATTTTGGATATTTCCAGCTTTCATGGTAACGGAAAAACTCGAGTTAAATATAAAATGAAACGCGATAAAACTCTTTAAAGTACTTCTTGTTTAATATGAAAATCATTTTTAAATACGGAAGAAGTTATAGACATTTAAGTAAACCTAACCATTTTTTAAAAGTTACCTTTCCTTTAAAAAGATATCTATCTTCGATACCTATGAACTATTTTGAGACACTCGTAAAGTTTGCGAATAGATAGATGGATGATGTTATTCTTTGAGGTAAAAACTGCTCAATGGATTTCGATAAACTTTGCAGAAACATACATTATACCTGGGCTAACTCGGGCGAAGTCGCGCGCAGGATCTAGTTAAATTCATAAAAGACAAACTCTCTGGTGATATAAGTACTCGCATTTATTTAAAGACGTAAGCAGTTTGAAAAATCGAGCTATATTTAGCTATCGACGAAACCAAGCTTTTTACTTCCGCCTGTCAAATTGATTTCACGCCGCCAGGTGGTAAGAAATAAACTGTCAAGGAAATCAGATATACTCGTCATTTCCTGGTATTGCGAATGACGTGGCAGATATCACGCCTATCTCTGCGACAGACCTTGAGATACTTTAAGAAAAACAGCTTGAATGTAACCCATAACATATACCAGACAAATTTCTTCAACCAAAACTGACAACGCTTATTAAACAAAGTTAACAAAAAACACAAACGTATTTCATATCGTAATGTTTTCTCTCTTTGAAACTGGAGCGTTATTTTATTATCTTTTAACTGTTGATCTCATTTTCATACTGATTGCTACACAATGAAAATCGTTTCAGAAAAGCTTTCAGCCTCCTTAACTCGAGAGTTAAGGACAGCCACTAGACTAGACAGCCACCAGCACTTTTAGGAGTAAAAATGGCTGTCTACCGCAGTAGTGCATATGTCACAGGCCCATTTAAAACGGCATCGCTTGTTCACTAAATATCGCCGTTTTAATATGCCGCGGTAAATTGTAAAAACGTCATACAGTGCCTATGAACACTCTTGTCCAATAACTTATTAGGTTATGTTTGGTTTCTCATAACTTTGCATCAAAAAAGTAAGTCTGAAATAGGATCCCTGCAAAGCTGGACTTCTCTAAATAATCTTCGTATTAGACTTATAAGGCATTAATATTCCTCAATACCAATCAATGTCGAAATCATAACAATTGATTGTTGCTTGCTTCCAGCATATTCCAAAACTGCGATCGTTTATAAAAGGAAAGCACTGTTTATAAAGTGCGGAACCATACAAATTGCCTGCGACACATATGTATAGTATGTCCAACGTATGACGGAATGCACTTGTGGGAATACAAAGGCTCAGGTTTATACCGCCCTTTTGATATAGTAGTTATTATTGAGAGTTGCCTCAGCTGTGCAATTCGAGCGATTATCATTTTGATCAGTGTAGAGCTGCTAGTGTAGAGCAATTTAATATTTAACAAAATGTGAAGGACATGTGTAAACTTTTTGAATGTTATATTAAATATTTAATTGAGATGAAAATAATAGATTCTATGGTATTGGCCTTTTTGACGAAAATATTGTATTGTAAATGCTTATGAAGCAAAATACCGCACTGATGACGTGAACTTTTAAGAGGAAATTTTCAAAGACTTAAAATTATAACAACAAAGGCCACACACTCACATGAAAAATAAAAAATAAAATTATTACAACAAGTAGGTATATTGTACCCAGAATTGCTTTATATCCCATATAAAAACACGTAATGAAACTCTGTAAGATCAAAACCAATCTAATAAATGCCATTACAGAAAACGGAAAATTTACAATACTCGGAAAAGGGTATATTATAAAAAAAACTATCTCAACACATCAAAGGAGTAATATTTTCACATTGAAATCCACAACTGGTATCAATTAAATTCACATAATGGTATATCGTGGCCCTATGACCCTCATAGGGATTCTATCTCACAAAGGAACTATAAAAAGCCATCGATATGTATCTATAGAGGCCTTTATGTACGGGCATGGTGAAATGACGCAGCGGGAGCGAGTCAACTGTTTTAAGGTTCCGTAGTGTAATAATAGATTTAATGGTTATTGTGATTCAATCCCCGCAGAGATGGTTATGGAACCCGATATTGAAATGAGAAGTAAGTTCTATTAATGTAAATTATAATGACAAAAGAGTGTATTGAGATATTATACTATGCAATTGTATAGTATTACCTCTATACAATTTGAAGGAATTATAGACTTTGAAATTAAACTACAGCTTTACGGATTATATTGCGATATATTCGATTTTACTGAGATTATAGATTACATTTAGATTATACATTTAAACTGAAGTTTAATTTCAACGTGAAACATTCGCGTAAATCCAAGCAAAAATACAATTATAGACTACCCAATATTTTACGTACCTGAGTATTATTTTGTTTTAGTAAACTAAAATGTGTAGAAACGAAGAAACGAAGTTTACCTGTAAAAAAATAATATTCAGTTAGTATTTTAGACGAAAAAATACATATACAGGATTGGAATAATAACGAACTTATTGGTTAACTTTGCTATATATAAAGGTGCGTACAGAATTTATAACATACCACATTAATAAACATTGGTATATACCTAGCAACATAACAAGTTATAAACTATAAAAATAATAAATGTTTTAGTAGGTAATGATGAGACTGAATCTGATATAGCGTAGACAACTTAAGTTTTAAACAGCATGTTACATACTATGTACGCATCTTTAAGACCGACAGATCAAGCCACGCCATAAACGCTATGAAGGAATTTAAGCGAATTCACACGTCGATTTTTGATCTCGCCTGCTCTAGCAATATGACATGTCCTCTCACACAGTCATATCGGCACCCAGCGAATGCAATGAGTTAGTTTTACGTACGATAGAACTGATGAAAGTGTTCCCCTGAACATAAGAATGCTAATGTTTTCGGATCACTATCCCTACTATTACCAGTTCAATACTGGCTCAGCTAAGTATAGAGACACATCTGCGTCACCTACCGAGCGGGACGTTCGGTTGAATTGAATACGCTCGTAGAGCTTTTCAAATCTCCTATGACACATCGACGGAAATTATGTGACATTCGGCGCGGCGCGGAAACTTCCGTCGAGCGTCATATCGCGCGTTATGGTGCTGATACAATAATTATAATAATGTTTATTTGCGAGAAACATGGTTTACAGCTAGTTGTTTGGAGAGCAATATACAGAACAGCATGTCTCACCGTTGCCGGCGTGCAAAATTACAGTGTTGAAATATAAATTATTTTAAAGTTCACTAGCACTCAAAATAATTGAAAAGTTAAACAATGTCAAAAAATAAAGTAATGAAGATAAAACACAATTAATTGGATTGAATTAATATGATACGCACATAAATGTCAAGTAACAAATAAACAAAATAAAATACCATAGAACTCGTCAGAAAATGTCAACATAATGTAATAAAAAAAAATTAGAATTAGAAACACACAACTATTATTATTACAGTTTTTACAAGCACACAACATAATAAAAAAACATTACCCTTTTTTTATATAGTATAAGGCGGCAAACGAGCTGACGGATCGCCTGATGGTAAGCAATTACCGCCACCCATGGACACAAGCAACACCACAGGAGTCACAAGTGCGTTGCCGCCCCTTGGGGTTGGGAAAAGGAGATAGGATAAGGAGTGGGATGAGGGAGAAGGAATAGGGGATAGGGCCTCCGGCACTCTCACTCACCGAACGAAACGCAACAGTTCAGGTACTGTTACTTTATGTCGATTTTCTGTGAGAGGGTAGTACTTCCCCGGTCGAGCCGGCCCATTCATGCTGAAATCAGCAAGGTTCTACTACCTAGAAATTCCTTCCTAATTTTAGAAATTTCTTCCTAAATTTCTACCTAGAAAACCCTTCCTTTTGGCTTCGCGTAAAAATGTTACAAATGTCAAAAAACATGAAGTTAAAACTCAATTCATTGACCCACATACACCTGAGAAATCACCTGTAATGAGCATTCTTGTGAATTTTACATAACAGAAAAACAAACGGTAGTGTTTTAGCAAGCATCTATCGAGCTTTCTCAAGAGAATTCTAGCGAATGGACGGTAAATTTGCTTCGACCTTTTTGCTGATTTGAGCGTTCACTAGAAAGATCGTGAAATGCTCGTTGCGATGTTTGGCTCCGTTCGATGCTCAGTTCGACAAAGAACGCGTTCTTCTGTTACAAGCGAACGCTCAGGTACATAAGCGCCTTTATGCGACCGCATGTTAGCTGACACTGTCACACCTAATGCTGACTGTACGAAGCGTTTGGTGTGTCGTGCCGACCGAATACTACGATCGATGAGTTCAGTCGCTGAAGGTTCAGCGCGGAACTTTCAGCAGGTGTGTCACTATACTTACATTTGTTTGGATTGGCATTCGTTGGGACTCACTTCCTCCTTGGTAAACAAGATTTTCGAATGTTATCGGATATGAATAGCGATAATGGGATTTTTGTTGCTACGTTTTATTCAAATTACTATAAAAGCCTCTCCTTTTTGCAGGTATTTAGGGTATTTATTTGTGATTTTTGAAACAAGTTTTGAATCGAGTACGTTAGAAGAAAAAATATTTCTTTGCTGTTAACAGGTGAAGGAATCCTGTTCTGAAGCATTATCATTCATTCAGCTTCATCATCATTGTCATTGAAGATGAAACAACATTTTAATTCCGTAGAATGACAGAAATGAGATTCAGTTCAACTTGCAATATTTGACTCACCACATACTGACGAGCAAAGCTGCTTATACAGGGTGGCGCTTGCATAGCGGCACTTTTTGAACAAAGGCATAGCTTACAACATTCTTAAGCATTGTACCAAAAATCAATTAAATCGGTGCAGTAGTTTAGCCACAATATCGATTTTAAGTTCCACAATTTTTGCACACGCTTTGAGTTCCATACAGCTGATACAAAACGGTCATCGACCCTACATTGCGCGCCGCGACTCGCTAGGTACTACTCACGACGCGACGCCTCGACGTCATCCGAGCTAGGCTCAGCGCACACAGAACGGAGCGCAGCGGAGAGGATTTTATCAACGCACTTGAAAATAAACTTTAATGTTTTTACAATAAAGTTCATAAATGCTTGAACCTGATAAAAAATATTCGCTCGTCCTCGAAGATACGCGGAAATCCCCGCGCAAAGTCGAGTCGGCGCCCGCGTCGTACGCGTATTTTCAGGGTTTAACGAACTTTCGCGACAAAATATTTACTGTAGAGTGGTAACCCAGAACGTTTTACTCACGCAGGCTCGCGAGGTCGCGCGCAATCTTGAGCATACGCAATCCGTAAAGAAAATGCCCGAGACCGCGCGGGGATTATTCCTCTCTGTCTGCGTTGACCCTTCGACGACTTAGGACGATGACGTCTTCGTGCAACGTCGCTTCGCCTCGAATGTACCTACCTAAGACTCGTCGTTGTAGGTTTTTGCGCCCAAGTTAATGCGTAACATTTTTAACAGAACAAAACTTTTGAAACTTCCTAATTACCTTTTCAATAAAGTTACATAATAATAAAATGGATCGGTTCCGCAAGCATGAAAAAATCTGATTAGGTATGCACAGTAAATGCACTACGTGTGACAAGGACAAACATTGTCGAGCCAAATAGAGTTGCCCAATTATGAACAAAATGTTGTCAATAGTATCGATAAAAAATACGCACCGTAAAAGTTAGTTGTTTATTGTATCGACATTGATTGTATTTAACGTTAATGTAATCGTCTTATCAATGACTTTACGTTCGAAAATTTCAAAGTGTGGTACAAATAAAGACGACATTTTTTAATAGGTAAACAATGATAAACATGTAAAGATATTCAATTATTTAATCATTTGAAATAAGTTAATAATTATTGACTATTTTAGCTCTTTCCGTATGGTATTTTTAAATGGTCTAATGGGTTCAACAATATACTTAACAATTATAATAATTATGTACTAAAACTAAACTACTGAACTAATTGAAGTATGTGCGGCATATTTCATAAACTTGTTTAACTGTGTCGTATTAGCAACACAATTAAGCAATAGCATTATTGTTAATACAAGTAAGAATGCATAGTTCGTTGTATAAAAACATTTTGTGTTATTTTGTTGTTAACGTATTAACGTGTCAAAAATATCGACATTCATAGTACCTATTGCGCATCTCTATTTCCTATCCTAGACATGTCGGCGCCAGCGGCGCTTCGGTGATCGGTGACTCATCAAAGGTTTGTTCTTTAGTGCCGCAAAAACAGTCGATCAGGTTGCGCGCGCGCAACTTTATGCGACAGTTGTTTTTGGTATTGAATTGTGTGATTGTATTTAGTTGTTTTATTTAATTGTGTTGTTGTTTAGTGAACTTTATTATTCGTCATTTTTGCATTATTTGTGTTAATAATGACAAACTTTATGTCGTCCGAATATGCGGATATGATTGTGTAACGTGGGTTCTTGTTGTGAAAAAGACACCAGTGCTTTCCTAATCACTGAACTTTCATTAGAGTGATTTGTAGAATTACTGAAATAGGTAATTCGTGAAAACAATGGCGGCCATTTTGAGAATTTGAAAATTTTGTGCTACCTTTTACGTGGGTTCGTGTTAAGTGGGTTTTTGTTGATATGAAAAAGACACCAGTGCTAATGAGTGACCAAACATTGGAGTGATGTGTAGAATTACTGAAATAGGTAATTCGTCAATAAATGTGAACTACCTCCGTGGCATCGTCTGCAGCATAGCACACGTTGCCGTTCTTACAAAGGTCAGTAACCTAATGTCATATTGGTCTACAAATGGTGTTACGTTATGCTACTCATATTTTATAGTTTATTTTGTTTGAAAATTTTATTATTTTATTTTGGCCCCATGACCTTTTTTGTTGATATAAAACATTTTATAGGCATCAATGCTACGTCCATTTTAAATTAATGCCCCTATGCAAGCGCCGCCCTGTATAAAAGCTTAAAAAGGTTGCAATGACTATAGTAATTAATTAATCGCTAGCCGGAACACCTCTTTCATGATTTTTTTACATTTAGGCACAAATTTATTTTATTTAATAACTTCCTGCAAAATACATTGCACAAGGCGGACTTAATGCCTATAGGCATTTTCTTCCAGTCAACCTTTAGGTCATGCAGAGATGATCATGGCAGGTGTGTACTACACATAAAGAGAAAAATTAAAGAGAATACGCAACATAATACATACTTATAATTTAAATATAAATACATAACAAAAGACATATATACATATAAATAAATAAATATACAAATACATATATAATATATATACATGAAAATAAATATTTAAGAAGATAGATTACTAACAGTTAATAATATACATAACTATACACATGAAAATAAATAGTTAAAAAGATAGAATAGGTACTAACAAGTAGTGAATTGCTACTCAGAAGGTTCCGACAAATGTGAAACCTTTAAAAAATGGGCAGCGTATTTAGGAGGTATGTAGGTCAAAGACAAAGATAAGTGTCACACGTCTGATTCACGTCAGTTTTGGGTCAAGACCTTAACCCGGACAATTAGAAATAAAACCCTCCGGCCATTCCGTTTGCCAAAGGCTATGTTGTCAGTGCGGCTTGGTATAAAAACATTATATTTTTTCTCTTGAAAACGCAAACTAAATATATTACACGTGCTACGTTTACGTAATATAATAAGATCCTATATCATATTATATTTACTGTATAAACGTATTTCTAATGCTGCTTTCCTTCAGGTTCCAGGTCTACCTTAAGCTCCGGGCTACTCTAACTAGACCGCTACACAAGCACCGTCCTCGACGTCACCTCTGCCGAAGAGTCTGGCCCTGCCCTCCTCATCGCACTCAGACCGCCGGCGCCTGCCAGCTGAACCAACGGCCTGCGAGGATCTGCCCGCTACGCGCAGCCCTACGAGCAACCTGCCCTGCACACTACCGGAGGGAACAGCGTGGGAGACTGCAGCCCTTGGTGTTCAGGCCAGTGGCGTGTTGTTGGTCGGTCATACTCGGCATAGCGAAGTGATACAATACTCAGCAATAAACGCATCTAGAAACTCTACTGCGTTTCAATACTAGAACCCGTTACAACTGATATAATAAAACTGAAGAGTTTGTTTGGTTAAACGCGCTAAACTCAGAAACTACTAGATCGATTTATGAATAATACTTTTTGTATTGGATAGCCTACTAATACGTTTTGTATTTATTGAAGCAGACTATAAGGTATATAACATCACGTTATAAGCCTCGGGTGTGAAGCATTAGCCCTTAATATTTCGGGTATAACCGTGTGGTGACGGATTAAGCATACGGAATGTCACCACCCCATATCATCCCATGGGTGTCGTAAGAGCCGACAGAGGGAGCATAGGTATTATGCAGAGAACAGCGCTGTGAGATAAGGAAAACTTGATACAAACCCTACACCAACCCGTTTGGCCAGCGTGGTAAAGTAGGCCAATTCCTCCTTTCAAAGGAGAGGCCTAGTCCAGCAGTGGACTGTTAAAGGCTGATGATGATGAAACGTATTTCTTGGGATATTACAGAACATTTTAACGATTACTTGGGTTTTATTTTGAGTACAAGTTGTTCTCAGTGAATACAGTAGGTAGGTACAGCCGGTAGATACACATTAGTTCAATTTATTTTATCATAGTTCAATTGTAAGCTTATTTTCAAAATGAGTATTGTTTGGAATAATTATTCATCATCTAAACTATAACCTGCTACTCAGAGGAGTACACAGACCGATTTTGAGAGCTACTGGTGTTCAACTGAACTAAACTGAACCGGTAATATAATCCCTATTAATTAAAAGTAATGGTCAGTTACCTTTTGTTTGACACCACGTGTCGGCATAATAATACACTTCTGTAACCATGGTTGATATTTGTTTTCTATAATGACGTAAGTATTTGTTTTGCACAACACGGATAGACAACGATTGTTGTAACCTATTAGCTATTACATTCACATCACCAAATAACTCTGTTGTGAATTTATTGGAGTTTGACTAAATTTTCATACAGACGTGCGAGCTTTGTTCCCACAATGCAAGCCACGACGCAAACACCACGAACTCGTTTAAAACTTGAAAGGAAACGATCGACGCATCCGATATAGCAAATCAGCATTGAAATTGAATATTTTGGGACAAATAAAAATATTTGATTTCTTATAACTCCATTTCATATCACTTTATATGTGGTAGGGGATGGCACCCCAACTTTGCTTAGAACTTGACTTATTGTGCGTTACCCTATCGTCCAAAGTTAGTATAATGAGGGTTACAAATCGTAGGGTAGATTCAAATTTATCGCTGATACGTACGTATTTATGTGCCACTTAAGATTACGACTTCAGGGCTATCACTCAAAAAAATATATGAAAAAAGACTTCTCTCGCGATGAAAATACATCCTGTAGCGCGGGGTCTTCATAATCATTCAAATAAAGACTACAAGCAACGCCAACATAGATCACAAAAAAAAAACAAAATAATGATTAGTGGATCACACAGTACCTACACTAATATACACTACATAAATAGTGGTTTAAGAGGCCACCTCACCTTTTAACACTGCGTCATGTAGTGTAGGTTCGATTCTTCAAGACAACACTTCGGGTTCTACAAACTGCTATTCCAAGTCAAGGTACCAACATACTTTGATGATAATTTGCAAAGTGAGATCCCTTATTCTCTATTCATCCTCAAATACTCCTGAAGCTAGTTTGGCAGCCCTAGATGATATGGGAAGAGAAAAACATGTATAGCTGACGTGGTCGCGAGATGATCGATGTTTTAAAGGAAAACGAATGGAGTTGCTATTCTCTATAGTACAGCTAAGTGAAGCCTCGTATTCATTAGGGGACATTTGTCGCGCGACCTTGTCGCCCGACACGAATTCTAAGTGTTGAGCGACGTCGCGGGGGACATCGCCCGACATCGCAGGCGACATCTACGTGTCGGGGAACAAGTCGCTTGTCGACGCTCCGATAGCGTCGACCTTGCGCGACTTCATGTCCCTCGAGAGTTGCCGACGGCATTTGACTTGTGAGGACGTGTGTTTCTATTTGTTCCGCGACTACCCGCGAATATAGCACACTTCGTTGGTCCACACTACCAACGAAACTGTGTTAACACTTAGGCGACATCTTGATCACAATGCCGGTATGTGGACGAGCGAAATGTCGGTCGACATTGTCGCGGGACAGTCGCACGTAAATGTCCTGCGACTGTTCGCGATAAGTCGAGCGACTTTGTCCCCTAGTGAATACATGGCTTGAAGTGTTAAAACATTCCATGGTAAGTGTATTAAAGTTTGTCCATAAAGAGCTGTGTTTTGTGCCTTTTACATTTTAAGTAGGTAGGTACTAACTAGATCGTAAATTTGGCTCTACGAAGGAAAAGTAAGTAATAATACTTAATATTTTAAGGTGCCCGAGCCACAAATGGGAATTACGGAACCCTTATAGATTCACCATGTATGTCTTTCTGTCAGTCTGTCTGTCCATCCGAATATTATTGCCTCTTTATTTCGTACCACGTCCAAAAAAATGATAATAAGTAACATGCAAATAATAATAACACTGTGATGTGAACCAAATATACAATTATCTAGTTAATACATGTTAGCGTGTGCTTTGAGTCCGTTGATGGAATATTTATAGTGTAACGACAGTACAGAATTTAACCTTTGGAGGAAGCAATCTCTTTATTAAAAACGTAAATATGAAACATGGTGTAAAGTAAAATTTAAACGGTTTTGCAAATATTTGTTTTCCACGTATGTATTTACCCCAAGCAGTAGCAGAGACGCGGATTACACTAAACGAGTAAAAAGCCACAAGTTACACATATCATAGACGTAAGTCTCAACCACGGGATCAAATATAATGGGCACTTATCTGATGTACAGTCCACGGACAGCAGTATACCACGCCAAAGGGCTCTAACATGATTTTATCGGGGCCAGACTTACCCCGTGACAAAGCAGGCTAATACTGTTATCGGCAATTTGGATGATCCCCACATGATTTTTTTTACCAGTAGGGGTAATTCGTTGCGCTTACCAGCTAGGAAGAATAAAGCTTGCTTAGTACTATTTTGTCGGCATCTACAGAGGTTTTTTGCTGAACGCGATTCTATGTCTGTTGACTGTACTTGTGTGTTATATATATGCGTCTGTTTCGAAACTTTCAGCTGCTTAATGTCACAGAAAGATTTTCTTACGATAAAAGGTATTTATTTAATCTGATACACAAAAATAAAAGAAACCCTGCTAACCACGGCTCCCTTGACTTAAATTATTAGACTATTTAGTCTTCAATGACTATGTCAATGTCAGTCAATGATCCTTGTAAACGGCCCACTCTTCGAATTGCTTGCGCCATAATATGGTAGGTACCTATCTACAGTTTATTAGGTGTGCTATATTGTGGAAGATTTTGGTAACGGTGCTTCTGACTGTTTTATTTATATCTCAGTGTAAGGGTAGTCTAATCGTCTTAAAGCAGATGTTTAATGTCGAGATGTTGTTTACGTAAGACAATGCAAACTTATATAGTGGGTATCATTACGCTTAATTCTACTGTAATAATCATCGGTCAATAGGGCCATTCTTAAAATAATCCTAAATGTCTAATTCGGGAGCTCATTTTAAAGGACTTCTACTTAAGTAATCAAATATCTACATATATTTGTCCTAGTTCCATTTACATGTGTATTTATGTATTTGAGCGTATCTTGTGCTAAGGTACCTATATAATAAAGAAATGAACTGGAAAATCAAAACTATGAAGCAGGACTTGGAATCCATTGCCTGGTCACTTAGTGTCGTAATTTTGTCAACTAAGCCAATTGGTCACCCCTTTATTGGCTATGCCACGCTATGCATAATAGGTATAGAAACGATACGGCTTGGCGAGGTCGGGGCTTCAATCCATGATAGAGAGCATAATAATATTCTGTATAACAGGAAGTTAGGTACTAATAATACTCTACATGTTAACGTTTTAAATTGATTCAACAAATGCGTACAACATTTTTGCTAGAATTAATTCGAGTGGGATGCATTAACAAGGTTGTCAGCTCAGTTTTATTTTAATACGTTAACAGAATCATTGAATACCTCTCCATTTTGCTGTGAACACTTGACATTTCACAGAAAAAAGTAATATGTGTATAAATAAGTGCACTTCTCTCTTCGATATATTACAGTCAGGATATTATACGTCAGAAAAACAGAGCGTCAATGAAAATAATTTCCTTTGTGTGTAAATAATTTAAAATAGATTTTGCTGATGATACATCCGTGTTTACGTACTCGTAATAAAGCTGATATACCGATAGCACAGTGGAGATAATACTACGCAAAGCCTCAGGTTCAATTACAAGGCGCGCCACCACAGAATTTTCGTAAGTTGAGTGGGTATTCAATTGGCCTGGTATGGACATGTTATGCGGAGAGATGAGATGTATGTAGGTAAAAAAGTGATGGATATGCATGTAGAAGGACGAAAAGGGAGAGGACGGCCAAGGAAGAGATGGATGGACTGTGTGAGGATGGATATGAAAGAGAAAGGGGTAAGCGATTGGATGACTGGTGACAGAGAAGTATGGAAGCGAAGGACATACTGCGCCGACCCCAAATAAATTGGGACCAGGGCAAGACAATGATGAGTGGGTATTCAATTTTGAATCACCGCTTGCTATATTACTGGGACTGGAGCAGGCAAGCCGAATACCGAGCTTATAAGTGCGTCATAGAAGAGGGCTACGTCCAGCAGTGAACGGACTGATACAGGCTGATGATGATGGTATTACTGCAAAGTCTCATCAAAATACCTTCAGGCTTTTTTTGCAATAAAGAATAACAAACATTAATAATCCATCCATTAATCCTCACAAACTTTTAAGTATTTCATAGTAAAGATATACGGGTGAAGCCGCAAGGCTTAGCTACTTCATTAACATAGGTAAATAGTCCAAGTACATGTAGTTGTGTATCTCATGTCGTGATTTACACCATACTTACTGTACCCGACAATCGCCATTCGCCCGTACAACGTAATCCGCGTTTTAGTGCCAACACCTTAACCTGCGTATACAATAGAAACATGCTGACCTGAGCGATGTACGGAAATTGCACACTTGATTTGCCGTTCGTAATAGATCGGTAAATAAAGCAAAGTTTGTACAGGTCATTATTTGGATGGGTGACCACTTGTAGTTAGCATTTACATCAGAGCCGAGGGCATGTAAAGCCGTTGATCCCGGTTCTTGTCTCATGACAAGAATCTTTAGGCTATGTTGGCGGCCTTCGTGCAGCCTACAACCTCTGAAGCCAAAGTTGGCTTTACACTTACACTAAAAGACAGAAGACAGTGCGGCAATAGAAACTAGGCAGCGATAGCCTAAAGGAAATACTGAAAGACTGTCATGCAGAGGGTATCTATGTATGTGCGTATTAAATTGCTAACTATCGTTTGGCTAGTGCCTCGAAGAGCACGTTAATTTAGACGAAAAAGTGGACCCGGGCGAAAGTGTTGGATGCAAATGGAATGAGACTGGGATGATGGTGGTGATAACTGCGCCATAAGAAATAAATCTGTATATATACAATTCTTGCGGTACTGACTGACAGACAAGCCACAGCCGAAACTACTGGGCACAAGAAGCTGAAATTTGACATGTACATATGTTTCTTGGGAAACGTAGGGTTGCACTAAGTAGGGATTTTCCGAAATTCCCGCGGGATCGGGAAGAAACTGTTCAATTAAAATAAAATATGTGGGCGTAGCTGCAGGCATCCTCTAGTAGAAATAATAAAATGGCAATAGAAACAAACGGTATAAAAGGGCTAGTAATATTTTAGTTGAACGGTATATCCCACACCGCTCATTCCTCCCGTATCTACATGTTTAGTAGATACACGTCTTTAGTTTGGCGATTGCGTTGTACATTTGCGGCCTGCCATATATTTTCTTATCCCTTAATTTACAAATGCAGTACGTATTACAGTTTTACGTGCGTATTACAGGCTTACGTACGATTATTATACAGAAAATTAAAGTAGGTAAATCTCTAGGTTAGAATATATTAGAACTCACTACTTTACTACACAGAGAGGTTTAATAGATATATGAGGTTGGTAATCTTGGAGGTTTCTGAGAAATTTTCTTGTACAGTAACTGGCTGGGTTATTGTATTTTTAGGGTTCCGTACCTCGAAAGGAAAAAACGGAACCCTTATAGGATCACTTTGTTGTCCGTCCCTCTGTCAAGACCCTTTTTCTCAGGAATGCGTGGAGGTATCAAACTAAAATTTATACTTAATACTCGAATCTACGGTTCCACAGAGCTGTAAACAAATCAAACTTCTAATCCAACGCAATCAAAAGATACAGCCGTATATCCTGCAAATTGCAGCATATTTTCAAACTCGCATTGGAATCAAAACCTAGAGGGTACTTCCCGTGAACTTAGAATCTTGAAATTTGGTACGAAGCAACGTCTTATATCACTTATAAAGAAAAAATTGCGAAAACCGTAAATTTTTTGTAACAGCATTAAAAAAAATATTTTTAATAAATTTAAAGTTACTACCCCATTCTCTTGAACACGTGGAGGTATTATATTGAAATTTATATCAAATACTCAGGTATATAACACCGTAAGGCTGCAACAAAATCAAGCTTCTATGTCAACGCAATCAAAAGAAAGAGCAATATAAGCATATTTTCAAACTCGCGCCTACTTGCAAGTGAATCAAAACCTACAGGGTACTTCCCGTGAACTCAGAATCTTAAAATTTGGTACGGAGTAACGTCTTATATGACTTATAAAGGAAAAATTGCAAAAACAGTAAATTTTTAGTTACAGCACATAAAAAATATTTTTAATAAATTTAAAGTTAGGTACTACCCCTTTCTCTTGAACGCGTGGAGGTATTTAATTGAAATTCATATCAAATACTCAGGTATATAACACCGTTAGGCTGCAACAAAATCAAGCTTCTATGTCAACGCAATCAAAAGAAAGAGCAATATAAGCATATTTTCAAACTCGCGCCTACTCGCAAGTGAATCCTACAGGGTGCTTTCCGTGAGCTCAGAATCTTGACATTTGATACAAAGCAACGCCTTATGGCACATATAAAGGAAAAATTGCAAAAACCAGAATTTTTTAGTTACATCATATAAGAAAAATATTTGTAATAAATTTAAAGTTACTACCCCTTTCTCTTGAATGCGTAGAGGTATTAAATTGAAATTCATATCAAATACTCAAGTATATAACACCGTTAGGCTGCAACAAAATCAAACTTCTATGTCAACGCAATCAAAAGAAAGAGCAATATAAGCATATTTTCAAACTCGCGCCTACTCGCAAGTAAATCAAAACCTACAGGGTACTTTCCGTGAGCTCAGAATCTTGAAATTTGGTACGAAGCAACGCTTTATAGCACATATAAAGGAAAAATTGCGAAAACCATAAATTTTTAGTTACATCATATAAGAAAAATATTTTTAATAAATTTAAAGTTACTACCCCTTTCTTTTGAACGCGTGGAGGTATTAAATTGAAATTCATATCAAATACTCAGGTATATAACACCGTTAGGCTGCAACAAAATCAAGCTTCTATGTCAACGCAATCAAAAGAAAGAGCAATATAAGCATATTTTCAAACTCGCGCCTACTTGCAAGTGAATCAAAACCTACAGGGTACTTTCCGTGAGCTCAGAATCTTGAAATTTGGTACGAAGCAACGCCTTATAGCACATATAAAGGAAAAATTGCGAAAACCATAAATTTTTAGTTACATCATATAAGAAAAATATTTTTAATAAATTTAAAGTTACTACCCCTTTCTCTTGAATGCGTGGAGGTATTAAATTGAAATTCATATCAAATACTCAAGTATATAACACCGTTAGGCTGCAACAAAATCAAACTTCTATGTCAACGCAATCAAAAGAAAGAGCAATATAAGCATATTTTCAAACTCGCGACTACTCGCAAGGGAATCAAAACCTACAGGGTACTTCCCGTGAACTCAAAATCTTGAAATTTGGTACGAAGCAACGTCTTATAGCCCAGATAAAGGATGCGGAAGGCTGAGGACCGTGTGCTGTTGTGCGTGTTGGAAGAGGCCTATGTCCAGCAGTAGACTGCGATAGGCTGATTGAGATTGAGATTTCAAATAATTACATAGTCTTCAAACCTTTTTGCTAATTATTCTGTACTTTATAAGTATTTTTGTAACAGATTTCTAATATTTATTTATTTAATCACACATGACAGAATCTAGTACATTTGTGGCAAACATATATAAGCAATAGTATTATAAACTTAACTAGATTCCTAAATATGCGTATACATCATGATCTGTAAAAATAGGAGAGTGAAAAATTATAATATTAAAAAGAAAGAAATAAACTTATTGTGTAACATACGTTACGTTTATGTGACAAGTGTTAGTAGTCATTCAGACATAATATGTTGAACATCGTTCTTAAAAGTTAAGAATTTATTATTAAATATATCCAATTTGGAACTGTGTTTAGGTAGCAAGTCATTATATAGTCGACACATCCTTACAATGGGGTTATAAAATGACGTATTATTCAGGTGCACATTTAAAATGAAACTTTTTAAATGAGGATGTCGCGACCTAAACTTAGTATTAAAGTTAATAAGAGACACTTAAGTCACTAATAGTCACTAAAACTTTGTAAATCAATAACTTTGATAAAAAATCTTACCATCATTCATCAGCAGGCTTTTGCAAGGCTGCTGCAAGGCAGGTTTTTAAGTTATATTATAAAATAAGCGATATAATTATGTTAATATAAAATAAAGGATGACTGATTACAAACGACAAAGACTGCTTTTTCTTTAATTTATGCTCCTCCAGCTTTCTATACTGTAATGTTATGGATTTCATTTGGCAATAAAAATACCATAACTATGACTGGTGAACTTTTACTTATATACATACAGGTTTGTACGGAACCCTCGGTGCGCGAGTCCGACTCGCACTTGACCGGTTTTTTTTTTATGTAAATGTATGCCGCGTGTAATTTAAGTCCGTTTGTAGCAGAGGTGCTCAAATTTATTTCGTCTGCCGACTATTTATAGTATCAATTATTGAAGTGTTGGTACTTCGACACACAACGCTGATGATTATCACTTAGTCGTTACTTGCCGTCGATTCAAAACCAAAATAAATAATACTTTGAAGCAGAAATGTGTTATAATCAGTATTTCTTGAAATCGGCGCTGCAGGACATCAGTCATCCCGTGCCCATCATATTCCATAGTGTTGACAACAGTGTCGAAATATCGGAAACATATATAGATAAATGTAACATATCCCGGCAAACAAAGTAAAACTAAATCTTTTTTCAGACCATTCGACATCCACTGTTGGACAAAGGCCTCCCAATAAGGAAACTCATTGAAATTAAACTAAAATTTACGGACATTATCGCGATGTATTGGATTAAAAACATTGCGATAAAATCCGTAAACTGTACTTTAATTTGAAAATACTATGGGAATTACTAGTTTACTGTAGAATCATCATCCCATAACATAAATCGTATATATTTGTCAACGACTTACTACAAGCGACTATACAATACATGTAGCATATGTATCTGTTGGCTTAAGTACCTCTCGGCGTTTTATACCGAGCAATAATCCGACTGTCTTGTGTTACAAGTGTGCCGTCTCTCTGACGAGTATTTTGTTAGTGAGGCTATGTAAATCGCAGTAGGTGTATTGTAAGATTCAGAGATGCATCTAACTCCTGCTACTGTGCTGTTATAAAAGCTAATGTTTGTGAGGATACGTGGAAAGCTACTGAAGAGATTTTAACGAAACTTTGCAGTTATGCAGCTTGTATGTCAGAGTAGCACACATGTTAACTTTTATATAGATAACTAACACCTACAAGTGAAGCGGCGTACCTAATCTAAGCGCATTATGTAAGGCTTTCTACTATTATAAACGCAAGTTTGTAAGCATGGGAAGACGATTGTTACTCCTTGACAGCTTCTGAACAGGTTATAATTTTTGCAGCTGTATAGCTTATACATCAGAGTAACATATAGCCTACTAGCTTTTGCCCGCGGCTTCGCACGCGTTAAATTCTGGGTAGGTAACACATATATCTACCTTCAGTCTCAAGTTGTGTGAAGACACTCCTGATCATTGTAAAGAGTCAGAAGCTCTACAGGACACAAATTAACTCGCTCAGTATCCATGACAATGTCAAAGTCGTGTTTCAATCGTTGTCCAATATAAATATCTATAAGCACTTGCGCATTTATAATTTTAGTAGGTAGAGAAAATCGATTTAGCCGGTTGAGCGTATTATATAATTATTAGTTTAGATATGCGTACAATACAACAAAATACAAATTTAATACAATATGACAATATGTATGATGTGACACTTGACAGTACTGACAGATAGCACATGCGCAGCACTCAATTATTCGCGCATGCGTTCTTACTTCCAAGAGGAAAATTTCTGCCGTACAAACTTCTATCCTCCCTACAATCCCTCCCAGTTTAATTTTTGCAACTTATGGTAGCCTATGTCCGTCTCCATGGTCCAATATATCTCTATATTAAATTTCAACAAAATCGGTTCAGTAGTTTTCGCGTGAAAACGGAACATACATACATACATACATACACACTTTCGAATTTATAATATTAGTAGGGAAGTAGGGATCCGTTCCCACGCGGGCAGAGCTACGGGCAGAATTGAGTATATACATATTATATAAGAAGCGTTTTGACATCATTTTGTGCTTTGTTGTTAAACTAAAGTCTAGATTCACCATCTCCGTATAGACATTATCTTCCAATAAAATTTAAAATTTGAAAAAGTCTTGTATGAATGTATCTACTAGGGTTTTCGCGTACCCGACCTTTTTTAGTACCCGGGTATCGGGTAATATTTTTAAAAATACTCGGGTATACCCGGGTACCCAGGTATTTCCATTTTTTTTTTTTTCAGAAAAAGAGTTTTTTTTATAATCATGTTTTATTTTCTTCATAAAGAGTGAATTTTACCATCAATAGTCACACAGTTAAACAGTTTTGTTCTCATTAACTAATTAAGAACGAAGAAGACTTATTTATACAGTAAATTCTGTTATTCGATAACAAAAATATCACTAATAAAACTTTATTCTGTGATACTGTTGAAAATTAATAATAAACAATCTTATTTTCATAAAGTGATTAAGAACCAAAATACTTTTCATCACAAAAACTTGTTATGTTATAAAATAAAATTAAAAAACAATAATCTTTCTTCTAGGAAAAAACAATTTTAAAATTAATCATAAACCACATATTACAAAGTAAACTTTTTGTAGTTTTGAGGTAAGGGAGTCTTTTTCATCTTTATGGAAAAGGGTTTTCATAGTCACACTTACATAATAAAACAGTCTTGTTTTAATTAACTAATTAGGAACGAAAATGACTTATTATTACAGTAAATTTTGTTATAGATACCATAACAAAAATATGACTAAATAATTCTTTGATATAGTTGAAATTTTAAAATCACATACAGTTAAACAGTCTTGTTTTCATAAACTGATTAAGATAAGAACTAAAATACTTTTTATCATAAAAACGTTTTGTCATATTATAAAATAATAATGATAATAAACTCTCTTTTAAGAATAAACAGCAAACTAGCTCGCTCTGTAACATTAAAAGATGTATCCAAAAGAGTTTTCTTCACAATGTTACAAAGCGGCGCGTCCCGCTGTCTTTGGGAAAATAGGTTGGTGGGCAAATCAGTGTTCGGACAAGACATTTTCCAGGCGTTTATAGCTTCGGTTTTGCTCAGCACTTCTGTGTTAACTAGTGTAGGTGATAATATTTTCCTAGTTAACTCTTCCGTGCTGTGAACCGAAGACAGGAACGCCGGTAAACTGACACTGGAAATTTTGCGAACGCCGCCGAGCCCACCCAAACGTATGGGTAAAGATGCTTGTAGCCAGGCTCGGTCGTCCAAGTCCACATTTAATATTTTTTTTAAAGTAACTTGTATAATTTGATCGATTTGTCCTAATAGTGTTATTTTGTTATTTGTTAGTTAGTATATTAGGTACACAAATATGAATTCTCTTTTTGGGTTCCTCATTATATCATCTATATACCGCTTGCAAAGCAGCTAAATATAAGGCTTCATGCTTTTGCGAAGAAAGGTAGCCTATAGATATTTTGTTCTGATGTAAAAGCAGTAGTTGCACCAAACTCCGTTAAGTAGTAATAGCGTGAAAGAAGAAACACCAAACTTTCACATTAATAATATGAAGTAAGGATAATAATTAGGTTAGGGACACAAATAGTACGTAATAACCTTTCATCGAACAAAGGCGTAGTATTAAATCTACTAAATGTAAATACGACTAGCGTACAAACACACATGGCTTTCAATCAAAACAGTCATTAATAAGTAAATAGTACACGACCCATACTGTGCCATCAAATAAGTAAATTAGTACAGGACATACAATCATGTTGATGTTTAGACGGAGTGTATAATTTAACTCTATGTTCGTATATACATCGTGTCCTGTATAGTCTAAGATGCCACTGCTGGATTTCTACGTACCTATAAGTTTTCATTTTTATATCACGTTATTTTCTTATAACTAGTTACCTATTTAATAAATTTTTTGATACGGATCCGTAAGGTTTATACATTTTCCAAATGAATACCATTTTATAAGCACGGCCATATTTTCACAAGCAACCTTACTTGCTTTATTTATCTATACTTAGTTTAGTTAAGCTGAAGAGTTTGTTTGGTTGAACGCGCTTATCTCATTTATCGAGGAAGGTTACAGGCTACAGAACCACGGGAGCAGAGCAGTAACCCGAAATATCTCAGGTGTAAGCGCGGGCTAATTTAAACTTAATAAAGCTAAAAAGAAATTTGCATTAAAAACAAATGAACGTCAATATCTTGCATCGTGATCTTGTAATAATAGGACGTTACGATACATCAATAAACAATTACACACGACACAATGTCAAATCACGAGTAGAAAACTCACAATGAATATAAAGAAACATATTTAATAACTTAAAATACCGGACACGTTTCAAAAGCTGGGGTATTCCTAAAAGCGCAACTATTTTTGAGCGCAACTTAAAAAGCGCAACTACTTTATTCCACAAAGCGCAACCACGTCGAAAAATAGTGAAGGGCATAATAGATTGACTATTACTATCGACAGGATTTTTAAATCTGCTCATTTTTTATTTATTATAATGGTGATCATTTTCAAAAGTACCAGGATAACAGAAATGAACAGAGGTTAGAAGTGTTTACAGAATCTGGTAACAAAGTTATCAATCAGTCAAATGTTTCGAAAAGTACCAGGGTAACATAAATGAACAGAAGTTAGCCTAATAAAAAACCTGGTTTTAGGGTCATGAATCAGAAATAAGGCACTCAAAGTAAGCTAAAATGTCCTGCCTCATCAACTATCGATATTTTCCGTTTGTTATTAACCAGCACTATTGCACCTTGATATTTAGTTGCGCTTTGTGGAATAAAGTAGTTGCGCTTTTTTAGTTGCGCTCAAAAACAGTTGCGCTTTTAGGAATACCCCCAAAAGCTGCACGAAACGACCAGAATAATAAGACCCTTAGAGTGCCTGAGCTGTTTCAAAATAAGGTTTAGTTTGTTAGAAGTTTCCGCTTGCAAGAGATCTTGTATAAATGGTTGTGTTGTAGCGTAGTCACGAGTATCTCAACCCGGTTACTTAGATCATATCGCGAGTGGATTTATTTAAGTGAGGTACCGTTTCGCAGTTAAGTAGGCATGCTGTACGATGCCAAAGCGTCGTGCTTTGAACTTTGAAGGCTACGATGTAGACAAGTTACGATTCGGGTAACGTATTTTGCGATTTATATGCTTATCCAGGGTTATCCCGTTTCGGTAAAGTGTCTGCTGTAAGTACTATGACTTTACACGACTTGCAGAGTTGGTGTTATGGTTAGAAATGTTAGAATAAAATAGACCTATATTTTAAACTAAATACAAGCCAAACAACAATTTTCAAATGCATACCATAGGTATTCTCTCGTTTTCCATAAATTCATTTGCACTAATATTGTTTGCCATAATATTTACTTGCACTGTTATCACTTATACTAATAACGTTTGCCTTAACAACTCAACAGTGATAACTTTTATTTGCCATAAAATGACTTTCTATAACAACATATATCATAATAATTAGTTTCCATAAGTAACACATCTCATAATCAACTCTTGACAATATTTGATAAAATTATGAAAATAATACATAATATTGTTAGGTCGAAATTAATTATCGTTAACACCTCGACTCAGTGCAATCCGACTCGGATAGGTTAGGTTAGGGGTCTCTTTTGACCCTTAACCCAAAAATAGGAGCCCTGCGAAGCAGGGCTCCGACAACTTAGTCCACATTCTTCACACTAGTTTAATAAACTAAAGTTGAATTAATTATCTTTAACACCCCGACTCAGTACAATCCGACTCGGATAGGTTAGGTTAGGTTAGGGTTCTCTTTTGACCCTTAATCCAAAAGTAGGAGCCCTGCGAAGCAGGCCTCCGTCAACTCAGTGCCCATTCTTCACACTAGTTTAATAAACTGAAGTTGAATTAATTATCGTTAGCACCCCGACTCAGTGCAATCCGACTCGGATAGGTTAGGTTAGGGTTCTCTTTTGACCCTTTACCCAAAAATAGGAGCCCTGCGAAGCAGGGCTCCGTCAACTTATTCCACATTCTTCACACTAGTTTAATAAACTGAAGTTGTTCAACTTCAGTTTATTCTCTATTTTCTTCTTAGATTATTGAAAACGAAAATTATAGCAAATACATTTATGGATTTAAATTATTATGACACTTGATCGATCATGACCAATGAAATTAGTGAAAGTCATTTTATGTCATTTCACGATTATGACAACTGAAGCGTTATTTCTAATGAAATTAAGGCAAATACCATTATGGCATATGAAATTATGGCATTTTAAATTATGGCAAACATTAGTAAACCCATACCATACTCGGCCTTATAGCTAAAAACAATTTCTACCAGGCAAGCTTGGGATGGACTAAAAATATCAGAGAAACAGTGGTTATTTTGTTTTCACAGTTTGTGTGAGTCCTATATAATTATGAAATGAGGTCGCATTAAATTTCCTCAGCGTAGCCATCTTTGTGTGAATACGATTAACTAATAATCTATTTCTGTACGGTTTCTCACCAATAGATGGTCTAATTCCTGAGTAAACTTAGTCATATTATATACACGTGGACAGAGCTGCGGCTGAGGCTAGTGTATAATAAAACTGAAGTTAAAAATAAAAGCTTCTTCAAGGAAGCTGTTGTCATATGGCCCTAATCTCAAGACTTACCTACTTATCATCGGATTTGAAATATATTTTCCCGTTAACAAGATAATCTTTAAGGATGGTTTTGTATCATTATGACAACATGAACTGTAACAACCACACAAATAGATAAAAAAGTTAAGCGGGAAAGGTCAGTGGGTAATTTCAGTTTAACAGATAGTTAAGGCTCTTAAAGCATCATCGACTTACCTTAATTCAACAAATATAAATAACTAGAGGATGCCCGCGGTTACACCCGCGTTATTTAAGGCTTACTGATCCGCTCCCGTCGCTCATAGCGTGATGTCATATAGCCTACCTATAGCCTTCCTCGGTAAATGGGCTATCTAACACTGAAAGAATTTTTCAAATCAGACGAGTAGTTCCTGAGATTAGCGCGTTCAAGCAAACAAACAAACTCTTCAGCTTTATATAAGATATATGATTGGATACGTCAGCCCTGTATATAAACTGTCCCACTGCTGGGCACGGTTCTTTTCTCACAATGAGAAGCTTAAAGCCATATTCCACCACGCTGACCAAGTGCGGGTTGGCTGACTTCACACTTCTTCCGAAAACATTATGCAGAACTCTCAGACCATGGATGGATACCAAAGTCATGATGATGAAATCAGAATCACTATTATTTCGCTTTTCGAAAATATTAATAACTAGTTACACCCGCGTTATTTTAGGCGATAGCCTTCTTCTATAAATAGTCTATACAACACAATAACAATCAGAAAAATTCTTAAGCTTTAGCTTTATAATACTAGTATAGATAATACCCTGTTTTCAATTCAGCATTCTCTTTATTCCATTAAAATGGGTTTATGCATTATGAAAATAGAGGACTTGAAAATCGGCATGGTAAGCTGAGAGGAAGGAACGCTTTTAATTGACACTGTATTTTATGCCGCTAAAGACAGTACAAATAAAAACTAATCAATGCTACTACAAATGCTATTTTCAAAGAGCTTATTAAAATAACATACACAAAACAGCGTTTAGAGAGTTTTATACCATATTTACCAAAAACTTCTTACTACTTAGACTTCCGCTGTGGCTGAGTGGATTGCGGCGTATGCGTCTGCTCATCGAGAGGTCCCGGGTTCCATTATCGGGTCGGGCAAAACTGAGGTACTGAGTTTTCTGATATTTTTAATTCTCAGAAGAAGCACAGAGTCTCGCAATGTGCTCGCCAATGGCAATAGGCTCGCTCCCTATTACGTAGGAACTTAAAATCATAACTAGGCAAAATGTGGGTATAATATTACTCCACTGCCTACCCCTTCAGGCATGCAAGCGTGAGTCTACATTAAAAAGTTACTTAAAAGCTTATATTTTCTTCTATGAATTAAAATTAAAACGCCGTGGCTTATTTAGGTATTCATATTATACTATCACGGTGTTTCAACTTGTTATCATCTTAAGTTTACGAGATTGTTATATGTTATTTAGACGATATTATAGCAGGCACGTGCCTGTGTAGATATTATACTTTATAGTGAACTTAATTAGGGTATGAGAAACAAACAAGCACTAAATTATGAAATTGGTTATTCACCATAGATATTCTAATGGCTGCTACACACAGTACCGGCGGTTAGCCCGGCGGGCTGGCCGGCGGCCATGCCGCCGGCCGAGCCGCGTGCGGCCGGCGGCACACAGAGCCGCCGGCCTGGCCGCACGAATGAGCCGCCGGCATGGCCGCGCGGGCCGGCCGCCGGCCGACTGCGGGTTGCAACTTGCTACTTGTGTGTGTTCGTTCTATTAGGGTTGTCAACCATACTTTATAATAACGTATCCTACTTTATTTTTGGCGATTATACTTTATACTTTTGTATACAAATAAAGTATATGATAATACTTTACTTCCAACCCTTACTGTGACGTGTAAAACCAAACACTAATATTATGAAAACTGATGTATATAACGTTACACATAAGTAAATGGATGATGGGAACTATTTAGGCTCAAAGAGATCTAAAGGAAATTCACCACTGATGGTAAATATTTTTTACAGAAAAAAGCAATTGGCAATATTGTAGTGACGACCGGTTGGCGCCGCGGGAGTGTACGCGACTGCTACGCCAAAGGTCGCGGGTCCGATTCCCGCTCAAGTCAAACATTTGTGTGCATGATCATGGATGTTTGTCTTGGTCTGGGTGTTTCTATGTATAATATGTATGTATTTACAAAAAAAAGTATATAGATGTATGTTTATCTGTTATCTACTACCCATAGTACAAGCTTCTGCTTAGTTTGGAACTAGATGGTGTTGTGTGAATGTGGTAGAATATTATTATTAATTATTGGCAATAGTATAGAGTCACGCCTGTATCCCCAAAGGGGTAGGCAGAAGTGTAATATTACACCCACATTTCATGAATTTTTAGGTCCCACGTAATAGGGGGCGAGCCTATTGCCGTTACTGGGCACATCACCAGACTCCGTGCTGCTACTGAGAATTCGGAAAAACCCAGTAACACTTGCCCAACCCGGGAATCGAACCCGGGACCTCCGATCAGCAGTCGCATACACTATCCACTGGACCACAGAGGCAATTTATACTTAAAATCATATCTCCGTCTCCGTCCTCGCCACTTCAGAAGTTCAGAATTAAAAAGTTCAGTGATGAATCCAAAGTGGCGAGAAGAAAGAAATAGAACGTCTATAATTAACGTAATTAAAAACTAATTGTTTATTTTTTAATTTTTATTGTCAAACAAGCTATGAAACATTTAAAGATAGAAAAAAATTGGCAACCCTACGTGCTATACAACTGGAATGATGCCCGGCGGCTTTCTGCGGCCGATGCCGGCGGCACCGACGCCCGCCAAATGCCGGCGGCATGAGCCGCGCGACAAAAGCCGCTGGCCCATGACGCCGGCACTGTGTGTAGCAGCCATAACATCATTTCTGTCCATCCAAAGGTTGCCTGGTTAGCGATACGGCCGCCGCCGATTGTACACATGCCGTAATTAAAGATACTTTTTACAGGAACTTCTACTGAATGACGGAATGCTGTGCCTATTGCTTCGTTAATTATCACATGTTAAATGGTGAATAAATCGTCGTCGTGGGGAAATCTGGTTTTCTGCGAGTTTTCTATAATGTTTTTGGAAGATTTATGAAGTCTACCAACCACTAGGCCATCTTATCTTTCTCATAGTAAGAATAGGCCCAGCAGTGGCCCAGTCTATAGGACCTAGTTTATAGAGCTCAAATCTAACTAATTTCACTTGAAAGCAGTTTCTAAGCTGTTCGAAATTCTAAGACTGGAGCTAGAACAAAGCTGAAATGTAAAAATAATTATAAGGGCATTTTTTATTATATTTTGAGCCTCCACTTTACGAGTTACACTACATTATACCCGTCTGGAGCTGGCTTTGTGAAAAATATAACAAATAAAGCCAACATGTTATTTTAATCGATTTTAAACTTCCGCTATTTGTATACATCGTACAAAATAATTTAACGGGTCTTAGTCGCGTTGACTTAACTTATTCAAGGTATAAATACCTATTTGTTTCCGACGTTTCGATCGTCTTGCACCGAGCGTGGTCGCGGAGAGCCACGCTAGGTGCAAGACGAGCCAGTCAACGCGATTAAGACCCGTTAAATTATTTTGTATAACATGTTATTTTGTTATCAAATAATACATTAGAATCTGAGGGTCATGTAAATAACTATCACATTCGAGTAAGTGTGAATAGTAGATACAGGTTGGTACATATGTTTATTATCATTTCAATACCTGTATGTTTTCAACGGAGTCAATTTATGATATACCCAATCTTCGGTATGTATAAAATTCTTGCGTTACTGACTGACAGACAACCCACAGTCAAACTATTGGGCGCAAGAAGCCGAAAGACATGTATGCTCTTTGGGAACCGTAAAGGAGCACTAAAGGCTCGCTCCTACACACAGTGCCGCCGGACAAGCCGCGTGCACCCAGCGACATAAAAAGCCGCCGGCTTTTGCCGCACGAAGGAGCTGCTTGCATAGCCGCCCGGGTAGGCCGGCGTGCCGCGCGGGTTGCAACTTGCTACTTGTGTGTGGTCGTTCTATATAACTGGAATGATGCCCGGCGGCTTTCTGCGGCAGATGCCGGCGGCACTGTGTGCAGCAGCCTTAAGAAGGGATTGCCCAAAATTCTCACGAGATCGAGAAGAAACGATTAAATAAAAAAAATAATTGTGCGAGCGTAGCTGCGGGCTACCCAAAGTTACAATAAATATTTTGCAACGAAGTCAATTTAACAAATAATTTATATGTATGCTAACAGCATATTGTATCAGATTGATTGAAACAAAATTTTTCGATGTTAATAATGTCACTACCCTAGGGAATACGTACGATGACTCTATACATGTACATATATTATATATAAAGAGTGTAAATATACCTACGTAGAGAGGCTGGAGGACATAGGCTACTTTTTAAAACACGATTAATGACTCACACACCACTCCCATTCCAGGTATATAAAACTCTTCCGTTCCTGATTGACTGACAGAGAACACACAGCCGAAACTACCGGGCGCAAGAAACCGAAGTTTGACATGTATGTTCCTTAGTGAGTGATGAGGAGGACTAAGAGAGGATATTTGGTTATTCCACATCTACATACATACCTACATAGCTACGCCTATTTCCCCGAAGAGGTATGCAGACCTCTGCATACCTCGTAAATCTGGCGAAAAGTGGGTGTAGAAATATACCTATATTTCTACACCCACTTTTCGCCAGATTTATTTTAGTCCCACGTAACAGGGGGCGAGCCTTTTGTCGTACCGGGCACATCACCAGACTCCGTGCTGCTACTGAGAATTTCTTAACGGAAACAATAAAAAATTAAAACTCAATAACACTTTGTCCGACCTGGGGATCGAACTCGAGATCTCCCAATCCCACGCGCACATTTATGCCGAGAGACCAACGAGGCAATCGCATTTCCACACATCTAAGGAGGTAAATGCTCCAACGAGCCGCCGGCGAAGTTTAAAGTTGAGTTCTAAATGAAAAAAAATAATTTTATTACGTAACAGTGACGTAAAGACTCATACCTATCTAGAAAACTCCAAATTCCAATATATCGAAAAGGGATTATCAATCTCCGCCAAACTGAAGGAATTGACCTTAAGTTTGCGTAATCATTGTTAGTCCCAGCGTGGGAGGAGTCCCTTGAACAATGATTTGATTAAATTGATCACCTGCCCTTTGTCTTACTAACTGTACGGATAACGAAGACTTCTAATTTACACTTGTAGCTACACACACAATACCACACACAAACCTATATACAGTGAGTAGAATCTGGAATATCGTAGACATTATGATTCAAAGAGCCTTGTATCCCGCCAATAATATATCTTAAACTAATTAACTAGAATAACTGATTCAAATTTATTTGTTTCCCGCATGCCATGCATCGGGTTCGAATTCACGGCGCGCACCAATGACTTTTCGGAGTATTGAATTGTTAATTATCGCTTGTCCCGTGCCTCGGAGAGCACGTTAAGCTATCAGTCCCAGCTGTCATGAAGATCTTTGACACTCTAAATAAACTGGCACTAGTCTAAATCATGGAATATCGCTATCCCTTTGGGTTGCGGAGGTCAGACAGGCAGTCGCTCTGTAGAAAAGCTAATATTCAACCAAATTCGGTTAGACTAGTAAGCGGACCCCAGGTTGAAACTGGGATAACGCTAGGAGGATGTTGATGATTTATTTGTTTCCCGCATCGTACAGCCTTTCACAGTCCGCTGCAGCAAGTAGGCTTCTACCTATCTACGTCAAAATAGCAGTGTGACCCAAGAGGAGGATTTGCTTACTGCCACGGTAAACGCGTTGGTATGGGTTTAATGTCGAGTTTTCCCAACTTTAAGCCTTTTATGACACCCACGGAATATGATATTGTAGTGGCACTTTGTATCCAACCCCACAGAAAAAAACTGCCGATCACAAATAGTTGCCACGGATCTGAGTGTTCTTTTATGTATCTGTTGTTTGAATCTCTGTATCCTTCGCCACGTAGAAATATATATTTTATGAACCAGCTACAACCGTGCTTGTATGTAACTGGAAATCAGTGGGAACATCAAACCCACGCTGACTGTTGGTGAATTATCTACACCCACAATCACTCATCTCACATTTGGACCATTGTATAACACCCAATTACATAAATAATAAACATACGTAACATAGTAAACATACATAACGTTAAAAAAACCGACTTCAAAATCTAAAAAGGAAAACATAATAAAGATTTAATATTAATTAATGTCTAGAATTACCGTAGCCAGGTAGGGATTTTCAGAACAGAGTTGCAGTGGAAGGTGTAATACATCTACCTGACCACGATAGACAATATATCTAAACACTTTCACTGCGTTGCACAGCGAGTCACAACCAATATTAATAAAATGTTTCAACTCACCTGATATCTTCACTGGTGATATTCTTGAAGTGGATCTATAGGATTAACTCATAATCTTGGCCAAAATAACAAGAGAATCGAATAGATACCAGTCTCCAGTTCAGCGTAGTCCTCCTCGGGCACCAATCAGGAATTCACACACGTGTTTTACAAAGTTCAGTGTTCAATATATCACCAATTGACCACAAACTTTGCCGGAAGTCAAAAGCGGCAATTGTTAGTAATTACAAGTTAATTCAATTCGCGTTAATTCAAAAGGCGATCAATTTATATCAATTTATCTCGCGAGACAGCAAAAGGGCGTCTCAATTTTTCAAGGCGGGAACGTTAGTGACAGTTCAGTGTGACCATTTTCAGAAATTTTCAATAGACTAAACAAAACGTTACTCAATAGATCTAATCGATTTGACTTATAACAAAACTAATTCTATTTCAAACATCCACCCGCCCCGGACCGGCCCACCGGTCCGCTAATCGGTTGGTAGACGTGACAATGTTGCAACCGCTCTCCTCAGAATCGAACCGTCCACCAAGACCTCAGCAAATCGGGGAACTTCATCAGCCCCAGTTACCAAACGAAGGATGCGCCCCCTGCGCCATCTGAGTGGCGGAAGGTTAGCCTCCTTGATCAAAACGAGGTCACCAATCTTGGGTGGATCGGTCTTGTCGGTCCACTTAACGCGTTGCTGGAGTATGTGCAAATATTCCAAATTCCAGCGTTTCCAAAAGCTCTGAGTAATCTGGCGTACTAATTCAAAACGCGAGAGACGACCAGGTCTCGTATCAATATAGGGGTACTCAGGCAAGGCGACAAGTGGGCGACCAATAAAAAAATGGCCCGGCGTAAGGGCCTCCAAATCATTTGGATCTGAGGAGATCGGGCACAATGGCCGAGAGTTCAAAACGGCCTCAATCTTACAAAACACAGTTGCGAGTTCCTCAAATGTAAGGACAGACTCACCGATTGTCCTGCGCAAGTGTGTTTTGGCCGATTTTACAGCGGCCTCAAAAATACCACCCCAGTGTGGACAATTTAGTGGGGAAAACAACCAATTTATCCCACGTCGGGCAAGCCTATCACCTATATCAGCCTTGTTGGTTTCAAGAAAATTAACAACATCATTCAAATAATTATACGTGCCCTTGAAGTTAGTGCCGCAGTCAGAACGGACCAAGGAAGGCAGCCCTCTGCGGGATACAAATCTGTCAAATGTGGCTACAAACGCCTCGGTCCTAAGCGAGGAGACCAGTTCCAAATGAACGGCCTTTGTGGAGAGGCAAACAAAAACACACAAGTAGGCCTTAACAGTCTTGCTGTTTCGAAGTGTCGACGTTTTCACCAAAAAGGGACCAGCGAAGTCCGTGCCAACACCGTCAAACGTCCTGCTTTCAGTTACGCGATCTGCCGGTAAGTCCCCCATCAAGGGCTGCATGGTAGAAGCCTTGAGCTTACAGCAAGGGATGCAGCGAAAGACTACACTCCGAATAATTCTTCGGGCAGACAAGATCCAAAACTCGCGTTGCAAAATGGCCAAGAGCGCATTACAACCAGCATGCGAATTTTTAAGGTGACGGTCAGTTACCAACAAACGTACCAAATGACCGTCCTTGGGTAATAAAAGGGGGTGACGTGCCCCGTAAGGGAGGTTGGCGTTCTTGAGACGCCCTCCAACGCGCAAGAGACCCGTATCGTCCAAAAAGGGGTTCAATTTAGAGACAGCTCCCGACAATTTCGATCTCCCTGATTTAAGGATAGCAATCTCCTTTTCAAAATGCGCCAATTGCACAGAACGAACCCAAAAGGTGAGAGACTCCTGTCGTTCCTCGTCGTTGGATTTGGGAAACGCGATTAGCGACAAATACCTCCAAGGTGTGGACAGAAGCCTTCAACCAACAAAGAACAATTTGGCTGTCTGTCCAGGCGTAAGTCCCATTAATACAAATGCTTTTACCCAAAGTGTTAGACACGTGGTTCAATAAGCGTACAAGTAGTGCTGCTCCCGAGAGCTCCAATTTCGGAATGGTCAGAGATGTCCGAAGGGGTGCTACCTTGCTCTTCGCCATGATCAGGGAAACCCTCACCTGACCTGAGGCACTGACTGTGCGCAAGTGCACCACGGCCGCGTGACCACGTTCCGAGGCATCACAAAACCCGTGAAGGGTGGCCTTGTACTTCCCGGGAGGAAGGATGGGACGAGGCAAGGAGATCTCGTTGACGGCAGGAAGTGAGGATACAAAGGAGGTCCATTCCTCAACAAGAGTGCCGTGAAGAGGTTCGTCCCAGGTCAATCCTGCTGTCCAAAGCTTCTGCAAGAAGCATTTTGCCCAAAATATAATTGGACAGATCCAACCGTTCGGATCAAAGATTCTGGCGACAGTAGACAATACGTGACGTTTAGTCCAAGAACAAGGCAATTTTAAGTCTACGTTATACGTAAAGATGTCTTGGACGGGTCTGTACTGAACGCCAAGAACAGCCATCATGGCGGGGTTGTCAACAATCTCAAATAGATGTGGATCCTGCTGATGATCCTCTGGCAAGCCTTCCAAAAGCGCTGGTGAGTTGGAAATCCATTTGCGCAACTCATAACCAGCGGAGGCCAAAATACCTATCAACTCGTCCCGCAGGAGGATCGCCTCGTCCGCTGTGGAGGCGCCCGAGCAAATGTCATCGACGTAAATATCGTCCTTCAAGATGGCGGAGGCTCGTGGGAAACGTAAGCCTTCTCGGTCTGCGAGCTCCCAAAGAGAACGTATTGCCAAATAGGGGCTCGACCTTAACCCATACGTATTGGTATTGAGCTCGTAGACGACCATGGGATCACGAGGAGACTCTCTCCAAAAGATCAGCTGGAAGCGACGGTCATCAGGGTGGATAATCGTCTGCCTAAACATCATTTTTATATCGGCCACAAAGACAACCTGATGTCGTCGGAGCTGGTGATGACGTCACAAAGGTCCTTGACCAACTTGGGACCAGAATGCAAGCACTGGTTCAAGGATACGCCTGTTGAAGTCTGCGCAGAACCATCAAATACTGTGCGCAGCTTGCCAGTCGATGGCTTCAATACCGCATGATGCGGGAGAAAGTAGTGCTCCACCGAACGCCAATCCAAGTTTGACACAGACATGTGTCCCAATTGTTCATATTCTCTCATGAACTCAATGTACTTCTGTCTGAGCTCCGGATCACGGCCCATGCGACGCTCCATAGCTAACAATTTTCGGCTAAAGGTCGTGACTCACCAAGCGAAGGCCGAACAGACAGAAAAGGTAGCTTCGTAATAATCCGACCAGAACGGAGTCGACCAGTGTTGTTCTGGAAGAACAGCTCACACTCCTCATGTTCTGGATTCAAACGGGCAACTTGAGGGGGTTCCTCTACTTCCCAAAACCTCTGAACCGCATCAGAGAGAGCAGAGCCTACAGCCAACAAATTATCAAGTTCAGGTGGAGGGGGATCCCTAGGTACAGGTCCCATCAACGCAAATCCAAATATGGTCGGGATGGCAGTCAAACCATTTGGCACCAAGACCCGTTTCCCACCAATCAAAATTCCACCGAGGACATCAGAGCCAATCAACAAGTCGATTTGTCCCGGTGTGTCAAATTTGGGGTCCGCCAGTTCCAATCCCGATGTCAAATTCACCACAGCAGCAGGTAGCTGTTTCTGTGGATGCATGCCCAAGATATTCTTCAGCACAATAGCCGAGGTTTTAATCCTCGAGTGTGAAGACTCAACAGGGCCAAACAAAACCTTAACTTGCCCTTCAACATTAGAGGCTACGTCACCTATGCCCCGTACACAATTTTGAAAAGAGCCCATATTTAATTTAACCTGCCCTACCAAATAAGTGGAAACAATGCAACCTTGTGAACCTGTGTCCAATATAGCACGGACAACAACAGAGGTCCCCGTGGGTCCCCAGACCCTAACAGCAACCGTTGGTAGGATAACGGTCTCAATGGGGGTGGTTGGCGTTATAGAGCAGGTGTTAATGACCTTTTGTTGCCTGGGCGGCGACCGTTGGCCAGGACCAGACAAGTCAAAATGAGGATGCGGCTTGAAGTCCTCAAAAGCGCGATGACTCGATCCGCGCGCCATCTGTGGGGGGTCATAATGACGCACCCGCCCAAAACGAGGTGAGCGCGAGTCAAGGCGGGGACGCTCCGCCAAAGGTGGGGAGTACCTGGGGCAGCAGTCATGGTGCTGGTGACGCTGCACAGCACATTCAGGTGCGCGAGAGAGAGGAGGCGTGCGCACGCTACGGTTCTCCAAGCGGGGTGAGTGGCGATCAATTAAGCGAGGCGACTCTCGGCTGCGCGCCGGTGAGCCTCGGCTGCCACCTTCAAAACACCCGCCCGTGCGCGGCGTCGGCTGGTTGGACAAGCGGCCTACCTCTCTGGCATTCATGCAGAGAATGTCCAAATGCTGTCCTCCACAGTGAGGACAGGGGCGAGAGTTTGGGCAGTCTCGCTGGTAGTGGGACCCCAAACAAGAGAAGCAAAGGCGGCGGGCATTTGCGATGCGCCTACGAGAGGCGACATGCAGGTCCAAAAATGCCCTGCAACTGGCCGTTCTGTGCCCCGTGACCTTGCAGTAAGAGCACTCCACTGGGCTCTGCGTGACTGCAAAGCGAGGAGGGCGCCGGTCAGCATTGGCTCGGGTGTGAACGCAAGCCTGCTCCTTGACCTTGGGCGGCTGCGTCTTAGCCGGCGTGTCACCACCGGAGTTGTCCAAGACCCGGCACTCATCCTCCAGGAACCTCTCCAGGTCAGCAAAGGGGAGCAGATGGGTCGCGCTATCCCCACCAAAACGCTGTTCAAAACGCGACCTCAGGTCGGCAGGCAGCTTCTTTAACACAATGTGCACCAATAGATAGGACCATTGGTCCACGGGCAGGTCAAGGCACTTAAGTGCGTTGATGGCCACCAAGAGCGGGTTCAAAAGTTGGGTGCGCAACCCAGAGACCCGGGTGAGCGTCGGCAAACCCAAAATCTGCTCGATGTGCGTGTCGGCGATGCCACGCTTATTATGGTACCTACGGGTAATTAAGTCCCGAGCCGTCTGGTACGCCTCGTCAGACACGGGCAGATGCTGGATGAGGCCTTTGGCCTCTCCATCCAGAACCGACATTAAATATGCCAATTTTTGTGCCGGCCGAAGGTCAGCCCTATCATTGACCAGGCTGTCAAACAAATTAACGAAGCCCAGGTAGCTTCCTAGGCAGCCATCAAAATGGGGGAGGTCCAAAGTACCTACTCACCAGCCCCGGTGCTGACCTAGGAAGCTCCTGCTTCAGGCCGGGTTGCCCTTCCCTATCGGCAACTAGTTGTCTCTCACTATTGGAGACAGCATCATACAGGTCTAAGACCTGGGCATAGTCTTCGCTGACCTTATTTCGCTGGTCAGCGGTGAAATCAATGACTGACACTTCGAGACAGCAAGTGCTGAAAGTGCGGAATTGCTGTTCCACACTTGCCAGGCGATCATCGATCCGCTCGTACCTTTGTAGTAAGGCCTGCTGGCGATCAAGTCGGTTCACTAAGGCACTGGCCGAGGCAAACCAGCGCAAATCTGATGCAATAGCACCAGCAGCCGCACGCAAGTCCTTGATAGCTGACATAATCAAAATTCAAAAGAGCCCGGACAAGCGTTAAATAATATTAGCAATCAAAACTTAATTTTTCTTAATTCTTTGAAACCAACAAGGTATTAGCCTGTTTACTCCTGGTACAAGCAAGTGACAGGTATCTACTGTTCAACAAAATTAATATTTTCAATATATATTGACACAAAACAAAGTCAAAGTTATCAAAGGTTGAAACTTCAAATAAGTTAATTAAAGTTATATATTCAAATAAATTAACTAATTACTTGCAACAGACAGACTGGCTGTGTTATTTGAGATATACAATAGTAAGTAAGCACAGAATATGTGTTACCTAACAATATTATCTATATATTATAACAAAGGTTTATCAAAAGTTTGGTTGTTATAAGTAATGATTCAAACTTAATATAATTATGAGATAAACTAAATTTACTAAATTTATTGATACATACAGCTGTTATGTATCCAAACAAACTGACTAATTAATGCAACAACAAATTTAAGTTAGATTTCAACAATACAAATCAACAATTACTGATTGAGGTTATGTATGACATGTGTTTCAAATTATCTAGGTCAACTTATACAATTCAATATTATGTATTTTAGACAATACTGACCTGAGAACACTATAACACTGATTACAAATGAGATATATAGCTCATACAACACCAATCTGAGTTCAGATACAATCAACGGCTCAGATACAACAGCGCTCTGCACCAAAAATTTATGTCTAGAATTACCGTAGCCAGGTAGGGATTTTCAGAACAGAGTTGCAGTGGAAGGTGTAATACATCTACCTGACCACGATAGACAATATATCTAAACACTTTCACTGCGTTGCACAGCGAGTCACAACCAATATTAATAAAATGTTTCAACTCACCTGATATCTTCACTGGTGATATTCTTGAAGTGGACCTATAGGATTAACTCATAATCTTGGCCAAAATAACAAGAGAATCGAATAGATACCAGTCTCCAGTTCAGCGTAGTCCTCCTCGGGCACCAATCAGGAATTCACACACGTGTTTTACAAAGTTCGATGTTCAATATATCACCAATTTACCACAAACTTTGCCGGAAGTCAAAAGCGGCAATTGTTAGTAATTACAAGTTAATTCAATTCGCGTTAATTCAAAAGGCGATCATTTGATATCAATTTATCTCGCGAGACAGCAAAAGGGCGTCTCAATTTTTCAAGGCGGGAACGTTAGTGACAGTTCAGTGTGACCATTGTCAGAAATCACCAGTGGATGGCAGGCTGATGATGATGATCATGAATTTGCTCGTATTTATTTAAGTGATTAAAATATCATTATTTGTTTAAGGCTTGGCACCGACTTCAAGCCTATTAGTAAATAGCACATAAGTATAAATAATAGGTATTTAATTAATATTAAATCTTTATTATTTTGTCCTTATTAGATTTTGAAGTCGGTTTTTTAACGTAGTTATGTTTATTTAATACTTTTTAGTGTAAACTCAAACTCAAATATAATTATTTCCATAAAAATGTAAAAAACAAATTTTGGACACATCAGAAAGTCATAGATAAATATTAACCCTTAGCGACACACGCGATTTCAAGCAACACATATATACACGTGGGGAAGCTAGGTCCCCAATAAATTCGTTATTTATTTATTAGAGAATTGATAATTTTCATGCAGATTTATTTTTATAAAATTAATGAGAAGCATATATACTAAGCGAGTATTTTTTTTTTAATTTAATCAAAAAATTACAATTTTCTTACCTTTTAAGTTAAGAAGTACATAACTTTTTTGGTCAACTTTTTTTAAAGTTAGGTTTACGGGTTAAAATGAAAGTTAGAAAATAAATATAAAAATCAAACAAGTGTGGCGGATTGTTACACAGCATAAAAATAGGCGTAGGCTCCAGGGTGATGTTAAGAAGGAATATGGCGGTCTCAGACGGACTAGTCAACGGAGCAATGGGAATTATTAAAAAAATAAAGTGGCCAGCCCTTCGACGTGATCAACTAGAAGCAGGAGAACTGCCCGAAGCAGTGTTCATTAAATTTGATGATCAAACTGTGGGCATTAGGGTAAAAGATGCGGAGGGTTTAGTATCAATCACACCAGCATCCGCAACTTTTCAAGCGAATAAAGGTTACGGTGATGTTGAGAGGTTAATGTTCCCGCAAATTTTAAGTTGGGCTGTGACTGTTCACAAGCTCCAAGGTACAACCAATGAATACAGATTTACATAATAGAAGCGCATTTCTTAACGATTTCGTGTACCGATTCCAACTGGCGTGTTGACGGTTGTCAGTGTAGTACGTAGTTGGCGCCGTTGGCGGCGCTGGCGTCGTTCTCCGTCTCTCTTGCTCTCGTAGTTAAGATACACAGGAGAAACTTTCGTCTCTCTTGAGTCGTAGTCGTAGAGTCAGCTGTCACAGCGCGACTGCCACGCCGCCAAGCGGCAATATGGGTCACACTGGTCACAGAAAGTTTGTCTACAGAGCGCCCATAAGAAATGTGCCTCTATTTAAATATCTATGCTCTATGGTACAAAATTGGAGAGGGCAGTGATAGATCTTGGGAAAAAGAATTCGCGAAAGGTCAGATATTACATATAGCTTTAAGTCGAGGGAAGAATTTAGATGGTATCGCATTAAGTGATTTATAATAAATCAATGTTTAGAGCCATCTAAGTTATTAATCAGACCACATGACAGCAAAGCACTACAGGAAATGCAACGTCTGAGACAGTTAAATCAAAATTATTTTTTATAATCTTAATATATAAAATCCTTGCGTTACTGACTGACTGACAGACACACTACAGCCGAAACTATTGGGCGCAGGAAGCTGAAATTTGGCATGTATATTCCTTGGGGACCGTAGGGGTGCACTAAGAAGAAATTTCCCAAAATTCCCACGGGATCGGTCAAAACGGGTAAATTAACAAAATGTGCGGGCGTAGCTGCGGGCGTCCCCTAGTTAACTAATAAAATTAAAAAAGACATGATGGATTCATGTTTTTTTTTATACGTGATTTTTTTTCATGAAAGCAGAATTAACGCAGTTGATATGCGATCACTGCGTAGTATGTGTGGGGTGAGACTGATTGATAGGATTCCGATTTAGGAACCGGCGAGCATGTATGAGAAGAGTAATGAATGTAGAGGAAGCGAGTGAGGTTTGTAAGGATAGAAGTAAGTGGCGTTCCGTTGTCTCTGCCTACCCCAACGGGAAAAAGGCGTGATGTATGTATGTATTTTTTCGTTCCCTCTCCAATCTTTCGCCTGTAATTTGCCTGTAAATTGGTTATGGGTAGTACTTAAGAGACAACACTTTAACCAAGTAACAAAACGATCTGTAATTTATTGTACAGTTTAGCTTAATCCGCCTATTGGCCAAATTATATATTTGAAATAATTGCAGTCTAACTAAGTACAAAAAAGTATTTGAACTTCGTTCTTCTGATTTATACGTCGTGTCCGTCTGCCATTGTCCGAAATGAAATAGTCGATATCGCATTTTCCCTTTCATAAATCAATATAAATTTTATTATTATATTAACGAGAGGAAATGAATAGCCCTCTGAGAAAAATAATATGTATTAGTTATAAATACCTTAATGTGTTTATAAATAAGTAAATATGAAGTGATTAATACAGCGTAAAAGACGCTTGACCGTACTTGGTTGATGAGAGTCTGGTTTCCCGTAGTGGGGGGGAAGCTAGTCGTGCTACGGACGAGCTAGGTGTACCTGGGTCTGGATGGCTAAGATCCTGGTGTTACGAAGGTATAATAAAATATTTCATTCGTCTTCGACATTTTGATTACAATGCCTATTTTATAAAATTTATTTTATTATTTTGCAACTTCAGTCTGCGTTTCGAGAGACTAAAAGCGTCTAGTTATAGATTGGTGTAGAAAAGTGTCAATAGTAAAGTCTGTATGTATGATGTGTTATACATGATTATAGGCAAAATCTTGATTCATCTGTGCCTAATTCGCATGGTCATAACACCATAAGTATGTATCATATATGAAGCAATTAAATATGATATTTTTTGTACCTATAAGAATTGATTGTATTATAAATTTAAGCAAAAGGTTTATTTTTGTAATCTTACAATATTCTCGCTTGGCCATACAATAAAATAATTAATATACACTGTTTTAGAGTTTCAGAAGTGTTACTTCTGTGATATGATCACTGATAATTGTTTTTATAAAAAAAGATTATAGTAGTTGTTAAAATATAATGGTTATCTTAATAAAGTTTATCAAGTAACAAATTCTGATCCATCTGGGCACAAAATATTTGAATGTTGATATCTTGAAAACTACTTTATAATAAAAACAAGTCCCTCATTCAAATCTTAATATATAAAATCCTTGCGTTACTGACTTACTGACAGACACGCTACAGCCGAAACTATGGGGCGCAGGAAGCTGAAATTTGGCATGTATGTTCCTTGAGGACCGTAGGGGTGCACTAAGAAGGGATTTCTCGAAATTCCCACGGGATCGGTCAAAACGGGTAAATTAAAAAAAATGCAGGCGTAGCTGCTGGCGTCGTCTAGTATTTAATAATATGTTCTTTGGTATTCCTATTTCCATAATTATGAGAATGTATTACAGAGCTGAAAGTGCATTTTAATTATGGCCAGATGAATCAGTTATAGAATTAAATTTTGAAGAACTATCCTGATGGAGTCAGTCTTGTTGTCATATACAATATACGATTGACAGCTGTCAGCTGTGCAATAATCGGTTCCATATTTTCACTTGTAATAAAATATTAAAACATAATTAAACCGTCTTAAATTAGTAATAGTAAGTGTAAAAACCCATAAATATTTAGGCATAATGTTTGCGAGAAATATAAAAGTGCTTAAAAGTGACTGTTAGTAAAAAGTGAATCAAAACAATAACAAACAATTTTAACAAATACTAAGTGATTTTGTTTAATTAAAAGTGAAAAACCAATATCAGTGACCAATATAACTTTAACTTGCTTCTATATTTGAAAGAAATAACAACAGTGAAAAGAAAATTGTGAATAGTGGAATACGTTGAGAAAAATATTTAAAAACTACACCAACACAAAAATACAAGGGCGCGTTCCAGCACCTACAGATGACAGCATATGTCACTTTTAGCATCTCGCTCCCAAATTGAACCTGTGTCTTTTGAGACTTTCACAGATAAAAATTACGACAAAATCAGTTTTTGATTTACACTTAAATACCGATTTGTACTGATCGCAGTGACACCTATCCGTATTAGTAGAAATATATGCAATTGGGGTATCATGGATATGAATAATCCTAGTAATGTGACATTGCGACCTAAGAAGTTATTTAAAGCAAAATCAATTGAATCAATACAATCTTTGAACTCCAGTGGCTCAGAAATGCACATGAGAAGCCTCGATCTGTCTACGGGTCCGCAAATGGATTACGTTGAAAGCTTGAAATCGACTATTGAACAATTAAACGCTCAACTTCAAAGCGCAAATAATGAAATTGAAAATTTGAACTTAGAGAATAATGAGCTGAAAAATCTAATGCTTCAGCAAAAGCAGCAAATACATTCATTGAAGGAAATATGTCAATCACCATCGCGATTAAGAACTGAAATTTCACTTAATAGAAGAAAATCCAGACGCACTCTTACAGATGCCCACCGTTTCACTCCTAAAAAAGTAACTACGGAAACCTTAGAGAAGACAACCCCGGAGTGTAATAATACCTTGAACTCGTCGTCGGAATGTCAGGAAAATGAAATAAACAGACCTGACCAAAAACGGGACCAAAAATTCGTTTATATTTTTGGTGGAAGACAATGCACCGGACTATCATCAAAACTGCTTGCTTCAAGACAACATAATAATTATGAACAATATAGGATTGCGTCTTTTATTAAACCGGAAGCAAAAACAAAGGACATTTTAGCGTCAATAAGTAGTTTTAAGTTAAATGAGAAGGATAGAATTATAGTGTCTGTTGGAGAACATGATGACAATCCTTTTCATATTGAGGTCGAATTATGTTCTTTTTTAAACAATTTTAGAAATTTTCACATACATCTAATGGGTGTACACAGAAATCAATTTTTAAATAGTACTGTATTAAATAATTTATTAAGGAAAATTGCTAACTATTTTCCTAATTGTACTTACATTGATATTAAATCTGACTCAAAATATTATGACATTTGTAATAAAATCAATTTAAGCATTGATAGCCATGATTATAATAGCAAATACTTAATTTTTAACACTAAATCTAAGAGCAACAGTAAGCCAATTTGTAGTAACAATAACAAAAATGTACATTACAGCAGACCCAGCAAAACACATACTAAAGGTACTATTCCATATTATTTCCCAATTATTGAGGTTCCTAAGAGTTCTCAAAGCAAAATCTCAAGCTCCGGTGACCCCGAACCAAAAAAAGGTACAATACCCTTTTACTTTCGAAAGGTTGTAAAGCCGATTGACTCGTTTACTGTAGCCAATAAAACAACCAAATGTTTTCGTTAACCATAGTAAAAGCTCAGAATTAAAAATTTTGCACCAAAATATAGCAGGTTTCTGTTCTAAGAGAGATATACTTGACATTACCATATCAGAACTCAGTATAAAAGATATCACACCAAATGTAATATGTCTTTCAGAAACATTTATAAAACAGGGAAATGAAAATAACATAAAGTTATTCGGCTACGTTTTAGGATCTAGTTACAGTAGAAGTAAATCTCGTGGGGGTGTGTGTATACTCGTGCAAAAAGCTATAAAATATACAGAACTTAACTTTATTAAAGCATATGCACATAACAATGTTTTTGAATGTTGTGGTGTAGAAATACCTAGCATGAAATTAATTATTGTTGCAGTGTACCGTACTCCACGATCTAATATTGATATTTTCTTTAGATACCTGGATACTCTAATGTTTAAACTTTGCTCCTATTCAAAGAAAAAAATAGTCCTGGTTGGTGATCTAAATATAAATACTATGAATTCTAACAAAATAGTCACACATTTAATAGACATTATTACGAGTTATAATTTCAAGTTACACATAAAGGAACCAACTAGGATAAACTCATGTATTGATCATTTAATTAGTAACATAAAAAATGCTTCTGGTGAAATCTTACGACTAGGCTTGTCAGATCATGATACAGCTCAACTGTTACGAATACCTACAAAAGTAAATATTACAACGCCTCGCAAACTTTTTACAATGAAAAGGGAATTGAGTGATGAAAATGTTATGCGATTTTGTGAGTGTCTCAAAGCTTTATCTTTTATAGAAGCATATAACGAAACCGATATAAACAAAGCGTTTGAAAGTTTTCACGATGAATTCTGTTTGTTCTACAACTTATGGTTTCCCAAAATAAAACGTAGAATCCAAAACCCAACAAATGGGTTAAAATGGGTCTCAAAAGGTTTGAGACAAAGCTGTAAGACAAAACGATTTCTACGGTTTAAATATTATAAAGAAAAATCCTATGAAAATAAGATGAAATTTAAAAATTATTCAAAGGTTTTACGAGCTTGCATAGCCAAATCCCAAAATTTAAACAATCATAAATATATAGCCAATTCAAAAAATAAGTGTAAGGCTGCGTGGAAAATAATAAGTGACAATGATGATGACAGTTATGACTTTAAATTCATACAAGAGATTAATTTAGAAAATAAAGTATTGAGATCACCGAGTAGAATTGCTTCAGCTTTTAATGAACGATACGTAAATAATACAAATAATGATCCAGGTGTAAATACAAATAAACAACGTATTTGTAGTACAATTTTCTTAGCACCATTTACAATCAAGGAGACGAACTGTATAATCTTGTCTTTAAATGACTCTAATTCGGTTGGCTACGATGAAATTGCTACTAGAGTGCTTAAACGCTGTTCTGACATAATAGCTCCCATTCTAACGCACTTAATCAATGTCTCATTTAGTCAGGGAAAATTTCCAGATTTGTTAAAAATATCAATCGTTCAGCCATTGCATAAAAAAGGTGACAAATCCAATTTAAATAATTATAGGCCAATAACGCTAATACCCATTATCTCTAAAATATTCGAGAAGGCAATGCATAAAAGAATTGTCTCATTTATAGACAAAGTCAAAATTTTAAAAACTGAACAATATGGATTTCAGAAAGGGAAATCAACAACACTCGCTGCTTTTCATCTTTCCCAAAATATTATAAGCAGTATTGACAAAAAACTCATAACAACAGCAATATTCTTCGACATGACAAAAGCTTTCGACTTTGTTTCACATAAGACACTTCTCGAAAAACTTGACAATTATGGAATCAGAGGAGTTGCATTGCAGTGGATAAAAAGCTATTTATCTGATCGTAAACAGTGTGTTGAAATTGGTACTTTAGAAAGTGGATCGATGATTACATATTGCAGATCGGAATATCTTGTAAACAAATGCGGCGTTCCCCAAGGAAGTGTGTTAGCACCTTTACTTTTCTTGTTTTATATAAATGACATACCCGATATAACTAATTATAAATGTACTTTATTTGCCGATGACATCTCTATAGTTTTGACCTCAAATAAATTATTGAACTTTGACATTGAAATTAATAATACAATACAGAATGTGATTAATTGGCTCGATAACAATAATTTGACTGCAAATGTATCCAAAACGAATTTTATGCAATTTCTGGGTAAAGGAAACACTTCCCAGCCCCTTAACATAAATTATAAAGGCAATAAAATAAAAGAAGTCGATAGTGTAAAATTTTTAGGTATAACGGTAGATCGATTCTGCGACTGGAAGCTACATATCGAACAAGTATGCAATAGAATAAATAGTTTTGTATACGTCTTGTCAAGGCTCCGAAAAACTACGTCACTACAAACCTTGTTAATGGCATATCACGGTTACGTCAGTTCTGTTCTGAGATATGGTATATTGCTATGGGGTAATTCTACAAATGTTAACAGAGCTTTCTTGTTGCAAAAGAGATGCGTGAGGGCAATTACGGGCACACCTCCATATATATCATGTAGACCGTTGTTTAAAAAACTTAAAATAATGACTCTTACATGTATGTACATTTTTGAGATTGGTATATTTGTGAAAACACAACCGCAGATCTTTACATGTGCTAAATATGCGTTTCCCCGAAACACAAGGCATGGCGATAGACTTGTATTAAATCATATTCCAAGAACCACGCTGTTTCAAAAAAGCGCATACGCAATGTGTGTCAAAGTGTATAATGCCCTGCCACAAAATATCAAAGAGCTGCCAGTAAGTAGGTTCAAAAACAGATTAAGATTATGGCTCTTAGAAAAATCTTTTTATTCAATTAATGACTTATTTCATCAATAAATTATTAAGTATGTAATTATTCTGTTGACATCAAATGATTAATGTATATTTCTTATTATTATTATTACCATTTCTTTTTTGACATTATTATTGTATCACAAATTTTCACATGCTGTTCTAACAGTAAAATAGATGAAACTAACATAGAATAAGACCATTAATGTACTCTATTTAATGTGGAATAAATGAATCTTGAATCTTGAATCTTGTTTCATTCAATCCTTAGTTTTGTTCTATATTCACTTGTTTTGAAGCATACCGTAAAAAAAATTGGCATTACCCCTGTCCTTGAAACATTTTCCAAATTTCATAAAAAATCCACATAACTGTTATGAGTGGGATTTGAACATTCGCCTTCAGAACGTAAAGCGGATGTATTATCCATACGGCCATCGCCTTGTTGCCAGTTAGTGGCGAATTTAGCGAACACTTGACAGAGTGTTTACATCATCTAACTTAAAACTGTCATTTAAATAACAAATAATGAAATAGTCTTCAAACCTTTTTGTTAATTATTATGTTTGACGACCAGCCAGTTTGTCGTGTAGACGTCAGTAGTCCTTGACGACGGTAGTGATGACAAGTTGACATAACACCGGCCGTCACCATTATTATTCACAGGAATTTCAGCCTTAAGGATAGGTGAAAATAGATAAAAAATGCTCATAAAATAAAAACAACTGGGCCTACATGGATCATATTTTTATGGGATCAATTCGACACTATTCCGCATCAAACAAAAAAAGAATTACGTAAATTGGTTCAGAAATCTCGGCGAAATCGGTGTACATACATCGAAAAAAAAAATATACCGGCCGAATTGAGAACCTCCTCCTTTTTTTTTTGTTTGAAGTCGGTTAAAAATACATTAAAAGGTTCTATTTATACATGACATTTGCTTTTTCAGTGAATTCTCGCAGCAAAACGCGTCTCTTATCACAGAGCCCCGCAGACAATATTCTAACAAATAAAATAGGCTGTAACACAGAGGGTATTTTCGCAAAGGAATATTTTATGAGTTGATATACTTAATGAAAACTACATATAAACGGCAATAAAATATTCCTTCTGAGAAACAAAATCTCATTTGCAATTCACACTGTGTATATGAAAACTTGGACAAAGGCCCAAGCATAATATGATAATAAAATGTTTGCAGGCGACCCACTTTTGCAGTCGTAACCGAATTTTTTTGCGGTTTAATAAAATTGTGGGTTGTCCCTACGATAATTACTGGAAACATAAACTACCACCTCGACGCTGTGCCCGCTGTATTTTGCAATTTTTCCATTATCGCGGATTATTCTTGCTGAATAATATTAATACTGTAATGAGAATTGTAATTGGTTAGGTAATTATGATTATCATGACCAAAACATCTATATTAAATCATTAATAAACTCTGTCTCTCATTTGAATAGTCACAAATGAGATACAATTTATTCTTGCTAACATGTATTTATGGTCCTAATCATGTAAATATTCTAAAATAAAGCGGAAATCATGAAGGGCTGAAGGGATGAAGGGCTTTGGAGTCCAAGGTGAGTTTTCTAGTTCAACCAGATTTGACAGAATTTTTAGATTTATTTACGGAGCGACTGTCGCCTCACTTCCATATCCCAAAGGGTTAGCCACGTTCCATGACTTAGACAAGTGTTAGTTGGGTGGGTATATTCTGGTACTGACCCCCGTAAAATCTGTCAAATACCATGAAAGTGCCCTCCGAGCGATGATTAACAATTGAATACGCATATCAATACCATTTTTAAAAGTCAGCTATTAGGATCTCTACTAGGATATTGCTGCGTTTTGATTTGTCCTATGGAATAAATAGAGACCTAATGGAGTATTTATGTAAGTAAGGCATATACGATGACGCTCTGTTAATTTATTTCTCTTGAACTCTCTTGACTTTGGATGTTTTCCTTGAATATCACCTGAACATGTTCAAGTCCATTATGTAAATGTTCAGAGGCATAATTACGCTCTGTTTGTCAATGAAGCAATAACGAATTGCAGGTGTCGCGGGTGGTTGGATGGGATGCGAGTTGGCATGTAAGTAAGTACCTGTCCGTGTGTGGGCTAATTACTGAGATATGTTACATAACATATGTACTTATAAAGTCTCTCTCGAATAAGTTAAAATACGTTTATTACGTAAGATTTTCTATTTTTCACGATGATTTTGACTGCTAGTTTTATTTTAGGTATATTTGCATATATAAAATTCTTGCGCTACCAACTGTGTGCGGTTATGCGTTGTCACGTAGTGTCCAAGAAGCACAAGAAGCAATATTCATTAAGGACCGTAAGGATGCACTAAGAAAGGATTTCACTAAATTTCCAAGGGATCGGAAAGAAACGATTAACGAAATAAAAGTAAAATATACGGGCGTAGCTGAGGGCATTCTTTAGTTTGTTTATAGAACAACAAACATGGCTGTCGTTTAACCCTTTGCCGCCGAAGTTACTAAAGATAACATGACGCAATAACAAACATCACTTATTGCAGTAAGATAGCGATTTTCTAAAAAAATATTGTTATCACAACGGACCCTTTGACTTTTAGAGAAGAAAATATCCAATCGCCCGAATGTTTTTTTTATTATTATTATATATATTATATATCTCAACGCTTAGGGGTTCTTTATTTTGGGCGTTTTCTTAATTTTATCGCAGAATTAATAACAGTTCCTTATTTAACCTTCAGTTAATTTCGTTGTTTAAGAGTGATATTAATTAAAATAGAAACTTAAATTTTAACTTTAAATTAATTAAAATAGCGAACTAAGCAGAGCTTGTACTATGGGTACTAGGCTTTACTTTAGCAAATACATACATATTATTCTTAGAAACACCCAGACCAAGACAAACATCTATGTCCACGCACATAAATGTATGACTTAAGCGCGAGTCGAACCCGCGACCTTCGGCGTGGCAGTCGTTTACATTCCCGCTACGCTACCGAGCCGTCTTCATTGCCAAGTGGAATGTATTGTATTTCAGGTATAACGTAATCAATGCGTATAGCCATCTATCGGGTTCTAATTACTATGCTGCATTAATTGTTCCCGGAATCTCTTAACGTACTGATGTTGTAACCTGACAACCAGAGTTAGTCGTGAAGCAAGAATGTTGAAGGCAGACATATGTATATGTCTGGAATTAATCTACAAAATAAAAAAAATGCCTGTCAAGTTTGTCTCATCCATATTTTTCTTATTTTACTACTTTAATAAATGCCTCGTTGGTCTCGCGTCATAAATGTGCGCGTGGGCTTGGGAGGTCTCGGGTTCGATTCCCGGGTCGGGCAAAGTGCTATTATATATACTCAGTAGCAGCACGGAGTCTGGTAATGCGCCCGGTACGGCAATAGACTCGCCCCCTATTACGTGGGACCTAAAAAAAATTCATGGCGAAATGTGGGTGTAATATTACACCTCTGTCAACCCCTTCGGGGATAAAGGCGTGAGTCTATAAATAAATAAAATAATAAATGCGAAAGCTTTGAGGATGAGACTGAGTATGGATGTGTTTGTTTGTTTGGCTATCAAGCAAGAACTTCAAGCTTCTGAACGGGTTTCCATTTAACTTTGCAGTAATTGATACATCAGAATAGCACATACGGGCTACTTTTTGTTGCGATATTCGACCTTACGTGGTCGGATTCTAGTAAAATTATAAATTCGAATGTCGCTCAGTCTTTTACATTTTCGAGGCTATAAAGCAGTTTTGATAAAAATTATCGAAGCTCCGAGATCAAACATTGTTTAAAATCACATACGAAACAATAGAGAACGAAAGTATGTAAATTGGTATACGTCATCCTCTTAGCGTTATCGCAGTTTTCAATCTGGGGTCCGCTTCCTAGTCTAACCGGATTTGGCTGAATATTAGCTTTGCCATAGAACGACTGCCTACCTGACCTCTGCAACCCGAAGGGATAGCGATATTCCATGGTTTAGACTAGTGTCAGTTTATTTAGAAGGTACTGACGCCCTGTAACGAGTGTTAAAGATCAGCATGACAACCGGGACCGACGGCTTAACGTGCTCTCCGAGGCACGGGACAAGCGATAATTAACAATTCAATACGCACATAACTCCGAAAAGTCATTAGTGCGCGCCGTGGATTCGAACCCGATACCCTCTACATGGCAGTCTGTTGGTATCTCCACTAGGCTATCGCTGCCCCTATATATATGTAATTGGTATAAACCCATCTATAATACATTGTAAAAACCTAGTATATCATATTCTCCATTTCGCTACGACTTTGTATAAAGCGGATATACTGTGCATTGTTTGTATAAACATCGAAATTGCTGACCGAGTTTCCTTTGTGGTAATCCAAAATAAAATTCATTCCAAAAACAAATCAGTTAAATGAAGCGACGTGTACGATCCCTTTGTGTCTTTTATAAGTTTCTTTTGAAGTTCATAAAAGTTTTGTAATACTCGCTTTGTCTACGTTTCGATATATCCTATGGGAGGTTTTGCTTTAATATACGGCGTTCGGCGTCGCGCGTTTTATACCAAGTTTATATTATAAACGAGGAAGCATGTACCTTGGTATCATGGCTATATTATCTACAAGAGACGGGTAATACAACATCTCGTCCATTATTCTCAGAACCGCTTGGAAACAATGATATTAGAAAAGTCATAGATACGTTACCTACGTAGTAATTAATCCGTAGAAACTAGAAACGGTACACTAACGCACACATCGATAACTCCATATTTTATTTTAATTTCGGTTGACAAGATGTGTCAGTTTCACCGCGACGTCACACACACATGACACACATATGTCTGACTTGCCATCTGGCTTATTATTTAGTGTCCTGCTTTTGGTACTCCTATAACGTATCTACTTCTAATTTACTTGTAACATCGTTGCTTGGAAACAACTGAGACTCAATCAGTAAGTAGGTATACCAATTTGAGACTGATTTTTGTCGTTGCCAATCCTTAGGATGCCTCGTGAAGAGGCCAAACACATGTCGAAGCATGGTCGGTGCATAGCGCGGGATACTGCATGTCTGAATCCATATGGAAAATGGGTTTCAGGAGAGACAATACAGAAGTTGACAATACCGAACTCCTTCAATAAAAATTCGGGCAAGTGCGAGTCTGACCCGCGCACGGAGGGTTCCGTACGCATTTTATCTTATTTGAGGTTGGTGCTAATTACGCTAGTCCTCTAAATCTGTATGAGCGCCCATACAACTTAGAGGACTATCTTAACTATGTATCTTCTACTATGTATGTATGGGGATACCCTTAAATTTCCCACTTTTTTTAATTTTCGGAATTTATCCTTTAATTGTGCTGTAAGACCTTGGTTTTAACCAAAATTGACAATTCTAGGTCAAACGTAAGTACCCTATAGGGTATTTTGGGTCGAAAACCTATATGGTAGTTCCCGTTGAACTAGAATCACTAAATTTTTAAAAAATTAAGGTTAATTTTGGTACTTACAAGTTTTCGCAAAAATTTAACTTTGACCATATCTTTTTATCGGGTTGACCCAAGACCCTGATTTTTATACACCTAACCAGGAACCATAGACCTCAGTATCTGGTAAAAATTTCAATTTGCTAGGTCCACCCGTTACTGAGAAAATCGGTGGTGACACACGGACAGACAGACAGACAGACCGACGGATAAGAAAGTGATCCTATAAGGGTTACTTTTTTACCTTGTGAGGTACGGCACTCTAAAAAAGGATAAGATATATCCCTAATCTTTTTCATCAGAGGAGTTAGGTATTGTCAACTTCTTTAATAGCAATAGTTGGGGTAGTCAAGTACTCGTAAGTCAAAAAATATAATCACGACTATTGTTCACTTTACTTTCTTATTTACCGCCACTTAGATACCACTTGCTAGTAAAAAACAATGGTACGTACATTTTGATGAATGAAGACTTGATGAGTCACGGTCCGTAGACAGAATGAAATGTGGGTTAATGAACTTAAATGGGACAGTAGTTAGTCTAAATTAATTGAAGGTAACGTTTTAAGTACCTAGTTTATAACATTACAAATATTAATGTGGCACATTTTGTATTATTATTTATTATGGCGTTTTTATCAAATTACTGCTTCTTTGGGTTGGCCGTGTTTTTATTTACTCTTAGCCACAGAGTCCACGGTTTGACAATTAATTCACGCTAATGTTATTTACCCTTCAAAATGCGACAGTGAGTTTGTTGGTTTATTTTTATATCCTTCACACTACAACAGAGCAAGGTAGTGGTATTACTTGTGTGTCAGAGGCTTCTTTTACCGCGATAACCAGCTAGTCGACCGGAGCTACGGGCTAAGTCTAGTAAATAAAATAATATCCTGGGATATACTTGTTGGAATATAGTCTATGCAATAATAGTTAAAGTGGCAGTGGCACATTTGTCGCGTTACAATCGCTAGAGAGGACGTATTCTGGAGTGGAGACCACGTCTTGGTAAAAGTTGGATAGGGTGCCCCCCGACAAGCAAAGTAGCCGGCAGCGGCTAGACTGAAAGAGCAAAAAATAAAGCTTAATGGGATGCTATCAGAGGCCTTAATCCGGCAATATACTACAACAGGCTGAAGATAACGATGATTAGCAGAACTTAAGGGCCAATAAACACTAGACTACGAGGCTAGTCGAATTCCTTAGTCTTTACTCCATATTGGAGATGCAAAGATTATCCGCGCGCCTTTAGCGGCGAAATTTGGAAGTTGTCGAGGTACGACACTTTTGACAGTTAACAATCACTCACAAAAAATCGACGTAAAGTAACAGTATCTAAACTGTTGCGTTTCGTTCGGTGAGTGAGAGTACCGAAGGCCCCATCCCCTATGGCTTCTCCCTTATCCCACTCCTCCTCCTATCCCTTTTCCCAACTGCAAGGGGCGGCAACGCATTTGTAACTCCTCTGGTGTTGCTTGTGTCCATGGGCGGCTGTAATTGCTTACCATCAGGCGATCCGTCTGCTTGTTTGCCACTTATTACTATAAAAAAAAAAACAATACAACTTTGCGTCGAGGTTATGGCAGTTGTATTTGAAGCTGTCAAACGTGTCAATATTAGTAGTGGTCTGTAAAAGAATCGTACATGGATGACTTCTAAATGTCGCCGCTAGTGTCGCTAGTTAGAATCTTAGCATCGCCAATAGGCATTATTAGGCTCCGATGACTTCAATAGGTTGATTACTACGACTGCCTGGGAAACCTTGAAATTATTTGATTTATGCAAGGCTTAGTGCAAAGATATCGTACCTGAGAGTAGGGCTTAAGCTGGATATGCAGTAATTATATTGAGCTAATCTTAATCCAGGCAGCGATAGCCTAGTGGAGAGACTGACAGACTGCTGCGCAGAGGGTCTTGGGTTCGAATCCACGGCACGCACCAATGACTTTTCGAAGTTAAGTGCGTATTAAATTGTTAATTATCGCTTGCTTATCGGTGAAGGAAAACATCGTGAGGAAACCTGCATGTCTGAGAGTTCTCCATAATGTTCTCGAAAGACATGTGAAGTCTGCCAACCCGCACTTGGCCAGCGTGGTGGACTATGGCATTACCCTTCTCATAGTGAGAAGAGGCCGGAGCCCAGCAGTGGGACAGTATATAGGGCTGATGATGATGATGATGATGAATCTTAATCCCTGACAATGTTAACCTGGATTTGATTATGCAATAATTATAGAATAATACAATAATTATAGCTTACTGCAAGTTAATGACCATGTATGGTTTCAATAGTCAAAAGTCTATTTCGGAGACGTTCGTATTAAATTTTTTATATACTAGCATCCTATTTCATTTTAAAACAACGCCCAACATTCAAACATTCAACCCACGCACACAAAGAACACCTAGACTCTAAACATCAATTTATTTATGGATCACTCAAAGTATTGTCTCGAGTAGGAATCGAACCCACGACACTGAACGCAGTCACGGTAATGTTATCTATGTATGCAGTATTCTCAACTGCGAGTTGTACTTACGTACGATACCAAGCTCGAAGGGCGTAGGTATGGCTCTTATTCCGACCGTTTGTATAAGGTTAGATCAGCCATTCTCAAAGTGTGCTCCGCGGAGCCCCAGGGCTCCTCGAAGCATCTCTAGAGGTGCCACGAAGATGTATGTACCTATATATGTCAGTAAAATAATTGGTTTTAAAGTGCACGGAGGACTCGGCTTTGTTTTATTTTAGGGCTCCGCCAAATATTTGGTTACCCGAAAGGGTTCCATCCCTAAAAAAGTTTGAGAGCCACCGGGTTAGATTACTGTATAGATAACATTACTGTAAAGCACTATTCGGTGGCGAGGTTTAAACTGGTAGACTGTACGGGGTGGCGGTATGACCACTACCCCGTACAGTCTATCCTGTCTCTACGGACGTACTCCATAGGTATACTTGATTAAAATTGGTTGATGCCTTACTCGAGGACATGAAAGGTAGCCACGTTACGTGGAATAAACACTAAAGATTACCTTAGTAACAACCGTGTGCAGACGCTCTTTGATATACCCGTCATACGAGGCTACTCTCTGTCTCAAAGGATATTGCTAGAGCAATCAGTTGTATGGCGGCCCGGACATGATACGACTTACATACACTCAGTACTACGACCCGGCAAAGAGTGCCTATGAAGTATAAGTTCATTGGCTTCTACGTGCTAAATTATTTTTCTTCGTTTCGTGACGAAATCTTAACATTTTTATAGACTGTATGTCATTATGGGATTGGCAGAGGTGCATGATACGCATATATTTACCATGTTATGATTTTCAGGTTCCACATAATGCCAGCCTATTGCCGTTACCGAGCACTTTGTCAAACTCCGTGTTGCTACTGAGAAACCTGAAGCTCAGTAACACAAATAATAGGCAGTTTACACTGGCCATATTCGACTTCGGAAGCGCTTTTATTCATCAGAAATACGTTCAAAGGGTCTAAGAACCTATAGACAAACGTCGTGTTGTCAGAACTCTTTTAAAAAGTCGACAATTCAGCTTAAGCGTAGATGTGTACGAAACACATCATCATCGTCAGAATCATCAGGCTGCCATAATACGCTAACGGATATAGGCGTGTCCAATGGCACACCAATGAGCCTGATTTTCGGCTCTTTGCGTCCAGCTAATACCAGCCACTTACATAAAGTGGCTAGACGCGCGTGACATAATCATCATCATAAGCCTGCCATAGTCCACTTCTGGATATAGGCCTCTCCAATGGCACGCGACTGAGGGCGTTAGTACATGATACATAATTATAAATGTGTCTGGCACTTCAAGCATATGAACGGTATACCGCCTCCATACATTTTATTCATAGAACACCCAATTCTCTGCTAAGCCCTCAGGGGTCTTATAAGACTATTTTCAAAATATCCGTGCAAATTGTAGGCACAGAATTTCCACAAAAAATCTAAAGTGTTCTCGTCCTAGGGTGTACGTCGACACTTAATCATGCATCAATCATTGTGGATAATTGATCGGATCGGTTTCAAGAGCGTAAACCCTCAGAGTAAGAAGGATATGGGTTACTAATTACTAGGGCTTGTAGGATAATACAAGTGCTTAAGTGACGGGCTTAGGGCGACAGGATTGATCGATAGAGGCTGTTTTGTGATAAATATTGGATTTAGTAATGTTTATGTAACGGGTCTATGCGGCGTAATTATTGGAAAATCTATATATCTATCGTCACGCCTGTCTCCCATAGGGGTAGGCTGAGACTATGGGCCGCCAAATGCTCCGGTTCAAACACACCTCTTTCGCATCCTCGATATTCATTAACCTCATCATACATGCTCGCCGGTTATGGGTACTTTTAATTTGGCCCTTTTGTAGTACGTCACCTATTTGGTCGGCGCACGTCCGTCTTGGGCGTCCCCTACCGACATCTCCATTCATTCTTACACAATACATTTCTTTCGTATTTCTTCTTTCATCCATCCGTTCCAAATATCCAAGCCATCGCAACATTCCTTTTTCAATTCTTGTCACTACATCTTCTTTTAGACCACACTTCTCTCATATTACACTGTTTTCCACTTTATCTATCAGCATTACTCCGCACATACTCCTCAAAGCTCTCTCTCTATTTGAAAATATAGGTAAAATAACTTATTTTTGCCTCGAAGTTTCGGTATAGGCTACACCAGCCGTGATGAGTGATGCCGTCATGAGATAAGTATTAAATATTGATTTATGTTGATCTAGCGTCTGTCCGCGGCTCCGCTTGTGCGAATGTTGGCTATTGCGGCACAAGGTATGCTATGTGTTTTTTAATGTTTAAGCAATAGTACTGCAACATTTCATGAAAGCCGTTCAATAGTATAATATAAAATAATAGAAATTACTAATAGTAGTAATATTTGCGTGAAAAGGTTACAAATTTTTATATATCCTCATAAACTTGAGCGCTTATAATAGACTACTCATTAACCGCGGCTTCGTCCGCGTAAGTGTCAGTTACAAATGGTAGCAACTGTTATTTTGATGTATAAACTATATTACCTATTACCTATAGTAAAGTTATATAGAAATCATTTTAAAAAAGGGACGCGCACACATTTATGTCTTGTTGGTCTCGCGGCATAAATGTGCGAGTGGGATTGGGAGGTTTTTCCGTTAGGAAATTCTCAGTAGCAGCACGGAGTCTGGTAATTTGCCCGGTACGGCAATAGGCTCGCCCCCTATTACGTGGGACCTAAAAATTCATGGCGAAATGTGGATGTAATATTTACACCGCTGCCTACCTTTTCGGGGATACAGGCGTGAGACAATAAAAATAAAAAATATACAAAAAGAGAATCCATACAACCGAGAAAATTTCGCGTTTATAATAAGTACCTAGACAGACTTCGCAAATGACTTCGAACGCGTGGTTGTCAGTTACCACAACAGTTACTTATCATCTCCCTCGTTATCCCGGTTGCATCCAAGACTTTCACGCCTTGGAGCCCGAGGTCCGCTTACAAGTCTAACCAGATATGACAGAATATTAACTTTTCCACAGAGCGACTGCCGTCTGACCCCCACAACCCAAAGGGTTAGATATTCCATGGTTTAGACCAGTATCAGTTTAATTTGAGGGTACTGACTCCCCGTAACGACTGTCAAAGATCTTTATGACAGCCGAGACCGACGGTTTAACGTGCTCTCCGAAGCACGGGGCAAGTGATAATTAACTATTTAATACACACTTTACTTCGAAATGTCAGTGGGTCGCGCCGTGGATTCGAACCCGATAACCTCTGCTTGGCAGTCCGTTGGTATCTCCACTAGGCTATCGCTGCCTCGACCACAACAGTTACTTAGTCTATGTGTTATTCTAAGTACAAGCTATTTCACTGCACAATTTGCTCAAATTTATTAGTAGTTTTTGCGTTAAGGAGCACCATCCACGCATCCTCAAAAACTTTAGAATTTGAAATAGTAGTATTTATTTATTTATAGATACACTCAGGCCTGTATTCCCGAAGGGGTAGGCAGAGGTGTAATATAACACCCACATTTCGCCATGATTTTTTAGGTCCCACGTAATAGGGGGCGAGCCTATTGCCGTTACCGGGCACATCACCAGACTCCGTGCTGCTACTGAGAATTCGGAAAAACCCAGTAACACTTTTGCCCGACCCGGTAATCTAACCCGGGACCTCCGATCAGCAGTCGCATACGCTATCCACTGGACTACGGAGGCAGTCATCAATCAGTCAGTAGTAGTAGTACACAATAAAAAGACAAAACAGCTACTATTTCACTGTGTCTATTCATATATTTTATATCTCGACTTGACTCTAGACTGTTCTATCCAAAACGGAGATACTCTAGCGTCAAAGCAAAAGAGCTTTTTGAGCTTTGTGAATAAAACAAGCCCGACTTGAACACTTAAGGGGAACTACAGATCAAAATAACATCACAGATTCATATGACGATGTTATTATTAATTTTATATGTATTACAGTAAGAACAATAGTGTAATGGGAACAATAGTTTGAAACTTTTGTACTTTGCAAATTATTTGCCGACTTTTTATTGATTGTATTGGTGTAAAATTGTTGAGTGTATCGGAACCGCTCTGAGTCGCTTTTAGAACATACAGATTTGGTTATTTTCAGAGTCCGATGTTGTTTAATTTTGTTAAGCCCCTTATTCATTATTACTGACTATATAGGCTGCGTACCCAGGTTGGCAGATCCAGGGACAATCTGTCAAGGTGGGGATTTATAGATCCAAGTACGAATAAATGCGGCTGTGGCGCGTCTCCACAGACGATGGGCCATTTACTTACGTGCCCTGCAGGCCCGGAGTCCTGTACGCTTGACGACCTGTATGAGGCAAGGCCATGGACACGAGAAGGCGATCGACAAAGTGTTGCCATCGACACGATAAGTAAGTAAGTATCTTTTTGCCTAACGGCAGGACCTATTTATCTATAATTACAGAATTAAGTTCAAATTGAGTTTTCATGGCTGAAATAACTCGTATGAGAATATAGTACATAAAGATCATCAACATGCCATGCTTTTCAAAATGTGTTTACGCTATGGAGATGTTATTGCAATAGCTTAAAATAAACAACGAGTATGCTGCTAATTATTAGCTTAGTACAGATTCTTCTTAACGTGAAATAGAACAGGGATTTCATAAATCTATTTATAGTAGTTACATGAATGGTAATGACTTTACCATGTATTAATTAATTCTCTCTATTTCTCGTAAACGCGAGCATTTCATAAAGGTAAAATGATACGGCATAAAGGAATTAATAAGAATCGCAAAACAAACTTAATGGAATTAATAAGAAGTTATAATTATTTATCTGTCAGATTGCTGCAAAGAGAACTATATGCTTTGGTTTAAACTAGTGTCCGTGTGGTGACGGATTAAGAATACGGATTGTCACCACCCCATATCATCCCATGGGTGTCGTAAGAGCCGACAGAGGGAGCATATTATGCAGAGAACAGCACTGTAAGAGAAGGAAAACTTGATACAAACCCTATACCAACCCGTTTGGCCAGCGTGGTATAGTAGGCCAATTCCTCCTTTCAAAGGAGAGGCCTAGTCCAGCAGTGGACTGTTAAAGGCTGATGATGACACTAGTGTCAGGATATTTCTGAGCGTTAATTTCTAGTAACGACTGCCATAGATTTTCATGAAAGCTGGGACTAATATATTGTAAAATAAATGTAGAATCTTTAAGTAATTTGTCGAATTTGGCGCGCCGTAAATTGAAGTCTCAGTTTGATTGTCTATAATTGGTCTCTTCCGGCAATGATATAGCTCTTGATGCAAACGTACTATGTAGGTGTCTAGATTATTTCTTGTATATAATTATGTGAGTGGATCGAGTTGAGTTGTTGACCGTTGATGGCCTTGACAACTTTATACAAGGTGAGCGTAGAAGGTTCCCTAGCTGTTTAGCCTGTCTAGAATAAATAAATGTATATAATTAATAATTATACGAAGAAACGGACAAGAAGTATCTACCTCGAAAATGGCACCTAAACTACAAATGGTTAAATTAAATTTATAGCCGTTATTCTGATCTGTAAGTAGTATCACTGAAAAGCTTCATTAAAATGCGTTCAGTAGTTTGAGCGTCAAGAAGCACAAACAAACAAACACACTTTCCCATTTATAACAGGTATGCATTGAGGCAGAGTAAATTAACTGTCTTCTAAAGTAAAGTTTCCTATTATGAAACAAAGTCTCATAAAACAATACCAAACAAATTTCCAATCCCAAATTCAAAAGCAGTAGGTATAATTCAATATTGTTTTAAAATGCATTGCACATCGCCATCCTATTGTGCTCTATCTATACCACGGAGAACTTGCCTAGGGTCTTAGTCGAACAACAGACTTATAGCTGAAGAGGAGAGCATTTTCTTACAACCCACAGGGAGCCTTGTTAAATTGTATTCAATCTGCCTACAGCTTTGGAATTTTTATTGCATTTGAAGGAAAACATTATGGCGTATTATACACCTACAAGTTGTTTGGATATAATGGGTTTTAATCTATTTAAGGCATAAAGGTAATATCTGCATTTTTCAGACATTTTTGACCCCCCATAAATGAACTCTGGTCTTAAACGCGTTAACTATTTATTTTAATAAATCTTTACATCGAGGTTTTTGAGACAGGTTTTATTTTTAATTTGTATGATGTATACTAATCGCAAGAGTTTAAAATGTATTATATATTACAATTACTGTTTGGAAGTTTCTTGTTTTGAACAAGTATCATGTAATTTGATAATATTTTAGATGACATGTACCGATAGCTTTTGAAAGGCTTGATAAATTAATTGCACATAGGTACACTTTTTGTCATCAGAATTTAATTAAGCTTGTAGTTTTAACAATAAAACTACACGTGCAGTATTTTTTTTTTAATCCCTACAATACATTACAGAAATAAAGAAAATTAAGAATACCATAACAAACTAATGTTATAGTCAAAACATTGACAATCAAACACACCTTATTATATTTACATGTTTTTGTGTCACTAAATTGACATATTTAAAACCGACAACATAAAATATCATCACGACTGCTATATAGAACACCTTTATTCTTTTTAAAGGTGTTCTATTCACCTTTAACCTTATTATAGGTGTTATATTCTGACACAGCGAATTTCGTCAGACAAAGTTCTAAGCGGACGCATATTCGTATTCCATTCAAGGCTAAAGGAAACTCACAGTTTTGGTACCAAGTTATAGAAAGCTGAACAACATTCGCTCAATTTGAAAGAGCTAGTTGAATGAGCTAAAGATTTATTATACCTAACTAGCGGGTAAGTACATACGAGCTAGTAAGCGGGACTGTAATCAGTTTTTACCCGACTGCGGCGAAGCCCAAAAGGGAGGGTTATGTGTTTGACCTGTATGTACGTATGCAGTCCGGGGCCGTTTTGTGAAACACCAATTTAAGAGGTCCCCCGACTGCAATGAACATTTTAAAATTAAACTTGTTATTAACTTTTTAGTTCGTTTTTTTGCAGGGCAGTCGTGTTTTCTAATTTTTTAATTATTAATTTTTATACTGTAACTTTAACTTTAGTTTCCGACATTCAGTTCTAACCATATATTTACAATTCTGTAGACGAAGTTGGTATTTATGAGGCTTAGTAGTTTGGCAAGCAAGGACTGCAAGGACGGACACTGTAAAATTGCGATCGAGGCCTCAGAAATGACTGGTTATGGGTAGACCGCTAGATGGAGCTGAACATCCTGACGTGCCTTTGCTAATTTTGAACGTATGACAGTTGTCAAAGTTGTAGTAATTTATTCAATTATGAACGTCACTTTTAAAATGATTCTATATTTACTAAGAACCACGAGAAAGACCGTGCATTAACTCATGGCCGCCATTTAAATCAGAACCGGAGGACTTGTACTGAAATGTTGTACTCCCACGTAAGTCTGAACGACCATCTCTAGATAGCAATTATTACATACATACATACTTCTTTTACGCTCACGCCTTTTTTTCCGTCCGGGTAGGCAGAGACAACGGAACGCCACTTGCTTCTACCAATTAATGTAAAGTAATGGTCTTCCTATCCGATAACATTTACTGATGCAGACTAATCTTTCCTGAGTATGTGGGATAGAGTCAAGGGAAACCGGGTCACCTTTGATTAAAGTTTAATTTATCTTTTAATCTCTAAGTAACATTACAAATCTGTAGTATTTGTTTGTTTGGTTGAGCACACTAATCTCAGGCACTACTCGTCTGACTTGAATAATTATTAATTTGTTAGATAGCTCATTTATCGAGGAAGGCTATAGGTTATATAAAATCGTGCCATGAGCCACGGGTGCGCAGCAGTAGAGCTAAATAACGCGGGTGTAACCGCGGGCTCATCTAGTATCTAGCGTAAATCTGTAGAGTTTGAAATGGAATTGTATATTTGATGAACACATATTGCTGGATTAATACTTTAAATATTGAATAACACTCGTTCGGCTATATTTTTTGCTGCAGCTGCGAACGACTGAAATAAATTCTATTGGTACATTCGTGTTATCAATCTTTACCGGTTCTAGAGACCTCTTTAGTCTCTTTTTTATGTTTTTTGTTTAACTAATATTTTATATTACATTCGAGTACTATCTGCTTGCAATTTGTTACTCAAGCTTAGTTTACAAGTTATAATTTGTTAATGAAAAGAAACTGCTCCTAAAGAGTTGGACGAACTCTCGTAGTCGTAAATGTACAAGTTTCTAGATATGTGTTTTACATCAGGACTACATATCATCATGTCAGCCTAGAGACGTCATAGGCCTCCCCCAAGGTTCTCCACACAGACCGATCTTGAGCCGACCGCATCCAACCGCCTCCCATCTACATATACCTAGGTCCATTAAACCCAGAAATACAAAGAGATTCAGCTCGAAAAATAAAGGCTTAATGAGAAAATCCCTTAAAATAACGCGGGTTACGCCCGCGTTATTTTAAGGGATTTTCTAGTTAGAAATAAAAAGGTCTGTAACTCACGGTTATCTAAGACGTCGAGCGTTCATATTTATTCAGACGATATATACTCCTAGCTTCTTAGATCCAGTATAGAGAGATTTCTTTGAAGTATCACGCTTCAGGCTGAACCTACCAGTGATATCGGTTATTACTAAACTGAAAAAAAGTAATAGCGAAGAGTACCTATCAGTTCATTTTAGTAATCTCGCTTTACCATTGCATATGCAACCCAATTTATTTTTTTTCGACTTTCTCATGTACCCGTGTGTCGGTGGGTAGGGTATCGCCGAAGCATTCGTCGCCACCCTCCGACGGGCATTGGCCCCCCAGATGGTTAGGCGGGCCCCGAACAAAACCCCCTTGGCGGCGGATTAAGGTGTTGGGCTCCGCCGCCAAAACACCCAGCGGCCGCAGAGGATAGGGAAGACGGCAACGCAACACCGCATCTCCTCTTCCTCTGCGGCCCCACCGCGACGCATCGAATGGTGCGCCCCCATTTGGTCGCGGGAGATAGGGCGCGCGGCAACGCAACACCGACACGCCTCTCCTCCCGCGACCGCACCCGACTGCAAGGGACTGACAGAACTGTCCCCCGCACCCGCACCGTTGGACGCATCCTGCGCAGGCCCCTCCAAGCCCACGCGGAGCGTCCCCTCCTGGATCCCTCTTAGCTTCACCGCGGGTGATCAATCCACGGCTACTGAGCCCCCCACCACGATAAGGTGGAGATCTCACGGGGGAGATATGCAACCCAATGCATTTAAATAATCAACTCTTCACAAAACAAAATGCTCTTGGCACTTACTCGCGAAGGTACTCATTTTAAGGTAGTATTTTTTTTCATGTTTCAGCTGGATTACAGTAGCCACATGAGGGCTGTTTTACCTTTCCTATTCCTTAGTGACTACAATTCCAGCATAGATTTTAAGAATACACAAAGTATGTGTTTGAAATAGAATTAGTTTATTATAAGTCAAATCGATTAGATCGATTGAGTAACATTTTGTTTAGTCTATTGAAAATTTCTGACAATGGTCACACTGAACTCTCACTTCCGTCCTTCCGCTTGAAAAATTAACATGCCGTTTGCAAGCTCGCGTGCCTTGTACCTAAATTAAATTGATCGCCCTTTGAATTAACGCGAATTGAATCAACTTGTAATTAACTTAATACGTAATTGCCGCTTTTGACTTCCGGCAAAGTTTGTTGTAAATTGATGACATATTGAACATTTTTGTGAAAAGTTTTGTGAACCGCAACGTGCATCGTGGTCTGGAGAAGGACTTCGCCTAATTGTAAACTGGTATCTATTGATTCTCTTGTTATTTTGGCCAAAATTATAAGTTAATCTATAGGTCCACTTCAAGAACATCACCAGGATATATAAGGTAAAATTTTCATGTACCTACTCAATACTTTACTCACTGTGCAACGCAGTGCATTGTGTCTGGATATATTGTCTATCGTGGTCAGGTAGATGTATTACACCTTCCACTGCGCACTTCTGATACACCTTCCTGCCTGGCTACGGTAATTCTAGACATATTTTTGGTAGCAGAGCGTAGTTGAAATTTAGCCGCTGTTGCAATACTGAGTATAAACTCAGATTGGTATGAGCTTGTATCTTATCACCTTGTAGACAGTATTGTAGTGTTTGTCAGGTCAGTTATTGTCTAAAATACATAATATTTAATTGTATAAGTTGACCTAGATAATTTGAAACACATTGTCACATAACCTCAATCAGTAATTGTTGATTTGTATTGTTGAAAAATCTAACTTAAATTTGTTGTTGCATTAATAAGTCAGTTTGTTTGGATACATAACAGCTGTATGTATCAATAAATTAGTAGTAAATTTAGTTTATTGCATATATTCATAAACATTGTAATAATCAAATTTGACCTTGCATACTTGGGCGGGTCACATTAATAAACTTTGTTTTGTTATAATATAGATAATATTGCTAGGTAACACATATTCTGTGCTTACTTACTATTGTATATCTCAAATAACACAGCCAGTCTGTCTGTTGCAAATAATTAATTAATTAATTTGAAGTTTCAACTTTTAATTTGTTATAAGTTATAACTTTGATAACTTTGACTTTGTTTTGTGTCAATATATATTGAAACTATTAATTTTGTTGGACAGTAGATACCTGTCACTTGCCTGCACTTGCAGTAAACAGGCTAATACTTTGTTGGTTTCAAAGAATTGAGAAAAATTAAGTTTTGATTGTTAATATTGTTTAACGCTTGTCCGGGCTCTTTTGAAATTTTGATTATGTCAGCTATCAAGGACTTGCGTGCGGCTGCTGGTGCCATTGCATCAGATTTGCGCTGGTTTGCCTCGGCCAGTGCCTTAGTGAACCGGCCTGATCGCCAGCAGGCCTTACTACAAAGGTACGAGCGGATTGACGATCGCCTGGCAAGTGTGGAACAGCAATTCCGCACTTTCAGCACTTGCTGTCTTGAAGTGTCAATCAATGATTTCACCGCTGACCAGCGAAATAAGGTCAGCGAAGACTATGCCCAGGTCTTAGACCTGTATGATGCTGTCTCCAATACTGCGAGACAACTAGTTGCCGATAGGGAAGGGCAACCCGGCCTGAAGCAGGAGCTTCCTAGGTCAGCACCGGGGCTGGTGAGTAGGCTCCCTACTTTGGACCTCCCCCATTTTGATGGCTGCCTAGGAAGCTACCTGGGCTTCGTTAATTTGTTCGACAGCCTAGTCAATGATAGGGCTGACCTTCGGCCGGCACAAAAGTTGGCCTATCTAATGTCGGTTCTAGATGGGGAGGCTAAGGGCCTCATCCAGCATCTGCCCGTGTCTGACGAGGCGTACCAGACGGCTCGGGACCTAATTACCCGTAGGTACCATAATAAGCGTGGCCTCGCCGATACGCACATCGAGCAGATTTTGGGTTTGCCGACGCTCACCCGGGTCTCTGGGTTGCGCACCCAACTTTTGAACCCGCTTTTGGTGGCCATCAACGCACTTAAGTGCCTTGACCTGCCCGTGGACCAATGGTCCTATTTATTGGTGCACAATGTGCTGAAGAAGCTGCCTGCCGACCTGAGGTCGCGTTTTGAACAGCGCTTTGGTGGGGATAGCGCGACCCATCTGCCCCCCTTTGGTGACCTGGAGAAGTTCCTGGAGGATGAGTGCCGGGTCTTGGACAACTCCGGTGGTGACACGCCGGCTAAGACGCAGCCGCCCAAGGTCATGGAGCAGGCTCGCGTTCACACCCGAGCCAATGTTGACCGGCGCCCTCCTCGCTTTGCGGTCACGCAGAGCCCAGCGGAGTGCTCCTACTGCAATGTCACGGGGCACAGAACGGCCAGTTGTAGGGCATTCTTGGACCTACATGTCGCCTCTCGTAGGCGCATCGCGAATGCCCGCCGCCTTTGCTTCTCTTGTTTGGGGTCCCACTACCAGCGAGACTGCCCAAACTCTCGCCCAGCATTTGGACATTCTCTGTATGAATGCCAGAGAGGTTGGCCGCTTGTCCAACCAGCCGACGCTGCGCACGGGCGGGTGTTTTGAAGGTGGCAGCCGAGGCTCACCGGCGCGTAGCCGAGAGTCGCCTCGCTCAATTGATCGCCACTCGCCTCGCTTGGAGAACCGTAGCGTGCGCACGCCTCCTCTCTCTCGCGCACCTGAATGTGCTGTTCAGCGTCACCAGCACCATGACTGCTGCCCCAGGTATTCCCCTCCTTTGGCGGAGCGTCCCCGCCTTGACACGCGCCCACCTCGTTTTGGGCGGGTGCGTCATTATGACCCCCCACAGATGGCGCGCGGATCGAGTCAACGCGCCTTTGAGGACTTCAAGCCGCACCCTCGTTTTGACTTGCCTGGTCCTGGCAAACGGTCGCCGCCCAGGCAACAATAGGTCATTGACCCCTGCCCTATAACTCCAACCTCCCCCATTGAGACCGTTATCCTACCAACGGTTGCTGTTAGGGTCTGGGGACCCACGGGGACCTCTGTTGTTGTCCGTGCTATATTGGACACAGGTTCACAAGGTTGCATTGTTTCCACTTGTTTAGTAGGGCAGGTTAAATTAAATATGGGTTTATTTCCAAATTGTATACGGGGCATAGGTGACGTAGCCTCTAATGTTGAAGGGCAAGTTAAGGTTTTGTTTGGCCCTGTTGAATCTTCACACCCGAGGATTAAAACCTCGGCTATTGTGTTGAAGAATATTTTGGGTATGCACCCACAGAAACAGTTACCCGCTGCTGTGGTGAATTTGACATCGGGATTGGAACTGGCAGACCCCTAATTTGACACACCGGGACAAATCGACTTGTTGATTGGCTCTGATGTCCTCGGTGGAATTTTGATTGGTGGGAAACGGGTCTTGGTGCCAAATGGTTTGACTGCCATCCCGACCATATTTGGACTTGCTTTGATGGGGCCTGTACCTAGGGACCCCCATCCACCTGAACTTGACAATTTGTTGGCTGTAGGCTCCGGTCTCTCTGATGCGGTTCAGAGGTTTTGGGAGGTAGAGGAGCCCCCTCAAGCTGCCCGTTTGAATCCAGAACATGAGGAGTGCGAGTTGTTCTTCCAGAACAACACTGGTCGACTCCGTTCTGGTCGGATCATTACTAGGCTACCTTTTCTGTCTGTTCGGCCTCCGCTTGGTGAGTCCCGACTTTTAGCCGAAAAGAGATTGTTGGCTATGGAGCGCCGCATGGGTCGTGATCCGGAGCTCAGACAGAAGTACATTGAGTTCATGAGGGAATATGAACAATTGGGACACATGTCTGTGTCAAATTTGGATTGGCGTTCGGTGGAGCACTACTTTCTCCCGCATCATGCGGTATTAAAGCCATCGACTGGCAAGCTGCGCACGGTATTTGATGGTTCTGCGCAGACTTCTACGGGCGTATCCTTGAACCAGTGCTTGCATTCTGGTCCCAAGTTGGTCAAGGACCTTTGTGACGTCATCACCAGCTTCCGACGACATCAGGTTGTCTTTGTGGCTGACATAAAAATGATGTTCAGGCAGACCATTATCCACCCTGATGACCGTCGCTTCCAGCTGATCCTTTGGAGAGAGTCTCCTCGCGATCCCATGGTCGTCTACGAACTCAATACGAATACGTACGGGTTTAGATCGAGCCCCTACTTGGCAATACGTTCTCTTTGGGAGCTCGCAGACCGAGAAGGCTTACGTTTCCCACGAGCCTCCGCCATCTTGAAAGACGATATTTACGTCGATGACATTTGCTCGGGCGCCTCCACAGTGGACGAGGCGATCCTCCTGCGGGACGAATTGATAGGTATTTTGGCCTCCGCTGGTTATGAGTTGCGCAAATGGATTTCCAACTCACCAGCGCTTTTTGAAGGCTTGCCAGAGGATCATCAGCAAGATCCACATTTGTTTGAGATTGTTGACAACCCCGCCATGATGGCTGTTCTCGGCGTTCAGTACAGACCAGTCCAAGACATCTTTACGTATAACGTAGACCTGAAATTGCCTTGTTCTTGGACTAAACGTCACGTGTTGTCTACTGTCGCCAGAACCTTTAATCCGAACGGTTGGATCTGTCCAATTATATTTTGGGCAAAATGCTTCTTGCAGAAGCTTTGGACAGCAGGATTGACCTGGGACGAACCTCTGCACGGCACTCTTGTTGAGGAATGGACCTCTTTTGTATCCTCACTTCCTGCCGTGAATGAGATCTCCTTGCCTCGCCCCATCCTTCCTCCCGGGAAGTACAAGGCCACCCTTCACGGGTTTTGTGACGCCTCGGAACGTGGTCACGCGGCCGTGGTGTACTTGCGCACAGTCAGTGCCTTAGGTCAGGTGAGAGTCTCCCTGATCATGGCGAAGAGCAAGGTAGCACCCCTTCGGACATCTCTGACCATTCCGAAATTGGAGCTCTCGGGAGCAGCACTACTTGTACGCTTATTGAACCACGTGTCTAACACTTTGGGTAAAAGCATTTGTATTATTGGGACCTACGCCTGGACATACAGCCAAATTGTTCTTGTTGGTTGAAGGCTTCTGTTCACACCTTGGAGGTATTTGTCGCTAATCGCGTTTCCCAAATCCAGAAATCCGAAGTCAAACTTGTTTGGAGACACGTGCCAGGTGAGCTCAACCCCGCTGATTGTGCCTCGCGCGGATGCTTGACGCCTAGTTTGATAGGTCATTCGCTGTGGTGGGGTCCAGAATGGTTGAGTCGACCAGAAATTGATTGGCCTCGAACGCCAGTTTTGAATACTTCTAATTTGCCGGGTCTACGAACACTCACTCTTGAGAAGGTAGAATGCGCCTTCGACCCCGATTTCCTGTTGAATCGTTACAGCTCCCTCGACAAGTTGTTAGGTGTTACTGCTTGGATAAAGCGTTTTGTTTTTAATTTTAGGCACCCACAACAGAAACGTCTGACACCGTTTCTCTCACCACAGGAACGACAGGAGTCCCTCACCTTTTGGGTTCGTTCTGTGCAATTGGCGCATTTTGAAAAGGAGATTGCTATCCTTAAATCAGGGAGATCGAAACTATCGGGAGCTGTCTCTAAATTGAACCCCTTTTTGGACGAAACGGGTCTCTTGCGCGTTGGAGGGCGTCTCAAGAACGCCAACCTCCCTTACGGTGCACGTCACCCCCTTTTGTTACCTAAGGACGGTCATTTGGTACGCTTGTTGGTAACTGACCGTCACCTTAAAAATTCGCATGCTGGTTGTAATGCTTTGGTGGCCATTTTGCAACGCGATTTTTGGATTTTGTCTGCCCGAAGAATTATTCGGAGTGTAGTCTTTCGCTGCATCCCTTGCTATAAGCTCAAGGCTTCTACCATGCAGCCCTTGATGGGAGACTTACCGGCAGATCGCGTAACTGAGAGCAGGACGTTTGACGGTGTTGGCACGGACTTCGCTGGTCCCTTTTTGGTGAAAACGTCGACACTTCGAAACAGCAAGACTGTTAAGGCCTACTTGTGTGTTTTTGTTTGTCTTTCCACAAAGGCCGTACATTTGGAACTGGTCTCCTCGCTTACGACCGAGGCGTTTGTAGCCACATTTGACAGATTTGTATCCCGCAGAGGGCTGCCTTCCTTGATCCGTTCTGACTGCGGCATTAACTTCAAGGGCACGTATAATTATTTGAATGAGGTTGTTAATTTCCTTGAAACCAACAAGGCTGATATAGGTGATAGGCTTGCCCGACGTGGGATAAATTGGTTGTTTTCCCCACCAAATTGTCCACACTGGGGTGGTATATTTGAGGCCGCCGTAAAATCGGCCAAAACACATTTGCGCAGGACAATCGGTGAATCTGTCCTTACCTTTGTAACGTAAAAAGGACCTTTCGAGTGTGTGCTGTTACGGTATCCCTACTAGGGTGTGTCTAAATGAGAAGCGTGGTTAAATGTTACAATAAAAATTGATTTAATTGCCAATTAGTTTTTATACATCATTTAGCAAGCGTTACCTTAATGAAAAAAATACTATTTATATGATATTAAAGCGAATTTACATAGGGTCGCGTAGTTCGGCGAGGGGTGGGGTTTTTGTGAGGAATCCAGCTGCCGATGGTCCAGGAGATGTTGGTGACTTAACTCGGATGTAGCCGCCGCAAGAAAGAGGGCCCGCGAAGCCAACGCGTCCGCTTTTATAGAGGCTCGCAGTGCGGTGGGAGTGGAGGTGCAAGCGGCCGAGAGGTGGTGTCCTCTCGACGTCACAGCGACGTCACACACTCCCCCCATTAGGCCAGAATTTTCCCAGAGGGAAAATTCTGTGGCTGGTAGGCGGCAACTGCATTCGGAGACCCTGTAACAGATGAGTGGTAGTGGTGTCAGTAGGTTAAATACTAGGCAACTATTAACCCTGAAAGAGGAAAAAAACAAGTATAACCCTCGGCCATTCATACGTCACCAAGCATTGAACGTTCCTATAACCTGACATTCATCACATTCAAAAAGGCCTACACACTATCATACGCATGAACAAGCCAACATTCATTCAAGATGCGAGTCGCATTCATTATAATACACGACGCGCGAAGAGGTATTATACGTGAGTTTTATAGCAAATAGTCGCCCAGTCTATGTTGGTAGGCACCACCTGACCACCCATATTCGATAAGTGAAGTTAATTAAGAGAGTATAAGTCGTAAACCAATATTACGATCTTACTATATTACGATACTAACAATCATATGATTAGTTGGCAGTATCACAAACAAATTGCTCATTAACAAGGTAGATGCAATATTGCAAGGACAATTTGTATTCATTTAAAATGGAATAACAATGAAGGTTTGAACCAGTGAACATGTGAGTCATCACTGCGCGCTTGGCGCCGGCCGCATTCCATTCTCGCGGACAAATAACTGGTTTGTGATTATGATACAAAATCGACAACGGCAAATACACAATTCGGAATAGGTTGCAATGTATAGTACATCACCGCAGGAGACAATCGATGACATAGTGTACACAACCATAGCCAAAAACATAAAATAATATTCACGGCAAGATGTAATGTATAGTACATCGTCGAAGGAGACTGTCGACGACATAGTACACACTACCATAGTTAAAAACACAAAAAAAAATAAACACTATCGAGAATCGAACCACAGACCGATCCGACAACAACCTTTTAGCCACTGAGCCATAAGAGAAAAAAAATTTATTATATTACGATCAGTCATTACCAAAGCTATAAGTAACAAGATATATGGGTACATGATTTAGCTGTAATTAGGAGTTAAAGATTTTTATATTATATGTAACGAAGTGTTAAGTTATTTTAGTGATTAATTCATTAGTGATGAGCATTAATCATTACATTCTTAAACTTTGCAGTGAGTTAATTTAAGATCTTCTATATGGAAATCACCAAGAGAAACATATCTGATATTTATATAGTTATGTGAAAGTTGGATAGTTATCAGATAGTTGGATAATTAGTTAGATAAATAACAGATTCTTTGTAACAATATTACATTTAATAAACTTTATTACAATTTATAACTGAAATATTTATTCATTTTATGTTAGGATGTTCACATAAATCACTAACACAACACAATGCATTATCTTGTGAGCTTCGACTCGAAAACAAAGAACCATTGTTGGCCTTCACAAATAATTATGTAGATAATTATAACTTTGTATAGATATGCGTCTTACATTGTTGTTAATGACACTGTACCCAATCGTTTATAAACTTATTTATGCTGTAATAGAATAAGATTCAGTTATTTTATTCAGCTTTTAGGTTTAAAATAGTTGATTGTAAAATACGAAAGGGTATTCTTAAATTTGTACATCAATTAATTCGCTTTAGTTATTAAAGTATATAAATTATTGATTTATGTATAAGTACCCACATTAGTTATTTACGTATTGAAATTATTTATTAATTTGTGTGTAAACAGCCACTTTAGTTATTTAATGAGGTATAAGTATTATTCATTTGATTCATATGTAAATAGGCACTTATTTATTCAAGAAAAGAAGTAATTGATTCAATTTATGTGCAAATACCCACTTTAGTTAAAGTTAGTTTCAATTCAATTAAGTAAGTTTGATAAATTCAGTTAGATATAATAACATTTGCGTTAACACAAGAACACATTATAACCAGCACTATTTAAGATGGTTTAGTAAAACCAGATGCATAGCATTTTGTATAAAGGAAACAAGTTACATATTGATAATTAAGTATTTATCCGGCTGTCAGCGGCTTAATTTTACCATTTATTTATCATTATATGTTTTATATATTTCAATAGAAACCAGACATTGAAAGAACAATCCTAGCGACACAAAACATTACAAAAAAAATATAATTCAATTATTGCGACGAAGAAATTTTATTTTTGAGTTCACAATGAACAGTAAATGCATAAATAGATGCATTTGCAAATGACATACCGATAGGCAGTAACAAGGAGATAAAATTGAAGACCAAAAACAACGATTGTAGCATAATAAACATTTGACAAAACGAACAACTAATAATTCTACGATGGTATTCGTATTTCTATACCAAACAGACAAAGATTAAACTTTTTCATTATTGTTAGTGAGCAACCTGCATGTGACACGTGTACATTTTATTAATAAATGAACGCGGAATTCTAGCTAGATACCTAGTATATAATACGCTAGCATCTTTAGGTACGTTCATTCTCAGCCAGTCCAACTATGTTAGGTACACGTGGTATAATAAAGATGCAACTTTCTTAGTAAGAAAGAAAAGTAATAGTTAATTTTAAAAGATAATCGCCGTAGTAGGTGGTAAAAGTATTTAATAATACCGACCATAAGCATATATAATTATGTCGCCGTACAAAATCACTAGCAGAAGGTTATAGTAGAAAATAGAAAGAAATGAAAAAGAGAAGGGTGTGAACTCGTTCCATAAGTCAGCCAAAGCAGATTATTAGCAATAATTACCAGTAGCACTTAATTACCTTAGTGGCATTTAAAAAAGCTAATCGCGAAGCAGTACGATCAAGGTGACCTAGGCACGTCGTTAGTGGACGTGAGGTCATAAATCGCAAAATACAAAGAATGCGATCGACGAATGTGACCTTAGCGCGTCTTTAGAGGACACGTGGCCGCAGTCGAACGATTATAACTCGTTACTTGTGCGGTTGATACACAGTAATTATCACACGCGGTAACAGAAAAAGTTATAATATAGAAATGCTTACCAAGCGTAGTAAGACAAAATTTGTCTGTTGTGACCGGCTCAACACAATACCGACCTTCCGAGCACAACAGAACAAAAAGAGAAAATGTCTATTGTGATCAGCACAACACCACCGACTTTCCGAGCACAATAGAACAAGCAAAAAGAAACAATAGGTAAATGCCACTAAAATAACTACACACTGCTTTGGAACGACTTCACACATACACAAAAAATTAAAAAAGAGAAGACTCACCGGCAGCGGATTCTCAACAAAACCCTACCTATAATATTCCCGTGGGCGCCACTGTAACGTAAAAAGGACCTTTCGGGTGTGTGCTGTTACGGTATCCCTACTAGGGTGTGTCTAAATGAGAAGCGTGGTTAAATGTTACAATAAAAATTGATTTAATTGCCAATTAGTTTTTATACATCATTTAGCAAGCGTTACCTTAATGAAAAAAATACTATTTATATGATATTAAAGCGAATTTACATAGGGTCGCGTAGTTCGGCGAGGGGTGGGGTTTTTGTGAGGAATCCAGCTGCCGATGGTCCAGGAGATGTTGGTGACTTAACTCGGATGTAGCCGCCGCAAGAAAGAGGGCCCGCGAAGCCAACGCGTCCGCTTTTATAGAGGCTCGCAGTGCGGTGGGAGTGGAGGTGCAAGCGGCCGAGAGGTGGTGTCCTCTCGACGTCACAGCGACGTCACACCTTTGAGGAACTCGCAACTGTGTTTTGTAAGATCGAGGCCGTTTTGAACTCTCGGCCGTTGTGCCCGATCTCCTCAGATCCGAATGATTTGGAGGCCCTTACGCCAGGCCATTTTTTGATTGGTCGACCACTTGTCGCCTTGCCTGAGTACCCCTATATTGATACGAGACCTGGTCGTCTCTCGCGTTTTGAATTGGTACGCCAGATTACTCAGAGCTTTTGGAAACGCTGGAACTTGGAATATTTGCACATACTCCAGCAACGCGTTAAGTGGACCGACAAGACCGATCCACCCAAGATTGGTGACCTCGTTTTGATCAAGGAGGCTAACCTTCCGCCACTCAGATGGCGCAGGGGGCACATCCTTCATTTGGTAACTGGGGCTGATGGAGTTCCCCGATTTGCTGAGGTCTTGGTGGACGGTTCGATTCTGAGGAGAGCAGTTGCAACATTGTCACGTCTGCCAACCGATTAGCGGACCGGTAGGCCGGTCCGGGGCGGGTGGATGTTTGAAATAGAATTAGTTTATTATAAGTCAAATCGATTAGATCGATTGAGTAACATTTTGTTTGGTCTATTGAAAATTTCTGACAATGGTCACACTGAACTGTCACTTCCGTCCTTCCGCTTGAAAAATTAACACGCCGTTTGCAAGCTCGCGTGCCTTGTACCTAAATTAAATTGATCGCCCTTTGAATGTACGCGAATTGAATCAACTTGTAATTAACTTAATACGTAATTGCCGCTTTTGACTTCCGGCAAAGTTTGTTGTAAATTGATGACATATTGAACATTTTTGTGAAAAGTTTTGTGAACCGCAACGTGCATCGTGGTCTGGAGAAGGACTTCGCCGAATTGTAAACTGGTATCTATTGATTCTCTTGTTATTTTGGCCAAAATTATAAGTTAATCTATAGGTCCACTTCAAGAACATCACCAGGATATATAAGGTAAAATTTTCATGTACCTACTCAATACTTTACTCACTGTGCAACGCAGTGCATTGTGTCTGGATATATTGTCTATCGTGGTCAGGTAGATGTATTACACCTTCCACTGCGCACTTCTGATACACCCTCCTGCCTGGCTACGGTAATTCTAGACAGTATGTAATATTTGAAATGTATAATAGGAACGTGTCCGTGTGGTGACGGATTAAGAATACGGAATGTCACCACCCCATATCATCCCATGGGTGTCGTAAGAGCCGACAGAGGGAGCATATTATGCAGAGAACAGCACTGTAAGAGAAGGAAAACTTGATACAAACCCTATACCAACCCGTTTGGCCAGCGTGGTATAGTACTTAGAACAATTCCTCCCTTCAAGGGAGAGGCCTAGTCCAGCAGTGGACTGTTAAAGGCTGATGATGATAATAGGTACACTAGAATTTCCCCGACAAAATTTAGCAACCTAAACAACCACAATGTTATGATTCGCTTTATGTCAACTGGAGAAATGGGTCTCTAGCTCACATTATATCATTTAAGTGAACTGCAGAATATATGTCTGAATGCTAAAGTCAGAATTTTAAAGAATAACAACAGCATTAAAAAAAGTAAAATGCAATTTCGTATCGGCATTTATATTCACGAATAAATTTACCCTTGTCCAGTCAGTGTCAAAACATTTTTAAAACATGAACAATTCCAGATTGCCGAAGAATAATTTTAGCTGCAAGTTATTTAAAGTAAAAGGGCCTTCTGAAATAATCTTCGGTCGGTAAGTTGATGTGACATGTTCGTAATATTGGATGGAACATTGTGGTATTATCGAAGTTTATGGTGCTTGATGGATTTGAGCTTGAGCATTCACCTATAATGATCATTTTTGCGAATATGAAAAATTGGCCAAGTTCGAGGCGGACTCGCGCACGAAGGGTTCCGTACCATCATCTACATATAAAAGAAAATCACGTTTGTTGTATGTATACTTAAATATTTTTAAGTTAGTATCTGTTTATTAAGATCGAGAAAAAATTGCTTAAAAATTACGTTTGTTGTATGGGAACCCCCCTTTAATATTTACTTTATTATATTTAATTATTTATTTTAAAAGGTTTAAGTATTTATTTTAAAGGTAATATTCAACTACATATTCTGTGAAAATTTTAAGCGTCTAGCTGTTACCGTTAGTTTTTTTGAGCAATTATACGAAAAAAAAACACGTTTACTGTATGGGACCCTCCCTTAAGGCGCTGTTATACCTCAGAAGCTGTGAAACACCTAATTTTTCGTCGCGCATCTAGCCATAACGGTACATATTACAAACTAGCAAAAATTAGAGCTTAAAGTCAAAAGTCTGAACAAAAGACTTTTGAAAGAATTTTTCATGTACGTAAAATAGAATCACGGTAAAAAAATCACAAAATCGAGGCAGAAAATAATCTTTCGTCTCACTGTTTGCAGTATTTTGATCGTAAGCTGTCAATTTTTTTTTGATAATATTGTAGGAAATCTAATGAACTAAAGAATTACCCTATTTATTTTCATATTATACGTGTATATTTTGTAAAATTAAATAAAATCTGCCAAACGTCTATGATTTTGACGCTCGGTAGATCCCATCAATATCAAACGCTTCAGCAATTTAAACCTTATTAGCATAAGCGGTGTACTGAGTGTCAGTTGCTAGTTTACGCCCCGCCCAGACCTCATCATTCGGCTATGAGCCCTGTGAGAGATAGGTCATGTCGCTTGCGTCTCCGCTGCACGAAATTTTACGTAAACCTGTTTGTTATTATAATACGCCGATTTGAGTTCGTAATTTCATGTTTTATGTTATAGATTGATTACTTTGAATCAAATAGGCTTTTCATGTAACTATGGGCACATATAATTAGGACCTAAGTTTATACTCTTGTTGCGTTTAATGTGTTATTGTTTCTGTGCTTATAAATATATAATTAGAAGAATAAAATATGGACAATTAGAGAAATTAAGTTCTACGAAGGATTTGTACAAGAAAGCGTCGTAATGAAATATAAATTCATCCATGGCCAAGTGATTATGAAATATGTAACATTTTTACACAAATTATTTTCATAAGAGTCTTTTATGACTAACTATGTTACTTATATATTATCGATTATGCATAATAAAATTATATAAATTATTCTCACAATACATAGCTGCCACAGTTTTCAATTTTTGAAAGAGTGATAACATAAAATCGAATCATTTTATGTACCTATATTTCAAATTCATTAGCTTGTCAGAGCGCCTGGAGCGCTAAGATGCCGCCACGGCGAACAATAATGATGACAGCGCTAATATGGCGCTCCGCAATCCGCACACAAGCAGTAACGAATGTTGTATTATTGTGTTTTGAACATAAACCTTTTTAGGTACATCGGGTAAAACTTTGATTATTCATAAACTATTAGGTATGTCTCAGTACATCTTATATCTTTTTAATTTCTCAAATCAATCATTTATAAGCAAGAAGGTGACTTCTCTGTTTGCTATGACACAAGATATAGTATTTTTTTAATAATAAAGTACGTAACTAATTATCATTATTGTAATTACGGTGAAGTTAAATATAACAGTTCTGCAACGTCTTACACACATTTGACTTCAGTCATTCCTAACACGATCTGTTCAAGAGCTAGCCAAGAAATGCCAAACAATTTTTTTAACAAATTTGACTCAAATTCCGTAGTGATAAGCAAAAATTACAAGAGGGATAGCAGTGACTGGTTCGAATTGCGTAAGAATATGTTGACAGATTGAAATTTTTTTATAGTGGTAAAAAGAAGAGATAACAGCAGTAAAGCCAACTTAGTAAAATATATTTTGGCATGGAATCTAAAATGAACAACTGGCTTTGCAACAACTGGCGAAGCAAGAAAATGTAACAATCGAGCCTTGTGGATTTTTCGATTATTGGTGCCACGCCAGATGGATTAATAGGTCCAAACACGATTGTGGAAATTTAATGTTCTAAAGTTGCCTATAAGAATGGCCTGGAGAATAGTATAAGAGCAAATAAAATACAAATATGCAAACATGATACAAAAGTGAACTGACTAGTCTAAACAAATATTGTAATTGTTATTACCAAATTCAGGGGCAACGCCACGTTACACGCAAACAAGTGTTTATTTGCTGTGTGGGGTGGCGAAAGTATACCACTAAAAATAGAAATTATAGAAAGAGATGATGTTTTCTGGGAGAAGCTTGTGGCGTTTTATATGAATTGGCAGTTGCCTGAAATTGTTGATTCTCGTCAAGCTCAAGGGATGGCATTGCAAGATCACGGAGAGGAAAACGTTTCATCAGTGCTTGAAATTTCTACAATACCAAGCCGTAAAAGGAAAGTAAATGAAACTGTGCCTCGTGAACAAAAGCAAATAATAAATCTTATCACCTCACACACTGCCTTTAACATTCGATGAGAGTAAAGAAAACCTGCCGGGTTGTAGCAGACAGCTAACTTTTGATCAGCTGTAAACTCTGTATTTCGTTAATAAATTATAAATGAATATAAATAAATATCTGTAAATATTTTTTTTCTTTGAAACAACACATATTTGAAGCGAAAGACATTTTTTATATTTTTCCATACAAACATGTATGACGAGAGCTAACGAAAAAGCAGTAACTCAAATTCTAATTCTATAATTTTCTAAGCGACATAGCAGTATCTCATGAATAAGGTATATCCACATATATTTTTGATGTTTCATCTATTTTGAAATAATAATAATGGGTTGGGTTTCGAAACGAGTCGCCTGAATTTGAGGGTATTGGTAGTGTAGGGGGCTTAAGGTAGTTCGGTTTAATCCCCTAAAAGTAATTTTGGCTGCCGGAGTTGCGTCTAAATATTTTTAAACAATTTCCAAAGAACAATGGCCACTTTCCATACATTGAATGACCTGATAATGAATTATTGCGTATATAGATAAAATGTACGAAAACAAGTAGCTCTATGATCAAGAAATTATACTGTGAAGACAGTTTTTCGTATAAAGGTCCAGGAATTACATAATACACTAAAATTAGTTCGCATTAATTTGACAGATTCACCCATGTCCGATGTCACCGGCGGCGTCTTTACGTCAAAAACGTTCCGTTGCATCCTTATCCAATGTTTTCAACGGCAGAAATACATTTATATTTATCTTTTTATATCTTTTATCATAAAAATATACATTAATTTATGATCAGCTTTTAACAACTTGATTCAATCTATATATAAAATTAAGTTTTCTCGAGGTTTGACAAAACCAATTGCTAAATATGTGGTATAAGTGAAATGGAACGTAGCTAAACAAGGAAGTATTATCGGGCACAGATAATATAACAATGCAGCGCATAAAAAAATATTTTGATAAGGATGCGTTCACGAGTTGTAGAACATCTTTACAACCCAAAACTTTTCTTTTTACCTAGACTTCTATAAAATATAATTGTTAGTGAAATCATAACACTAAAAAATAACCTTAATTTTAAAATAAGTTATATCTCTATACATGTTTAGGTCAAAAATGGCCATTCTTCTTTCATAAATACTTCGGCAATTATGCAAAACGGAACATAGTTTTTATACTTTAGTACAGATTTACAAATGTAATTTTTAGGTTTTATATGAAAAACGTGAAACGCAAAACTGCCATCTTGGAATGATCATATTGACAGCTAATGTCAAATTTGTGCGTCATTGCTTTCGAGTGCCTTGGGTTAGGTGCGACTGTAATAAGTAAATAAATGGGTTATGTTAGGTTCTCTTTTGACCCTTAATCCGAAAATAGGAGCCCTTCGCAAGGCTCCGAAAACCTTAATTTATTAAACTAGTGTGATGAATGTGGAAGTTGGCAGTGCCATACACACCGATGTTTGGAGATTTTTTTTCAGAGGAAACCAAGTATTTCCGGCAAGTGAAAATGGTGAGGGGGGTTTCAAGACCTCCCCTGCTCCCTCTCCAATCACTCACAACCCCTAAAAACGGCGACGTATTTCGAAACCTTTGCCATAATAATTATACCTATAATAACAATAAACATCCATAAATAAATAAAAGAAATCAACTTTTACTAAACTTCAATTATCTCGTAACTCGCTTTAGTTGAGATACGGCTTTTGCGCTTAGTAGAGCAGTATTGTGTTTTTTAGGGTACCGTAGCCAAAAATTGTAAAAACGGCTGTCTGTCTGTCCGCCCGTATGTCACAGCCAATTTATTGCAAAACAGATTTGAAAACTGGCAGGAATGGAATTAGATGTAGGTATTCTATGAACTGCTTCAGTATTTTTATACAAAAACAAAACAAACATAATAATGGCGTGTCCATACATGGAACTGACTTAATTATTTTTATCATCTTACGGCACGTAGGTATTTACCTACTTTCGTCAACATTTAATACCTATAACGTCTAATGTAAACCAGTTTTGCTCATGGCTGCACTGAGAACAAAAATTGCGCTATGCCTATATTGTACAAACAGATTGATGTATGTTATATACATTTTAATATCAGTATCTCAATTCAATATGCTAAAACGTTTTGCTTGCGATTTTGAAATATTGGAATACGGATGTCGCCAGAATACGGCCGCACGCGACGAGAATGAAGGGGGGCGCCCCGCAGTAGACGGAGCTAAGCTCCCTTCACCTCCCCTGCTTCACCCCCTCATTTACCAAAACAGTCGCTTAGGACAGCGCCTTAATAAGTTTATTTTTTTTATATTTAGTATTTGTTGTTATAGCGGCATCGGAAATACATAATTTGTGAAAATTTTAGCTTTCTAGCTATCACGCTTTATGAGATACAGCCTGGTGACAGACAGACAGAAGGACAGACAGACAGCAGAGGCTTAGTAATAGGGCCCCGTTTTTATCCTTTTAGGTACGGAACCCTAAAAACAGATAATCAGACGAGTGTGTTTTAGCGAGCATTGTTACCAACGTTTTGGCGAGCATTCTAACGAATTGACAGTAAATTTGCTTTGACGTTTTTGCTGATTGAGTGTTCACTAGATACATCGCGAAAATGTTCGTGCCAATGTTCGGCTCTGTTCGTAGTTCAGTTCGAGAAAACAAAAAAAGGCGAATGCTCGCTGTTCTTTTACAAGTGAATGCTCAGATGTATCGGCACCATTAGATATCGTAGGTCGGTTGTTTATGTTAGGCAACGACGTCACGTCTAAACTGCTAAAATCTAGAAGCTATATTGAACTACGTCAAGGACTGACAGGTATGCCCTAAGGAGTAAGTCACGTTATATAACGATGTTACATTTTCTCGCGTAATGGGTAATACATGAACATGTTGCTACTGAGATATCAGTACTATACAATTAGGTATAAGCTTGTATGGGTATCTAAAACAAGAATTTCGTTTAAAGGTATTCGTAATATAAGCTAAGTATAAACCGAAGATCAAGAGTATCTTATCTTATAATTAACTACACTTCGTACGACTCCGCTCGCGTGGATCTATGCCTTCTTCAGGCATCACACTACCTATTGATGAAAGCCGTATAGAAATCGGTTCGGTTGTTTTTTAAATTATCGCGTTCATAGTCAGTCAATGCTAGTCCATTTTCCGCCACCCACAGCGGTTTCAAATCACCTTTATTGACGAAACCACCCACTTTTCGAAATAAATGTCACACATATAGCCTGTTAACATGCAAATGTCTACTTGGAATCGGATTACGTAGGTAAATAAAATAATGTCGACTGAATATCAACTCAATATGCATTCCTATATAAAACTCTTGCGTTGCTGACTGACTTACAGACAATGCACGGCCGTATCCACTAGGCGCAAGAAGATAAAATTTGGCATGTATGTTCCTTTGGGAATTTAGGGGCGCACTAAGATAGAATTTTTGTACACTTCCCTCACTTCCTTCACCCTGAAGGTAATATGGTTCCACGCGGGCAGAGTCGAGAGTAAAGTCTAGTCTTCAATATAATGCCAAATAAAACGCCAAGTAACCAACACTGACAATAATTTATAAAACAAATATTGACCAAGTTTCATATTCTTTGCTCAACAATTTACACAGTAAAACATGAAATTTCTCGCAAAAATACCATGATTTACGCTATTTGCACAGTTTGAACTGCATGCTTGAAGCCTCAGGGCAACGAGAATTGCAGAGAAAGGTTTATTTGCAGCTCTAAATTCTCTGTCGAGAATATTACAATATCAAGTCAGTGGACGCATAAATGGTTGTGTAAAAACCAGCCAAGTGCTAGTCGGACTAACGGACGAAGGGTTCCGTACTATTATTAATAAAAAATCATTTTTAGTGTATGGGTGGATAATTTTTTTTCTGATTTTACTACCTAATTGTTGTTATAGAGGCAACAGAAATACCTACATCATCTATGAATATTGCAATTGTGTAACTAGCACAGTTCATGAGATACAGCCTGGTATCATACAGTTAGACAGACATACAGGCAGTGGAGCCTAAGTAATAGGGCCCCGTTTTACTCTTCAGATACGGAACCGTAAAAAGAGAGACTAAAGTTACACTCGTATATTCCACTGTCGGCGTATTTACTTTCGAATATACGATTCAAAATACGTAAATGCTGGCGATAGACTGTCTGGCACGTTTTACTACAGTTTTCAGTGGTTATGTGATGTGTAGGTATGTAAGGGTTTTAGACACCACATGCAAACGAATATGCACGGTGAAAACCAAACGTCATCGTTTACTTTACTGCTTGCCTTTACTGTCTCCTCCACATCGTCAGCTTGTCCAAATATCTAGTTTATAAAATGAAGATTTTTTTTCCCTGTTGGTCTATCCACAATGTCGACTTTTGTGAAAAGGAGAATCAAAAGTGTTTCTCTTTAAAATACCTTGACCTTTTTTTGTCGTATTAACACGTTTATTTTCTTGCTCATAGATTTGTCATTTTATAAACCATCTGTAGGTATGGCCATGCATAGGGTTCCCACCAAGAGCTTAGGGTCCCAAGCCAACCTCACCTGCAAGTGGGGCACCTGCCGATCAACGGACGAGGCTCTGGCAAACAAAATATCCCGATAAGCGGCAATAGGCTCGCCACCTACCTATTACGTGGGATCAAAACGAAGAGTGGGCGTTTAATATGCCTCTGCCTACCCCTTCGGGGAAACAGGCGTGAGTCTATGCATGTATGTAGGTATGTATAAAATTGATGTGTTACCTACTGACAGAAAACGCACGGCGAAAAGTTTTGGGCGCAAGAAACTGTTTGGCATGTATGTTCCTTGGGGACCGTAGGAGTGCTCTAAGGAGGGATTGCCCGACATTCCTTCGAGATCAGAAAAACCATTAAAATTACAATGAATAGTGTGAGCGTAGGTGCGAGCATACTCTGGTTTTATAAAAACGAATTTATTTTTCGGTCTATAACTTGCTTGGACATAATTCCACTGAAATGGGCACTTAACACATCTAAGCAATGAAATTGGCCATTATATTCTCGCAATAGTGATCGTTAGGCCATGAAGAACTTATAAAATCCATACCAAAGACACTTATTTCTTCGAAATTGGTAAAATAAACATGTTTTTGATCCACAAAAATATTGACCGTAAGTGTAAAGGCAGGTGCGTTCCATTGCAAAGAGAACCGAAGCGATATCAAATGGAACATACGAATACGTCAGTATATGTCGATATTGCACAGGTGGAGCCAAATGGAATTGGACAGGAATGAGTTTGAAAATACTTGTTGTATTATATGGACACTGGAGGGTATTGAGGTTTCTGTGTCAACGAGCTTGTGTCAAAATTATTATCATCAACATCTTTTGCTTCTTCTACTACAAAAACTCAGAACTTTTTTTTAATAGACTTACGCCTGTATCCCCGAGGCAGAGGTGTAATATTACACACACATTTCGCCATAAATCTTTAGGTCCCACGTAACCCAAAATAAAATAAAACCCAAAATAGAAAATCTGCTAATATTGAAGATAATACAATTTTTATGCTGTTTCATATATGAATAATGGTTGCGTGTACTTATAGCCTTCGGTAGGGTGAAGCTTTTTAAAAATCGACGGCGATAACTTTTTAAACACTGAACTTCTGAAACCTTCCTAGTATATTTATAGCGCATGAGACGAACCAAAGCCGGTCATTAAGCATTAACTCACTGACTTCATTATAATTAAGTGGTTTAAGTAGCCATTGACGATTCCAACCATTAAGGTCAAAGTCAAAACCAACAACCCTCTAAAAATACGTAATTAAAACTATTTTTGAAATTGTCTGAAAATATCGTATTATACCTAGTGACCGTTTATGAATATCTAAAAATATGAGTAATTTTCCAGAATGATCTTTGTTTAGTATTTATTTTTTTATATCAGATTTCAGCCTCTTAGTAACGTAGATACGCAGCGTTTAATATACGGTCGCTAATATATGTACCTACTTACTAACACACGCTCATGGCGGAATTTAATTCGGATTTCGAAAGCCTTGATCAGAAACGACAAAATTGTTTGGGAGCGCGTTTGAGTCGAGTTGAATCCTTTGCCTTCGTTGTAGGTTTGTAACTGAATTATATTGAGCGTAGCAGTGGTTTTTGAATTGTTCGTAATAGACTGACTAAGTTTGCAAAGGTATCCACGTCGATGGGTGACGGGTGAGATATTTACATCTAATTTAATGCGCTGCCCTGCTTTCACTTGTCTTTTTCGTTGTCGGTTCTTGTTTTCATTGATTGATTCCAATGGGACATGCTACTAAGTCTTCGGTTGGCCTTAAAAAACTCCGGCAAGGGAGAATATAAAAACACCTACCTTTTTATTTCCGAGTAAAGACGTAAAATAAATAATAATTTGAATAAATTGCCTTACAATTTACCTAGCGTTAAAATTTTTTCTTCCGCTGTCTGCCGATGTAAACGAAAGATTCATGAAAGTCGCCTTACTCCATTAGACTGCGAAGTATAGATTGCATCATTACCTGAAAGGAAATAATATATGGTCAATAAAACGGTATTCTCTCGTTTTCCATAAATTCATTTGCACTAATATTGTTTGCCATAATCATCCCCGATCATAATATTTACTTGCACTATTATCATTTATACTAATAACGTTTGCCTTAACAACTCAACAGTGATAACATTTATTTGCCATAAAATGACTTTCTGTAACAACATATATCATAATAATTAGTTTCCATAAGTAACACATCTCATAATCGACTCTTGACATAATCAAAATCTGATATAATTATGAAAATAATATATAATATTGTTAGGTCGAAATTAATTATCGTTAACACCCCGACTCAGTGCAAGCCGACTCGGATAGGTTAGGTTAGGGTTCTCTTTTGACCCTTAACCCAAAAATAGGAGCCCTGCGAAGCAGGGCTCCGTCAACTTAGTCCACATTCTTCACACTAGTTGAATTAATTATTGTTAACACCTCGACTCAATGCAATCCGACTCGGATAGGTTAGATTAGGTTAGGGTTCTCTTTCGACCCTTAACCCAAAAATAGGAGCCCTGCGAAGTCAATTTAGTCCACATTCTGCACACTACTTTAATAAACTGAAGTTGTTCAACTTCAGTTTATTATATTTTTTCTTCTTAGATTATTAAAAACGAAAATTATAGCAAATACATTTATGGATTTAAATTATTATGACACTTGATCAATTATGACCAATGGAATTAGTGAAAGTCATTTTATTTCATTTCACGATTATGACAACTGAAGCGTTATTTCTAATGAAATTATGGCAAATACCAGTATGGCATATGAAATTATGGCATTTTAAATTATGGCAAACATTAGTAAACCCAATAAAACAGAGAAGATGTTTTTAAAGTTACTTTACTATAAGGACTATCTTTTAAATACAATGGAAAACTTTTCTAAGAAGAGCAGTTGACTTCTTAAGAAAACTGTTTAATAAACTTCAGCTAAGATAGGAAACGTAATAATACTCATAATGTAAGTTGAAGGTAACGATAGATCAAACTTGAACAAGAATTGTTAAACCATGGCGGAGGCTTTCAGCCAGCCTATAAATGTCGGACACCAGAGTAGGCCACACAAAAACAAAATAGAAAAAAAAAACTAAACCTTTTTTTTTCGGTCCAGTATTATTAACTAATACCTAAATATTATATAAATATAAAATCCACCACAAGTATACACCACAATAGATCAACATAATTGGCCTGCATCATCTATTCTGCTCACAAGAAAATCTTCCAATATTGACCCAGATATCACGGATTCAGTACTGACGCACACTATCCACAAAGAAAACACGATGGTAATATAAATTACTCGCAAGCACAACCCTAGTTTCTCGTAAGGCTCGAAGTACACTATCCTTTTATTTATTTACTTGGACTTTGTATGGACTGATTTTCTAGTTCTAAGAAAGATGCTGAAAGTTGTCATAATAATACTTCTACAAAGTAAGAAAACTAGCAAGGATGAAACTAAGTATTGGAGTGACAATTTTATTGGTACCTCAACTACTGATGTAACTAGCTCGTAAGAAAAGGTTTTTTTTTTATTGGTTCTAATTTGGCGTGCCATGGGAGTGGCCTACGTTCACCAGCGAACTGATACAGGCTGATGATATTGATGATTGTTTCTAAACACACTTTTAAAATGATTGATTGTGAAATCATATAATTTGCATAAACTACGTGAAAACAGCAATAAACCGAACCACGTTAAATGAATTGAACATACGTTAAAATATTGCGATGAACCAGTCATTTTTAACTAATTAAAATATTTTATACAAACCTCGCAATCAATTGAAATATTTTGTGAGTTTTTAGTGGTTATTTTTTAATCTGCATTTACCGCTAGCTGCTTTAGTTTAGTACGGCACTAGTCATAGTATCGCGTATCTTGACCTGCCACTCATAATAGATTGTCAAAGTAAAGCAACTTTGGCACAGGTACGTATTTTGATGGGGGACCGCTTGTTGCGGCAATTACATCAGAGCGCTTTTGTTGCGTAGCACTTGTCTCAGGATAAGAGAGGCATTCTAACCTAAACATACCCCAACACCACACACTCACTCAAAGTGAAAAGAACATACCTAATAGAAAAATAAACGACTCTGTGAAAAGCCATCCAAGTTTTCGTACAAAAACTGCGTGTTTGTCAACGTTACCGCTAAAAGAATTGAAATCTATATTATCTTGGTGCGAATTTATTCAACTGAACGCCCATACATTTTCGTGCCATCATAATTAGTCGTCGATTTACGAAAATACCCAGACAAGCACATAGACAGTTGGAAAGTTGAAAGTTATTACTTTCCTATCGTGTGAAACGATTTGGGGAGTCAAAATTTAGTAAAGCTTCAAGCTAGTGATTGAAGTTTTACTAAGTGGTAATTGGCCAAAGATCGGGCAAAGTGGCGTTCTCTCGTATCAGAAGCCCCCAAGGTCAAAGTATGTTTTGAGTCGATGAGCTATATACATAGGTACCTTAGCCAAATTGGATGGAGACTACAGCAGAGATTTCTAGATAAATAACATCGAACATACAGGTGAACCATGTATCAGGATACAGTTGTATTTTGTATACATAATTGAAGTCGATAAAAAAAATACTTGAAGAAAATAATTATGATCCCAATTAATCATATTTGCTCACGTCAATGTCTCACAGATTTTGTATACACTTCTTTCCTGTCGATTTTATATTGTAAGAGAATGTCTTATAAACGTTTACAAATGTAGAACAGGCAATTAAAGTCAATTTCTTCTCTATGTGAAGACATTTGTGGACACAAGTGGAGGTTCAAAATATCCATTAATAAAAGGTATAGTGAGAAACTACCAGTCTTATTCCACGTTCAGTTATTCATAAGCGTTTATTTAAATATAGCTCTTTTATGAAACCCTGTAAGTGTATACTGCAAGTTTGTAAGGAGAAATACATGTTTGTTCTTCTTTTCCGCATAGACTACCTACTAAACAAATATTGATGAAATTTTGCATTAGAACAGCACATAGGCAACGTTTTGTCCCGATTACTAAACCGCGGACGGAGCTACGGGTAGAAGCTAATTTATATTATTTCCTTGAATGAAAATGGATGGAAAATAGTATCCCAGCTAATAGTAGTTTCGGCATCACATCCGGCAAAAGTCGTCTTGTCTGTCATAAAATTTTGATGACACGCAGACTGCAGTGTCACCTACCGTATCAAATAGTATTTTGAAACCATTCAGGAACCCATTGAAATACTACACACAAAATGTAATTCAAATTAGTCGAGCCCCTCAGGAGAAAAAAGGTGACAAGCAAAGTAAGTAAGTTCTATGATTAGTTGCCTCAATCCTTATTTATGGAAAGAAACAAAAACATTTGTCAATATTCATATAGTGTTTGAGAAAGAATATCTTATAGATCATATTGATAGTTTACGCATATGTGGGTCCAAGAATGTAGAAAACAATTGCGTTGCTGAGTGTGGGGTTTGGGATAACACCGAGGGTCGGATGAAGTGTTGCCTGTCAGACAATGTATTATTTATGTTTGTAAGTAAATTGTATCTTTGTATAGTAGCTGTTTTCTGGACAATTGTTGTTATGACACATGGCTAGTCTGCTAAAATGTTGCTTATTTGGAATACTATAAAGTTTTTTTCAACTCCAATACCAATATACTTCTGATTAACCTGTTGCGGGTTTTAAAACAGTTTTAACCTTTTCCGAGACATAACGAGTGTCGAAACTCGGTGTCTTCTATGATCATTGCTATCAAACACGACAAACACAGGTAACACCGTAGTTGTAATGAGCGACGGATAAGACTAAAAAATACAATCAAAATCTTCTTAAGCCGTCGGTATAACGCAACAAACTGATAAAATATCTAAGAGATCAAATAAATTACAACCTTAAATCAGTAGGTTGTGTAAGAAACGGAGCCTCACACTTAATATCTGTAAACAGTATTCAGCTTCAGGTGCAAATGATTTTATTTAAAATGTCTAAATTTTAGGGGGTTCTATTATGTGTGGCATATTATAAAACCACTCGTTGGTCTCACAGCATAAATGTGCGCGCGGGATTGGGAGATCTCGGGTTCGATTCCCGGGCAAAGTGTGGCATATTATAAAACCACTCGTTGGTCTCGCAGCATAAATGTGCGCGCGGGATTGGGAAATCTCGGGTTCGATTCCCGGGCAAAGTGTTATTGGGTTTTCCGTTAGGAAATTCTCAGTAGCAGACTCCGTGCTGCTTCTCAGTAGCAGCACGGAGTCTGGTAATGTGCCCGGTACGGCAATAGGCTCGCCCCCTATTACGTGGGACCTAAAAATTCCTGGCGAAATGTGGGTGTTACATTACACCTCTGCCCACCCCTTCGGGGATACAGGCGTAAGTCTATAAATAAATAAAATAAATAAATTATAAAACCATACATGTTTCCTAATTTCATTTTTCAGCTTTAGTGGTTAAGGTTCTGCACTGACATATCAGTCAGGACAAGTGATCACAGTTTTAAAGGTACCGATACCTAGATAAAAACAAACAAATTACGCAGGAATTCATCTTAAAAGAGAATTGATCATGGCTATTCCACAATTTCGGTCCGCATTACATTGTGGAGCGGGAAATGACCTAGGTAAGGCCATATCCGTGAAACAGGATAGATGGGAATAACGGCGGGATGATGGATGACCAACAAACTGACAGCTAACAGACACTGGAGAATCGGTATACAAAGCCTATTAAGATGTTAAATGGGATAGAATTTTGATAGCTTGTGGTTGGAAGCGGCGAATACTTGTCTGTCTTTTGGGCGTTGATATTTTCTAGTTCATATTAAGTACCTAAATACTTTAAAGCCTGCCTTACAATATTTTGCCCCATAACTTGGATGACCAAACGGAAAGTATATTTAGCGAAACAAAAAAAAAGCAAAGACGATTTTTAAATGAGGGTTTTTGAGGTAATAGTCGTAAAAATATACAAGAATTGAGAACCAACTCCGTTTTTCAGTTGGTCTTAAATAACACAGACACAGTACCCCAAAAATGAATTGAGTATTGGCGGAGACTTGGAGTTGTTGATTTTACATTCACTTGCAAGAGTCACAATATATGGCGTTTAGTAGGTACCTTGTTTTCTTGATCTAGGTTTTGTAGGAATATCGCTAATGTACATCATACAATTTTATTAAAACGGGTCTTATTCGCGTAAATACCTATGTTTTACCGACGTTTCGGCAACAGCCATGGTCAACGTACCGACAGTTCAGATAAAAATAAAAAACTAGTGAGGGTAACATAGGTATTTATACCTGAAATAAATTAAATATCGCGAATAAGACCCGTTGTAATAAAATTGTATGATGTAAGTATACAAATTGCGAAAGTTTAAAATTGATTATCGATAATGTCGTTGTTCGTCTAAGCCAGAAGCAAGTTGTCGTTTCAATATTATCTAGAGAAACCATATTGCTAAACACATTCGCATTGGAAATAAGAAGTTCCATATGAATTCACTTTATATTAATTATTTGTGATGGCACAAATTTTATTCAGCGTAGAGATCGAACTCAGGATACCTCCTCGGGGTATTTGTTACCAATGCAACTCCCTAACCTACTCGTGTAGGTAATCTCAAATAACTAAATATAATCCATACGTCGGTAAACGTATATCCACTAACATTTCTTATTTCACTAAGTAACGCGAGCTGTACGAATATTGAATATTTGAATATAAAACCATCTTTTTGTTGCCCAGAACGTTCGAATACTGTACAGTTGCTCTTGAATACAAATATCATAGAAGCATCATATATGTATGTATGTATGCCTTTAGTTTATGCCTTCGGTATGTTGGGTACAGCGCTTTTATGATTGACCTGGTCAAGTATATCGTAGTTTCTTGTAGGCAACGTGTGTCTTAAGTGGTCGCAACTTAAGATGTTTTCTACGAGGAAGTACGCGCTTTATATTGTCAAGATTAAAGTACGGTTATTACAGATTTTCCCAAAACTACATGGTTAGAGAACCAGAGTAATGGCTTCTCGTTATTATAGCGTGTTATATTATTCAAAAAAGGTAAATGTAAACTTTTCTGACGAACCTATTTCTTTATTCACAAAAATGTACTGACGCACTTTGTTTTATTTCTAAGTGTCCACTTAAAAAATAAAACAAACAACTTGATTTCCATTAAGCCAATAATCGACACAGAACATTTCCGTCAAAAAAATATACGCTACTTTTCCCTTAAGCAATTTGCTATTCATAACCAAAAACAGCATTACGACAAAGTAGTCAATTTCAATAGAGCTAAAACTATTCACATTTAATTCAACATATGTGGAATATGGCTATATATTCCATTGGCGAGCCAGTATTAGCCAATACATACGGTAGATAGCTATCTCAACTCCCCAGCTGGTCCTAACGGGAATCGACAAGGCAATGTTTATTGAAACCACGCATATATAATGTTTATTACAGAGTTTGTACTCAGTCCGGTAGTAATACCGCGCTTGACTCTCCAGGGATTGGGCAGATGTATGGTATATCTATAAACAGCTAAGTAGTGGAATAATTGTAATAGTTTCAAAGTTAATATTGATAATCTAGTCGGGTTCGTTTGGTGGTTTTCAGTCTTGGATTGTTCTTTATACCTATCTATTATTATACTCCGTGCCGCGTGAATTATACACCTAAAGCATCCTTAGGAATCACTATCTATTGGCGAAAACCGTTCAAAAACACAGTTCATACAGACAAACAGGAAAAAGAGTACTTCATTTTATAATATGTAGATAGAGTAGAAGAAATTTGGAAAGGAAGAGGGGTTATGAAGTGGAAGAAGACAAAAATAAGGCTCATAGGACATAGTATGCATATTGAAATCAAACTTATTTCTAGGAAAAAGAAAAAAATTGATTCTTAAGAAGGCAGTAAACGAAAATAAGTTTTGAGAACCTCTGTTGTAGACCAAGTACTAACAAACAATCTTAAACGCCCCAGTATGAACAACTGCAGTTATAACGGTAGAGAACGCAAATATAAAGAAACTACGGCGAATAATGGTGCGTAATTATAAAAATAAAAAGGAAGAACTATCCGAACGCTAAAGACGGTTGCTATTAAAAAGCTTGCGATGAAAGTTCGCTTGGAAATATATTCAGATCACAAGATTTAAAGGTGTTTTGGACGTTGTAATAAAAGACAAGTAAACGTTCGTAATCATAAGGTTTTGCCTTTTGGAAACGGGGACAGTAAGTGTCCAAAGGTTTAGAACAAGATCATACAACACGAAGTGAATGCTTACTGTAAAGCAACTTAGGAGGGCTTAAGTCCAGTAATGGACCGTGAAAGACTGTAAAGAAAAGGATACATTACGAAGGTTTCTCTCATATAATCCACATAAAATTTAACTTAATTTTAAAGCAGATCTCCTACAGTGTAGAATGGCATGCGCGACCTCACCAAGATTCAGTCCCCAGAAACGAGCCTCGACTATAGTTTAACCCCCCTGAGAAGCGTACGTGACGCTGCGCCACTTCCACTGCCTGTTACTGATCAAATGACGAATAGCCTATTGTCTTACAGTACACAGGACTATAAGGCATGCCCTAGGGTGGCCGAAGAACAACGCAATTCTAAGACACGCTTTGTGCAGTCTTAAATATTTTTATTTGCACTTTATTATACGTTTTGCAATAAAAGTTTAACAGCCTCTTAATTTCATTCTCGCCCAGGCCTTATTAAAAGCCTTCATTGCTTGCAATAGAGATGTATAATAGAGGATTCAACTGCTATTTTCACAAGTAATTTGTCCGTGATTTATACATTTTTATTTCCCAGCAAAGTTCTCCGTGCTCAATGAAATTCCGTTAATTGTTTCAATTGAAGAAACCACTTTACATTAAATTTTGAACTTTATTTCGAGTGGTGCAAAGAATGTTTTTGGTCGGCAAATATTGGTTCTTGAAAATTCTCGGTTATTTAGACAATTTGTAAACACTTTGAGACTTCGTATGTTTCATACCTGACAATTACTTGGCTCGAACGAAACAGTTCTATCTGTAGATGGCTACATATGTTTATATTAAATCCTGCGAAGGTTTTTCCTGTACTAAATTGATGTTGGTCTTTTCATATGTCACACACAAGGTTGACCGCAATTTGGAATGAAGATTAATTCGGTGTTACCTCAAATATTCTTTGGCCGGATTTTACTGCCTGACAACTTCGCCATGTCGTACAATATTCAGTGTTGCCCTATTAATCCGTCCAAAGGCTGCAAACTTTTAAAAGCTTGGTAGAAAATTTCCTGTAGTTATTTGCAAAGAAAAAGGCGTCGTACTGATAAAAAATAGCAAGGCTACTTTAATTAAAGTTTTCGTATATTGTTAAGAGTAAAAACTCATATTTTATTCTAGGCTGCAATTTTATAGTAATTCAAAACCAGCGGTATTTAAACAAGTTTTAAACCCGTAAGAGGCGGAAAATAAAAAATCCTTCCTTAGTGCTACGACTACGTGCTATGCCTACGTGATAAAAGGAATCCACATTTATGTTTCTAGCAAGCTTAGGCTCTGCTAGATAATTTGTCAGTCAAGGCAAAGGAATTTACGTCTATGGTAATGATTATAGCCAACAAATATTTGGTATATAGTACTAGTAGGTACTACTACTACGTAGTAAATATTAAAAGCCACGAGTATTGTAGCTTGGTTTCGGCCGTGTAGAGTTCTGTAATTTCCCTTGGTAACTAAACAACCTTAGGGAATATGTTTTTAGGTCCGTAACAATGAAAGCTTATTATATAAATATTAAATTTGATTGCGTAGACAGATTAAAGAGATACTACGTTTTGATTGCCGCGTTGCATATTTCTAAATACACAACTATAAAACTGATCACGTATTTTTATTTAAATATTTGTTTGGTTGATAGTCTTAGATATATTTCTTCTAAGCTATGAAAGAAACGGCTGGTAAAATTAAAATGATTCAATGAATACAAGAAAATTAGTTTATTTAAGTATTATGCTTTAAGGCAGATGAAAGGATTATTGTATAAGGTTTTGCGGAGACGAGATAGCAGATTAATTTAAAACATGCTATATTTTAAATACAGATAACATCCTGCAGCTTACAGTATGTATAATAGAAACCAGTAAACTAGTGGACGGCGATGATGAAGTAGTCGGCGATTTTAAAGTGACGTAATCTCAGATCGCGCGATTTAGATCGCGACCTACGACGAGAATAAGGTAAATAAACGTTTTATTTTTGGTACCAAAACTCAGGTGTATGTTCTTTATGTGTATCTACTACCTAGTATATACCACACTAGCTCAATTCAGATTTTTTTAATAAAATTGATCATCCAGGGATTCCGTGCGGTAGTTACAATAGGTACAATTATCACTTCACGGATAAACAGTCATGGCGAACATGGCGATACAACGTAATCTAAATATAAAACAATTGATATGTTGTTTCATACGTAACTACACGTCGCCTTATCGCTGCAAATTGAAAAGTCAAGTGAAGTACAGGTCAGTAGGAGATATCAACTGATACTACTTTGAGATGTAAATGACAAAGTACCTACTGTTAGTTTATCAACATGTTAGTTAATAGTTATGACTTACTGAATGGGTATCTTTGTTTTGTGGATTTAGATCAAATTTGTAATAACTGCTACTAATTCTAAGAAATATAGATTGAGATAAAATAGAGGACTCGTGGTTTTACAAACAACTACTAAATTAGAAAAATTGGGCAAGTGCGAGTCGGACTCGCGCACGAAGGGTTCCGTACCATCATCTATAAAAGTAAATCACGTTCGTTGTATGTATACTTCAATACTTTATAAGTTTCTACCTGTTTATTAAGATCGAGTAACAAATTGCTTAAAAATTACGTTTGTTGTATGGGAGCCCCCCTTTATTATTTACTTTTTTAAATTAAATTATTTATTTTGAAAGGTAATATACAACTACATATTCTGTAAAAATTTAAAGCGTCTACCTGTAACAGTTAGTAATTTGGAGCAAAAAATACGAAAAACAACACGTTTTTTGTATGGGACCCCCCCTTAATATTTTCATTGTTTTTATTTTTAGTATTTGTTGTTATAGCGGCAACCGAAATACATAATTTGTGAAAATTTCAGCTTTCTAGCTATCATGGTTTATGAGATACAGCCTGGTGACAGACAGACAGACAGACAGACAGCGGAGGCTTAGTAATAGGGTTCCGTTTTTTACCTTTTAGGTACGGAACCCTAAAAAGTAGATAGAATCAGGCATTACTTGGCGGCCCTCCATTGTAACGGAAAGAAAGAGGAACCCACCACGCACACAGATTGACTACCCCAACTATTGCAATAGGAGACGGATGTCAAACTTCTTCTATTGCAATAGTTCGGGCAAAATTCTGTATCGTGGCGGACTTCACAAACTACGTAGATGTTTGTGAAGTCCGCCACGATACGGATTCTTTTATACGAGCGGGTTGCATACAAGCCCATCGCCTTGGAGCCCGGAATCGGCTTTCTAGTCTAGCTTTACCACAGCCTACCTAACGATATTTTAGGGCTACGTGTCAATTTATACTGATCTCAATTTCCTCACAAATAATCTTAAACTACACCCGTGTTTACTCATTATATTCATATTAAAGAATGCCCGGCAGCTACGCCAATTTAACAATTTCTGCCCGATAACGTGGGAATTTCGGGAAATCCCTTTTTAGTGATCCTCTAAGGTCCCCAAGAAAAATACATACGAAATTTCAGTTTGCTGCACCTAATAGTTTTGGCTGTGGCTTGTATGTCAATCAGCAACGCAAGAATTATATATACGGTATACAAATGTATTGCAAGTTTAGCATGAATTCTTGATTTGCATAGATAGCAATGAACCAAACATGTGAATTCCTGTAAGTCAAAGGGTTTCCTTTAAATTGCATTAAGGTGACTTATCTTGTTTTACATAAGGAAGTTGTAAGTAGGCCGATGAACTAAGTAAGTAGCTCGCTAGCACGTCTTATTCAGATAAGAGTGGAATTGGAGAGTAGGTATATGCTAAGTAAGTTAAAATAGTTCGCGAATATTTTTAGGAAATTCGCCTCTTTGTGATGCTTTATATAAAATTTTCGATTCCAGCCCCGTAGGTGTCAACTGTCGGTTATAGCGATTCTAATGTATCTATATTAATTAATATTTTAAAACTGAAGAGTTTGTTTGTATGTTATCTCGAGAGTGTATAATTGTATGATTAGTCAAAATAGTATTACTTTGACTAACTTCTTCATACAGAAGCCACAGATAACCAACAGACTGCCATGCAGAGAGTGGCAGGTTCGAATCCACGCTTGCACCAATAACTGTTCAGAGTATTGTCGTACTATTAATATAGGTATTACCTACGTTTATAATGTAACATAATACAATTTTATAGTAACTTTAGTCCGCATATGTGTAGTATTTAATTCAGGTCAACTGATAATAGCGGTATTGAGTTTAAAATAATCCACCTCAATTGAATAGTACTTGCATTCTGATACCATGGCTGCACGCTTGTTACATAAAGGTATATAATATATGAAGGCATTTTTGTAAGCTATATTACTGCTAAATTTCATCAAAATCTATTCAGTAGTTTTTGAGTGAAAGCGTTACAAACATTCATCCATGCATCCTACTTTCGCGTTTACAAATACCTATTGTAGTATTGGTAGGATTAATTAACTGTCGTAAATCTAATCTAATACTAATAATATAAAGCTGAAGAGTTTGTTTGTTTGCCTGATCGCGCTGATCTCAGGAACTACTGGACCGATTTCAAAACTTCTTTCAGGTTAAGAAAGCCCATACATAGGTATATCGAGGAAGGCTATAGACTATTATAGGATCACGCTAAGAACCACGGGAGCGGAGCAGAAGCCTTAAATAACGCGGGTGTAACCGCGCTCATATAGTAGTTTATAAAGTTAAATTAGGAGCAAAATAATTTGAGTTCCTTTTAATTATTTTAATTTAAGTGTTTCATTTCAAAGTTTATGGATATTCTAAATTGATATTCTAAGTGGAATCTTCCAAAGTGTGGTATTGGAAATCTGATTAGTTATACATACTATAGAATAGTTTTGCGTATAATGAATACTAGAGACGGTTATTATAGGGAGGTGGATAAAGTAAGGATTAATTTTGAATACGCCCACCAGTCAAATAATTTAATTGCATTAGGAGATAGTATTTAGAAGTTGGCAGTTTAGAGATATAATTGAATGGCAAAATAAAGATTACGACTGACATAAGCCCGACAAAACAATGGAAGAATATTCTTTTAATACCCTAAACATAAGTAGGAGATAATAGTATCACGTATTTTATACAACTAGCGAAAGTAAAGTGCATGGGTTGCTAGAGAAGGCTGGAAGAATTTACACATCAGTTTGAAGATTTTATACTTGAACATAAAATAGAGAATTTAGGTAATATGCAGATTGCCTCTTTCATTAAATGAATTAATTGTTAAGGTCCTCTATCTTAACAATTAATTCATTTAATGAAAGTCTGTCTTCAATTAAGTTTCGTCAATTACGTTTCCAAAACTTAATTGAAGACAAAGGTACCTATAGTAAATGGTTTGGTTAGTTGGATTAGGAGGATGAAGAACTTAAACTGCAGTTTAATTTCAATGTGTAACATTCGAGTAAACTCAAGAAAATACTATGGTTTAGTACGCTTGTTCAAATAGGCAGGTACTTACAAAATCAGACTGGTTCAATATAGTAAGGTTTCGATTAGCTAAAGACAAGGATTATTGGACAAGAATTCAAAAGGAATCATATTCTCTAAAGTAGAAGCTCTATCCGTACCGTAGCTCAGTCAGACAACAAGCGATGTTTACAAAATGCACAAAATCATTGTATAGAGGCATCACCTAACAGACGGCTGACATGTAGCTTCGAAAGATTAATGTTACTGTATCAAAGTATTTGTTTACTCAGAAATAAAGTTGTGTAACATGGTAATACTTGAATTCTTAGTAATATTATGCGCTCATGTGTTTATCAGATAGCTCGTTGTTAAATATTGAATTGTCAAGTATGTTATAAAGATTAAATTGTTAATTAACGCCTGCCCCGTACCTTGGATAGCACTTTAAATCGGCTGCAAAATCTTCTTTTAAATCTGTTTAGACTAGTAAGTGGACCGTGGGCTCTGAGGTGTCTTCAATGAAACTGTGATGACGCTAGGACGACATGACGATAAAGTATGTTATAGAGTTTAAATAGGCGTCAAATAATTGTTTGAAATCTGCTTACAAACAAGCTCTATGAAAATGAGGACAACAGCTAGTAGCATATAAGTACACAATTCATCTACAATACATTAGAAAATGAACTAAGAACTAGTCGGTGTATACCATAATAGTAAACACATTTACAAAACAAGACGCTCAACTTACAACCTATCTATTTATACGAAGTTTTTGCTTCATGTGAGCAGTGGTATACCGCGCTGAGAAACTGCCTACGGGCACCAATCAACCGGCTGTGTGCGTAATCCTTGCACTCTAAACAGACCTTTATAGTATTTAAGCAATGGTTTCAGTACAACAGAAATTTAACCACCAGGCAAATTGCTACTCTATGTTAAAGTTATAAGGTTTGTTTCAGTTTGGTTGTTGGGTGTGTTACGTCTTTTTGGATGAGGGTAGTAGTAAAACCGGTGCGACCAGTGCTTGTCCAGTCGGTCGAACGAGCGCTCTGCATAGTGAAAAATTTCTACAACGTTTTGAACTTATCAGTGTGTTTGTTGAGTAAGTTAGTGAAGATTTTTTCTCAATCGGTAAGTGTTTGCAAGCGGTTATTTTCGAGTATTTACTTATCTTTGCTTTGTAGTGAACTGAGTAAGTTTATTTAGGTATTGAGATTTTGAAGGCCACAAGCTTTTATACTGATTTTATTTTGCTTGTGTATATTTTTCTTAAGAGAGAATTGGCCCTTCTAAGAATACGTAGGTACTATAAGCTTTTGCCTTCTAAGAAAACATTAAGCTGTCATTCAAAGTACCAGTCTATAAAAGCCTTTTATTTTAATCTGGCGTTTTCTAGTTTTCTTGTCATTTCGTTTTTAAACCTATACAGGCTGCAATTTAATCATACACAAATGGTGTTAACTCGCCTGTTTCTTTTTATAATAAAGGAGGCTAACGAGTTCACAGATCGCCAAACTAAACGAATGAAAGCAAAGACTAAATGCACTTATAAATAAGGTGATTGGAGCTGGACTATTGCCGCACGACAATCAACCATGGCAGACGGACAGTTATGTTTGTGCAGACAATAGCGATCAAGACGTTTATAGTAGGGTATAGGTAGTAGGTGTATTGCTGCAACTTGTATTGAGTATACGTACCTATCTAATTATATATGTACAAAAGGGCATTGCATAATCGTTGGACATGCCATGACTTGACTTTTCTTATGTTACAGAGTGGCAAGTAAAGCAACATTTGCAGAGGTCACTTCATGTATGGATAACCACTTGGTTCAGCATTAACATCAGCGCAACTGCGCGTTGGTGGGTATGTATATCCGTCGGATTCCGCTCTTGTCTTGGGACAATTGTTAGATCATGTTCCACTATTCCGTGGAATAATAATAATATTCTAACTACATTTCACAATACCATCTAGTCCCAAAGTAAGCAGAGCTTGTACTATGGACACTAGATAATGGATAAACATACATATATATTATTTTTGTAAATACATACATATTATACATAGAAACACCCAGACCAAGACAAACATCCATATTCATGCACACAAATGTTTGACTTGAGCGAGAATCGAACCCGCGACCTTCGGCGTAGCAGTCGCTTACACTCCCGCTTCGACCGGCCGTCAAAATATTCTGTCAAATCCGGTTAGACTAATAGGTAAACAGATCCCGAACTCTAAAACGGACCTCATGAAGGCAATCGGGATAACGTTAGGTAAGCGTATGATGCTAAAGGCAATCATGACAAAGTATAATTCTACGACCACGTACCGGACGACGTAACAGGGTTAGCCCTCCCGCAAGGTAGGCCGACGATCTGGTTAAGATCGCGGGAAGCGGTTGTATGCGGGCGGCTCAAGATCGATCTGTGTGGAGAACCTTGGGGGAGGCCTATGTCCAGCAGTGGACGTCTCTAGGCTGACATGATGATACTTCTACGGACCTCGGATCTCCGCACTGGATGCGTTATCCTGAGGACATGTACTGTGGCAGGTATTGGGACAGGCCTATATCTGGCAGTGGGCTGCGAAAGGCTGATCGAGGTACTTCTACTAAGAAAAATACTACACAACAGTTTTGCCAAGAGGAAAACACTACGCAAGAGGCAGGAACTCCGTCAGTATCAGTTTGATTCGTTCCAGAAGCACTACATATCACATCTATACCTTCATATCACATACAAGTTGTCACAGTTATTTCCATCTCATACCTCATAAAGTGACATACTGATAACCTTACATACATACTTTCTCGGTCAAGTGGCCATATTGGACTCGTTCGTGTAAGGGTCTAGTAAAAGTAAGGGTCAATTAATGATACTTAGCACCCAATTAAGCGATATTCACATATATTAAGTATTCCTTGTAATAGGCGGTTAAAGGTTTAATAAGTACCTACTCTGGTTCTTTCGTTCACGTAATTATCATAACACCTTTTTGAGATAATTGCTTTTTTCAAATGGAGTTTATTGTAGACTAGTCGACACCCAGCGGATTCTTGCGCCAAGTAGTTTCAGTTGTAGCTTGTCTGTCAGTCAGTCATTAACGCAAGGATTTTATATATACAGATAATATCCGTGCCTTATGGTTTTCCTCGTCTAGTTGACCGCCTTATAGCTTACTCGCCTGTGGTATAACATCAGTAAATTATCAAAATTACTTTATATTTTAGACTTAGTACGTCTATTTATGAGTAGGTAAATATACATCATGATGTCCGTTGTCCGTCGTAGTAAGGCTCTGGTCCTCCCCATAAGTAGCGACTGATGTCGTGAAACTAATTACTACACCACAATGACAAGTCAAAGTCAAATTCGCATCATGTTCGTTATAAATTCTAATTTCGGGTAGAACACAATCCGATATCGCTTTCTACTAAGTCTGAGTAAGAAACCCAAAAGCTATATGGACGCGAATAAGGAAACTTTACTTCGAAATTAAGTTAAAATGTTACCAAAAATTTCTGATAATGAAGCTGTTAGACAGTTTAAAACAAAGGGTTTATCTTTTCTTTTTCGTAATAATATATTAACTCGAACTTGTATTGATTAGATTTTCAAACCACATGCCAAATAAAACGCTAAAAGTAAGCTAGATTATCATTTTTTTATTATGATTAGTTTATTTTGTAAACTAATAATCAAATATTGTTTACTCCGCAGATTAAAGTAGGCAAATAATAACCAAGAAATACGGAACGAGTCCAAATGAGTCTAGAAAGGTTAAGAATAATAAGAAAGTTATAATCCAGATTAATTTTAAAGACGCTTCCAGAAAATTCCTTCAGCAATTTAGAACCGCTTTCTCATGAATTAAAACGGCCTATTTACTTGAGAATCTTGAATATCGAGAAGATTCGAATAAACCCGGGATAATATAAAGGATTTTTCTTTGAAAACGTAGGTACTTATACAAACGATCGCTTTAGATCAATTTAGTACTCATCATTGGCAGTTCAATGTCAGTATCAAGTGTCCTTAAAATACCTTTGCCGTAAAAATTTCATTCAATTTAACAAATTTAATTCGGAGTTTGCGTACAAGTGGAGCTTATTAGCTTGGGTGACGATGCAAAATAGTAAGCGGCAGTTGTAAGACAAGATAGGCGCTGTCCTAAGCGAATGTTTTGGTAAATGAGGGGGTGAAGCAGGGGAGGTGAAGGGCGCGTAGCTCCGTCTTGTGCGGGGCGCCCCCCTTCATTCTCGTTGCGTGCGGCCGTATTCTGGCAACATCCGTATTCCAATTTTCAAAATCGCAAGCAAAACGTTTTAGCATATTGACTTGAGATACTGATATTAAAATTTAAATAACATAAATAAATCTGTTTGTACAATATAGGCATAGCGCAATTTCTGTACTCAGTAGCGCCATGAGCAAAACTGGTTTACATTAGACGTTATAGGTATAGTTGACGAAAGCAGGTAAATACCTATGTGCCGTTAGATGATAAAAATAATTAAGTCAGTTCCATGAATGGAGAGGCCCTTATTATTTTTGTTTTGTTTTTGTATAAAAATTGTGAAGCGGTTCATAGAATACCTACATCTAATTCCATTCTAAAAACCACAATACTGCCCGTATTGTGGTTTTTAGGGTACCGTAGCCAAAAATTGTAAAAACGGAACCCTTACAGATTCGCCATGTCTGTCTGTCTGTTCGCCCGTATGTCACAGCCAATTTATTGCAAAACAGATTTAAAAACTGGCAGGAATGGAATTAGATGTAGGTATTCTATGAACCGCTTCACAATTTTTAATATACTAAGCGCAAAAGCCGAATCTCAAGTAAAGCGAGTTACGAGATAATTGAAGTTTAGTAAAAGTTGATTTATTTTATTTCTTTATATCCATAAAGAAATAAAATAAAGTTTTATTGTTATTATAGGTATAATTATTATGGTAAAGGTTTTGAAATACGTCGCCGTTTTAAGGGGTTGTGAGTGAAAAGGGGGCAAGAGGGGAGGTCTCGGAACCCCCCCTCACCATTTTTACTTGCCGGAAATACTTGGTTTCCTCTGTAAAAAAAATATCTCTAAACATCGGCGTGTATGGCACTGCCAACTTCCACATTCTTTACACTAGTTTAATAAACTAAGGCTGACGGAGCCCTGCTTCGCAGGGCTCCTATTTTCGGATCGAAGGTCAAAAGAGAACCTAACATAACCTATTTAGTTACTTATTACAGTCGCACCTAATCCTAGGCACTCGAAAGCAATGACGCATAAATTTGCCATTAGCTGTATTGACAGCTAATGTCAAATTTGTGTGATCAATAATGATCATTCTAAGATGGCGGGTTTGCGTATCGTTTCACGTTTTTCACATAAAACCTAAAAATGACATTTCTAAAACTGTACTAAAGTATAACAACTACGTTCCGTTTTGCATAATTGCCGAAGTATTTAGGATTTTTTGGAAATTGCTTAAAAATGTTTAGACGCAACTCCGGCAGCCAAAATTATTTTTAGGGGATTAAAACTAACTCCCTTAAGCCCCCTACACCACCAATACCCTCAAATTCAGGCGACTCGTTTCGAAACCCAACCCATTATTATTTTTCGAAATAGAGGAAATATCAAAAATATATGTGGATATACCTTATTCATGAGATACTGCTATATCGCTTAGAAATTATAAAACTGAAATTTGAGCTGCTTTTTCGTTAGCTCTCCTCATACATGTTTGTATGGATTTTTTTTTTCTATTTTTGCTTATCACTAGGGAGTTAAGTCAAATTTGTTAAAAAAATTGTTTGGCATTTCTTGGCTAGCTCTTGAACAAATCGTGTTAGGAATTACTGCAGTCAAATGTGTATAAGATGTTGCAGAACTGTTATCTTTAACTTCACTGTAATTACAATAAAGATAATTAGTTAGGTACTTTATTATTAAAAAAATACTATAACTTGTGTTATAGCAAACAGAGAAGTCACCTTCTTGCTTATAAATGATTGATTATAGAAATTAAAAATTTATTAGATGTACTGAGACATACCTAATAGTTTATGAATAATCAAAGTTTCACCCGATGTACCTAAATAGGTTTATGTTCACAACACAACAATACAACATTCTTTACCGCTTGTGTGCGGACTGCGGAGCGCCATATTAGCGCTGCACGCTGTTTATTGTTCGCCGTGGCGGCATCTTAGCGCTCCAGGCGCTCTGACAAGCTAATGAGTTTGCAATATAGGTATAGGTCGGTTCACGAAAGATGACCACTGCGCTGAAATCATTTTTTGTGAGGCGCGGGTGAAATGCCAATGGCGTGGCTCCGTTCTTGACGCATTCCCTAAATGCGTCAAGAATGGAGCCACGCCATTGGTGCACGAATGTACATATGCGCGACGGCCGCCATTTCTGGTCAACTTTCGTGAACCGACCTATACATAAAATGATTCGATTTTATGTTATTACTCTTCTAAATATTGAAAACTGTGGCAGCTATGTATTGTGAAAATAATTTATATAATTATATTATGCATAATCGATAATCTATAACATAGTCAGTCATACTCATAAAAGACTCTTATGAAAATAATTTATGGTACATATTTCATAATCACTTGATGAATTTCTATTTTATTACGACGCTTTCTTGTACAAATCCTTCGTAGAACTTTATTTCTCTAATTGTCTAAAACTGACACTCAGTACACCGCTTATGCTAATAAACCTTATTAGCATAAGCGGTGTACTGAGTGTCAGTTGCTAGTTTACGCCCCGCCCAGACCTCATCATTCGGCTATGAGCCCTGTGAGAGATAGGTCATGTCGCTTGCGTCTCCGCTGCACGAAATTTTACGTAAACCTGTTTGTTATTATAATACGCCGATTTGCGTTCGTAATTTCATGTTTTATGTTATAGACTGAATACTTTGAATCAAATAGGCTTTTCATGTAACTATGGGCACATATAATTAGGACCTAAGTTTATACTCTTGTTGCGTTTAATGTGTTATTGTTTCTGTGCTTATAAATATATAATTAGAAGAATAAAATATGGACAATTAGAGAAATGAAGTTCTACGAAGGATTTGTACAAGAAAGCGTCGTAATAAAATAGAAATTCATCCATGGCCAAGTGATTATGAAATATGTAACATTTTTACACAAATTATTTTCATAAGAGTCTTTTATGACTAACTATGTTACTTATATATTATCGATTATGCATAATATAAGTATATAAATTATTCCCACAATACATAGCTGTTTTCAATTTTTGAAAGAGTAATAACATAAAATCGAATCATTTTATGTACCTATATTTCAAATTCATTAGCTTGTCAGAGCGCCTGGAGCGCTAAGATGCTGCCACGGCGAACAATAATGATGACAGCGCTAATATGTCGCTCCGCAATCCGCATACAAGCGGTAACGAATGTTGTATTATTGTGTTTTGAACATAAACCTTTTTAAGTACATCGGGTAAAACTTTGATTATTCATAAACTATTAGGTTTTTTTTTTTATTAAGAACAACAAACAGATATACAATACAATATTATATCAGAAATTACAATAAGAAAATGACAATTGTATATCCAACCACGTTATTCACAAAAAATGTAAGAAATTTTGAAATACTAAAAACTACCACGTGCTAATAAAACTGTACCTATATCTCTTTTTTTTTCTTTCTTGTGTGAGGATAGCCTCACACAAGAAAGAAAAAAAAAAGAGAGAAGAAAAGAAAAAAAAAAAGTAGATACTTTTTTTTTCTCACATGAAATAAGAAAAGAAAAAAAAAATAGTCCCTTCATAACATGGTGTCACTAAAAGGTATGTCTCAGTACATCTAATATCTTTTTAATTTCTAAAATCAATCATTTATAAGTAAGAAGGTGACTTCTCTGTTTGCTATAACACAAGATATAGTATTTTTTTAATAATAAAGTACGTAACTAATTATTATTATTGTAATTACAGTGAAGTTAAAGATAACAGTTCTGCAACGTCTTACACACATTTGACTTCAGTCATTCCTAACACGATCTGTTCAAGAGCCAGCCAAGAAATGCCAAACAATTTTTTTAACAAATTTGACTCGAATTCCGTACTGATAAGCAAAAATTACAAGAAGGATAGCAGTGACTGGTTCGAATTGCGTAAGAATATGTTGACAGATTGAATTTTTTATATAGTGGTAAAAAGAAGAGATAACAGCAGTTAAGACAACTAAGTAAAAATTATTTTTGTACAAATAAAATATTTGCAATGTAAAATCGGTTGCGCATGGAATCTAAAATGAACAACTGGCTTTGCAACAACTGGCGAAGCAAGAAAATGTAACAATCGAGCCTTGTGGATTATTCGATTATTGGTGCCACGCCAGATGGATTAATAGGTCCAAACACGATTGTGGAAAATTAATGTTCTAAAGTTGCCTATAAGAATGGCCTGGAGAATAGTATAAGAGCAAATAAAATACAAATATGGAAACATGATAAAAAGTGAACTGACTAGTCTAAACAAATATTGTAATTGTTATTACCAAATTCAGGGGCAACGCCACGTTACACGCAAACAAAAGTGTTTATTTGCTGTGAGGAGTGGCGAAAGTATACCACTAAAAATATAAATTATAGAAAGAGATGATGTTTTCTGGGAGAAACTTGTGGCGTTTTATATGAATTGGCAGTTGCCTGAAATTGTTGATTCTCGTCAAGCTCAAGGGATGGCATTGTGAGATCACGGAGAGGAAAATGTTTCATCAGTGCTTGAAATTTCTACAATACCAAGCCGTAAAAGGAAAGTAAATGAAACTGTGCCTCATGAACAACAGCAAATAATAAGTCTTATCACCTCACACACTGCCTTTAACATTCGATGAGAATAAAGAAAACCTGCCGGGTTGTAGCAGACAGCTAACTTTTGATGAGCTGTAAACTCTGTATTTCGTTTAAAAATTATAAATGAATATGAATAAATATCTTTTAATATTTATTTTCTTTGAAACAACACATATTTGAAGCGAAAGAATTTTTTTATATTTTTCCATACAAACATGTATGACGAGAGCTAACGAAAAAGCAGTAACTCAAATTCTAATTCTATAATTTTCTAAGCGACATAGCAGTATCTCATGAATAAGGTATATCCACATATATTTTTGATGTTTCATCTATTTTGAAAAATAATAATGGGTTGGGTTTCGGAACGAGTCGCCTGAATAAACAATTTCCAAAATTTCATAAATACTTCGGCAATTATGCAAAACGGAACATAGTTTTTATACTTTAGTACAGTTTTACAAATGTAATTTTTAGGATTTAGGTGAAAAACGTGAAACGAAACGCAAAACTGCCATCTTGGAATGATCATATTGACAGCTAATGTAAAATTTGTGCGTCATTGCTTTCGAGTGCCTTGGGTTAGGTGCGACTGTAATAAGTAAATAAATAGGTTATGTTAGGTTCTCTTTTGACCCTTAATCTGAAAATAGGAGCCCTTCGCAGGGCTCCGACAACCTTAGTTTATTAAACTAGTGTGATGAATGTGGAAGTTGGCAGTGCCATACACACCGATGTTTGGAGATTTTTTTTTCAGAGGAAACCAGGTATTTCCGGCAAGTGAAAATGGTGAGGGGAGTTTCAAGACCTCCCCTGCTCCCTCTCCAATCACTCACAACCCCTAAAAACGGCGACGTATTTCGAAACCTTTGCCATAATAATTATACCTATAATAACAATAAACATCCATAAATAAATTAAATAAATCAACTTTTACTAAACTTCAATTATCTCGTAACTCGCTTTAGTTGAGATACGGCTTTTGCGCTTAGTAGAGCAGTATTGTGTTTTTTAGGGTACCGTAGCCAAACATTGTAAAAACGGAACCCTTATAGATTCGCAATGTCTGTCTGTCTGTCCGCCCGTATGTCACAGCCAATTTATTGCAAAACAGATTTGAAAACTGGCAGGAATGGAATTAGATGTAGGTATTCTATGAACTGCTTCACTATTTTTATACAAAAACAAAACAAACATAATAATGGCCTCTCCATACATGGAACTGACTTAATTATTTTTATCATCTTACGTCACCTAGGTATTTACCTACTTTCGTCAACATTTTATACCTATAACGTCTAATGTAAACCAGTTTTGCTCATGGCTGCACTGAGAACAAAAATTGCGCTATGCCTATATATACAAACAGATTGATGTATGCAATATAAATTTTAATATCAGTATCTCAATTCAATATGCTAAAACGTTTTGCTTGCGATTTTGAAATATTGGAATACGGATGTCGCCAGAATACGGCTGCACGCGACGAGAATGAAGGGGAGCGCCCCGCAGTAGACGGAGCTAAGCTCCCTTCATCTCCCCTGCTTCACCCCCTCATTTACCAAAACAGTCGCTTAGAACAGCGCCTTAAGATCAGTTTCTAACACGAGATGTTGAGAGAAGTTTTTTTTAGATTTAGTGACTCGTATTTCTCACGTGTAAATTCTTTCGTTTTGATAACAGGTATTTTTCAGAATTGATGTTAATTACGACTGAAGAATGACTGTGTCCCTATTACGTGGGACCTAAAAAATCATGGCGAAATGTATGTAATATTTGGGTGTATCTAATATTTACACTACACTTTACTACACTTTGATCTTAGCCAAAAGGCCGAGAAGCGGGTGTGTGACTATAAATAAAATAAAAAATATATACCTACTTATTTTGTTATTTTTTATGATCATGTGCCAGCAATATAATTATGTTATCTGTAGAAAATATGAATTGTAGGTTCTCTATCACGATTATTTAATTTATACATATTATAAAATGAAGTCACTTTATCTCGTTGTCTGTATTAAAGCGATATACTCAAAAACTACTGAACGGATTTTTGAACAATTTTCACCATTAGATAGTGTGATTTCTTAGGAAGGTTTAGGTGGCACTCACGGAGGCGGAGCCGCGGGCAAAGTCTACTTATTTCATAACCGCGAAACGACTTCTATATTAAATATTACAAATGACGTTAAATGTTTTACTGCGGTGAGAATATTTTCCGACATAATAACCAACATTCTCTCAAAGTAATTATGTATCAAACATCTATCAAAACGTCCAATAAATATCGCAATAACATTTTAGTAAAAGATGAGTTACTATAAAATGCAGTAAAAGTCTATGCAATTTATTGAAGTGCAAGTAACCTTATAAGTGCTGTAAAATGCGCTACGCGAAAAAGTTAGTCGAGGTCAAACTTCGTAAGAAGCAGAAAATAATAAGACTTTTTTTGGCATAGTATTTTACTTGGCTTAAGGTTATAGCAGAGAATGCCTTTTTGTTTCCATCCCGACAGTTTGGGTTCTGATGCGCCTTACGGTCGTCAAGTAAACACAAGCGCAATCAGACAAAAAAATCAGAGCCATCGGTGCACATCTTAATATATAAAATCCTTGCGTTACTGACTGACTGACAGACACGCTACAGCCGAAACTATGGGGCGCAGGAAGCTGAAATTTGGCATGTATGTTCCTTGGGGACCGTAGGGGTGCACTAAGAAGGGATTTCCCGAATTTCCCACGGGATCGGCCAAAACGGGTAAATTTAAAAAAAATGCAGGCTTAGCTGCTGGCGTCCTCTAGTACATAATAAAATATACCTGCATATATTGACCTAATTGAGAACTTCTCCCTTTTTGAAGTCAGTTAAAAATAAAATATCGCAACAAAGCAGATACTTTAAGAACCAGGAAATTGTTTCCGGAACTCTAAACGTCGCGCGAAGCCATGATATTCAAATTCTAAATTTAAAAAAGTTAAAAATAAAAGACAAACACAGGGACACACAACATTCAAATTCCAATAACCGTTTTATTGGAAATTAATTGATAACTCACACTTAATTACTCTGTTATTATGAGAAAGTTGGTCCCCTCGTAAAATATACGACACGACTTTCAGTCTCTTTGTGTAGGTAACAATGAGTGCCGATCGAACCTTGCGGAACGAAATTGGATGATATGTATGGAACTGACGAAGTTCTGAAATAAGTTGTCTGTAAAGCAGGGCCAAGGAACTTCGTCGTGTGAAGCAATTAAGTTCTCTGTAGTGCGGCACAGATAAAATATTAGAGCGAGGGTGAAATACGATCGTTTTAAATAGAGAAGCAATAAATAACGGAACAGATAAAAACGATGTGAATGGCGCTTTACTCGTAATAAATAAGAAACTAATATTTGTTCTTTGCTGTATATTGTAAAATAACTTAACTTGACCCTGAATTCAAATATATGTTTGTACAAAATAAGTAATATGACTGATCTGTCGGTCTGGTGTGGTTAGAGCTGTTAGGGTTTGATTTCCACCTAGGGCAAATCTTTGTGCAATGAGCACCATCATTTATTGTATATGTGGGTGTAATAATCAGAATAGCTCATATTTCAGCACCATTATTTTCAGCTTGGTTGGGTGCATAGGGTTCCCACCAAGAACTTAGGGTCCCAAGCCAACCTCACCTGCAAGTGGTGCATCTGCCGATCAACGGACGAGGCTCTGGCAAACAAAATATCCCGATAAGCGGCAATAGGCTCGCCATCTATTACGTGGGATCAAAACACTGGCGAAAAGTGGGCATTTAATAAGCCACTGCCTACCCCTTCGGGGAAACAAGCGTGAGTCTGTGTATGTATGTATATGTATGTATTTTCAGCTTGCTGTAGTCCCTTTTAGGATACAGAACTCTGCAATGGCACGAATCTTCGTAACTATTGTAACGAAATTAAGCTAATGGACTTTTCTATTATTGAATTCCTACTTTGCACGTCAGTAATATCAAGACATCTCTGCTGGTGTTACTCATGCTGCAACGTCGTAGAAAATAAAAAGTATAAGAATTATCTTAAACCCATTGCCATTCCATATACCACCCATACCATTTCGAAAAGATCTGTCACATAAATATTAAAATGTGTACTGATTACGAAAACATGAAAATGTTTTAAATGTGGGCGCTATGCTCATAAGTCAGCAAATCAGAGAACACGGCTTTTTATCATAAGCGATAACACCTACTAAAACGCGCGGAACGGTGTGTTATATTCTACGCGTTTCTATATTATTATGGCTAGCCTATCGCTTCCTCACAAGGGCTATCTTCCTAACATGATCGACCCTACTCAAAGCCAAAATTTCACCGTATTTTCTCCATAGAGTTATATGGGGCCGACTTAAATGTACCGCGATAGACGTATTACGGTGGGAGATAGAAAATAAATTTATATTTGAACCGTTTCTTTCAAGTTTTAGTATTGATTGGGTACTAAAAGGCGTCTAAAATTATTTTTCAATTGATAGTTTTTTATTGAATAGAGACGAAAAGAGTGCATAATTATACCCTATGGTAATTAATGGATTGACAAATAGAGCAAAAGGCTTCCATCGTTTTGCACTAAGAGCCATAATTATGATGAAAATGTGCTTCAGCGCTAATAATTTGCTCGCAATTCATATTGTTGATGTTCAAAAACGATTCCAAAACTACTAAATAAACAAAATTAATGTTAATATAGCAGTATCGAATTATTTCTCATAATTATCAAAGCTTATTATTTATTCAATAAAATTATATATGAGTTTCAATTTAACTATCTAAACAATTTTGGAGAAATATAATTTCATATTCGGATAGTAAATATTCGATATTATAATACATCTTTAGAGAGGCACTGCGATTACAGAATATATTTTGATTATTATAGAATTATCTGATTTATTATCTAGGGTTGTCTTGAATGCTGATTCTTTGGAAACAGAAGTTCGATTTTTAATCTATGCATAAAGATTTGGCATAATCTATACTATAATAAAACTGTAGAGGTGAAAAAGTCTGTACATTAAAGATTTTTTTACGAAAATTAGCTAAAAAATCTAGGAAAATGCTAAAAAGCAATACTTGATGTGTTTTAGAATTTATGTCTATCTGTCTGTCTGTCTGACTTTCCCTATGTTGCTAAAGATCTCTAAAATGGCGGAATTGATTTCAATAAAACTTACACTCATGTACAAAGGATACTTAAACCTATAAAATAGTATATGTTACATCACAATCGGTTGAGTGGTTATCGGTGTACAGCTTGACCTCTCCTTTGTACGTAGTCCCAAACAAAACCGTGATCATCCAAAACTGGTTATATAATAATATGGTGCCATCTATGATCATTATAAGTTTGTTAGTAAAAGTATAGTTACTCTAAATAGGTACCTTCAAAGTGTTTTATGGCTACTTACCGATCGATAGATGTCACTATCTTCAAATAATTTTCTAGCAAAATAAATGTTTCTTGCAAAAAAGACAATAATTATGTGTCGGGTATATTTCTGTTATTAAAAAATAAAAGAGTATAATATTCGGCACTTTTATAAACAAAAAGTCTCTGTGTCAAAATTTATTAAAATGTCCACTTTAATTTAAACGGTCAATCTCATGTATTTCAAATGATTATGTTTATATAATAGTTATATAATAATTTCATTATTATTTATTTTAAATGATAAATACAATGACTATATATATAGATCCTTTTTTCAATAAATTGTCGATTAGTCCATAATTATTATTTTCTATCTAGGTCGGTTTGTATATGTAAACATAGATGGCGTTGACAAATGACGTCATTTTCTGAATGGTGACGTGTTAAGATTCTCCGAGGATTGATCAGGTTCTCAGATAATTGGCTTTCATCGTCGTTGGAATACTTGGATTGGATATTTGGCGTTACTTATGAGTTTATGATTATTGAATGTTATCGAGTTTCTTTGATTTCTTTCGTTCGTTCGTGTTCTGTTCTTATACAGGTGTCTCATTATTCCCAATTTCCCACTCCTCACGTCACGTACGTGGGAATCTCTGAGCGGGAGACTGCGCCCTGAATTCAGATACCTCTTGAATTACTCAACGGGGCTATCTTACTTTCGGCAGGGCTGGATAGTCGTAGTCCTGTGTGTATTTTCTAAATAAATCGCAGGGACAGACACTTGAAACAGCTGGAATCGACATCCGCACATGTTGCTTTTCACATGATCGGTAAAAATAATTTACATGTTCTATGTACGGTAATGAAAGTTGGGTATGGTAGAAGAGTCATGAAAGTAGAATAAATGCTGTAGAAATGAGAGCACTGAGAAGTAGATATGTGTGGTGTGTGTATGACCAACAGAGTAAAGAATTGTGTGATACGAGAGTGGTGTGCGGTAAAAGAAGATGTAGTGACAAGCATCGGGAAAGGCATTGTCGGTAGTATATACGCGTACTGCTGATATGTATGATAATGATATGATAATGATATAAAAATGATATAAATAATATAGGGTCGATCAGGAATGATAAAAGAAACCGCCCGAGCTGAATGCTGTAAGTGCACTGATTTATTCGTAATAAAATGATAAGGGTGGTGGGCATATAATGTAAATGCCGAGTAAGCATTTTGTACAGGTAGGTAAACTGTACATCCTGCCCACTCAAAAGATGATATCAGTATAATGATAAAGAATCTATAAAAACAATGAAAAATAAAATGAATTCTTACACTAAATGATATAATATTGAAATTAGATGATACATAGAATGATAATGAACAATTTATATTGTTAGTACTTATAGCTACGAGTATGTTTAAAGTTCATTAAATCGCGACCTAAGAGGAGTAGGGGAGGTCCCCACTTCTACACTTAACACTAATCTTTTGATTTCACTTGGTACGCACTCTATTGGCCTGATCACTTCATTCACAGTTTCACAAATTGCACTATCACTTTTCTTGTACCTTGTACTGCTGTAGAGGGGGCACGCCTGCCTCGCAGCATGCCTCCCGCGGCACGGCTGCGTCTGGGCAAGGTGTGCGGCCGCAAGGTCCTCTCCTTAACTTGACTTTTATTATTCGTAATAAAATGATAGGTACTACACCGATGCAACGGTGTCGCCCATATAATGTAAATGCCGAGTAAGCATTTTGTACAGGTAAACTGTACAGGCATGTTGAGATGGTTTGGACACATGGAGAGGATGGATGACGAAAGACTAACAAAGAAGATATATAAGGCAAGTGTTAATGGGACAGGACGAAGGGGAAGACCTAGGCGGACGTTCTCTGATCAGATTGGAGACATCCTAAAAAAAGGACAGGTCAGAAGTACCCTAAACAGAAGAGCATGCATGAGAAACTTGATGGGAGTGAATGAAGCAAGAGAGGTATGTCAGGATCGTTGCATATGGCGTTCCATTGTCTCTGCCTACCCCTCCGGGAAACAGGTGTGAGTCTATGTATGTATGTATGTATGTTCTTTGTGAAGGTGGTAAAACAGTTAATGTTGTGTGTAAAGAAATTCGCTAAAGATATATATTAGGTATATAATAAACATATAAAAGTTATAAATAATATATACTCTTAGCATAAATGTCATGCTAATTAAATTCCAACATTTACGCGAACGAAGTCGCGGGCACAGCTAGTACGCTATAAATACAAGACTCTGCAGAAACATATTTTTCAGTAGAGCAACTGCCGGCTGATCTCCGCAACCCAAGACTGCTATGAAAAACTTTATATTATATGGGTTAGTATAGAGTACTAATTCGTCGTAAAGACTTTCACATGACTCCATAATAATGGTGACTGGCACCTTATCGTGTGCTACAAGGCATTCAACTTCAAAAGGAGGGAAAATGCATCTGACCAAAACTCCATTTTAGAGAGAGAGAGAGAGAAATATCATGGATATGGGTATCATAAATCGGCACAAGAGTTACTTAAAGCTTTTCATGCACTCAAACATTACGTAATTTACGAAGTAGTCCTGCGAATGCCAACAATTCGCTCAAGCTGCTATTGGTCGAATGTATTGCATATTGCATTATACGGAACAGTGCTTTGGTATCTGAGCCGGTCAAATGTAATGTGATCATATGGCAAGGGCGGATCCAGCTTTGGCGCCAGGAGGGGGTCACATAGTCGTGGTCAAGTGAAGAACTTATAATTTAATTTCAATAACAATAGGTACAAGTCAAAAGTAGGTAGGTATTTAATTAATGTACGTAACAGACCAATGCAGATACGTTAGAAAACGGTAAAAAGTAAAATAAAGTTACAGTAGGATGAGACCCATTGGAGAAGGAAGAGAATATAGGTATCATTAAAGGAAAATTAAATTACGGGCGATCTGAGGTCGGGAAGTGGATGGGGTTGCGATTTTAAGGGTAAAAAAGGGTTTATCTCGATTGCCAGCAAAACTACAAGTCCTACGGAAAAAACCTCAATGGCAAAGTTGTAGGTAATAAAAAGATCTACAACTTTCGTATTTACATTTCATTCCCACAACGTCATAATTTATGTGAAAAATTCAAATAACCAAGTTATTGGTTTTTAGGGTTTCGTAGTCCACAATGAACCCTTATAGTTTCGTCATGTCCGTCCGTCTGTCCGTCCGCAGCCTAGCCCAAAGACGCCTCGCCTGGTGCTAGAAAGCTGATATTTGACATGAATATAGACATACGATATTGCAACAAAACTGTAGAATAAAATTTAGGAAAATATTTTTTTTCAGGGTATCTCCCCTAAATATATAGTGGGGTTGAATTTTTTTTTGTTGAGTACCCCATTGCGTGGGGTATCATTGGATAGGTTTTAAAAAAATATTATTAGTTTGCTCAAATCATTTTTCGTTCAAGTGATTGGTTTGTCAAATATCAAGCATTGAAGTGAAAAAAATTGTTAGACTCAAGTGTCACCCCCTCTGCCGGCTAAACTATTAATTTGGAAGAGGTGAAAAAAATCAGAGATGTAGTACACATAGCGAATTTAAAAGGAAAACTATCACGGCTAAGTAGACATCACTAGTTTACGAGTAATCGTGGGTTAACTTATAAACACCTATTTCTGTGAGTGTATATTGGGAGCGCTGGCTTAATCTTAAAGATGCCCGTTTTTAGTCCCATGTGAAACAGAAGTTAGTATCAACAATGGCCATTATGGGCAACTACGGAACCCTACATTGCGCGTGGTCCGACACGCACTTGGCCGGTTTTTTATTTTTAACTTTTACAATAGTTTTTTCTTTTACACGAAATTTGGTGAAAACTTGCCTTTTTATGTTCCAAACACACTGTTTATGTTTTTTATTTAAAGTATTTATTTTTACGCCTTATTTTGACTTAATATCGAAATAAAACCCTAATTTTCAATTGAAAATTCTCACGTCAATATATCAGCTTTCTTTTTTAAATTGTTCGGCGTTTTGTTCGTTGAAATCTCTACTTTCTGATGGTGTGAATAAAATATACATTACTAAGGTAAACGTGCTCAGAAAATGCAACGAAATGAAACAACCTCGAGACCGATTTTTTAATCATAATGTACAATTGTGAGATATTTATTAAAATGAACAGTTTATTTACTCGAAAAACGTAAGATTCCATGCTACATTGATAAATAAGAACTTAAAAATCGATATATACAAATAAAATTAGCAACCAAATAAGTTAATAGATACCTAATTAATAAGACATCTACAATATTTTGAGAAAGTTATAGAATCTTCTTTAAATTATAGCGTAAACTCCTATTTATTGCTATTTTAAGATAATGTATAGGTTACCTGAGTGACCCACAGACAATTTGAGCCCATCAATAGTTATTTTAAAGAGAAGCGTGGAAGGGCTAGGTGGATCCCAGCCCTGACATATATTTTTATGAATAATGTTGTTCACTGTTCTGTATTTCAAATACTGACTAACTGTTTTTATAGCTGATATGAAATAACAGGCAGTAAGGCCCAGATCCACCTAGCCCTTCCCCTTTTCTCTATAAAATAACTAATGATGGACTAAAATTTTCTGTGGGTCACTCAGGGACCTACATACATTATCTTAAAATAGCAAAAAATAGAAGTCTACGCTATAATTTAAAGAAGATTCTATAACTTTCTCAAAAAATTGTAGATGTCTTATTAAATATTAACTTATTTGGTTGTTTATTTTAGTTGTATATTACGATTTGCAAGTTCTTTTTTATCAATGTAGCAAGGAATCTTACATTTTTCGAGTAATTAAAGTGTTAATTTGTAATAAATCGCTCAAAATTGTACATTATAATTAAAAAATCGGTCTCGAGGTTGTTTCATTTCTTTGCATTTTCTGAGAACGATTACCTTAGTAATGTATATTTTATTCACACCATCTTAAAGTAGAGATTTCAACGAACTAAACACCGAACAATTTAAAAAAGAAAGCTGAAATATTGACGTGAGAATTTTCAATTGAAAATTTGGGTTTTATTTCGATATTAAGTCAAAATAAGGTGTAAGAATTAATATTTTAATTGAAAAACATTAACAGTGTGTTTGGAACATAAAAAGGCAAGTTTTCACCAAATTTCGTGTAAAAGAAAAACTATTGTAAAAGTTAAAAATAAAAAACCAAAAACTTGGTTATTTGAATTTTTCACATAAATTAAGACGTGTGAATAAAGTGTACCTAAATACAAAAGTTGTAGATATTTTTATTACCTACAACTATGCTATTGACGTTTTTCCCGTAGGACTTGTAGTTTTGCTGGCAATCGAGATAAACCCTTTTTTACCCTTAAAATCGCAACTCCATCCACTTCCCGACCTCAGATCGCCCGTAATTTATTTTTCCTAAAATTTTTGCTATATTCTCTTTCTTTTCCAATGGGTTTCATCCTACCATAATTTTCTATCGTTTCAAAAATTATCTACCCTGGTCTAAAACCTTTGCCATCATACAAAGTTATTATATTATAAACTAACTAAATATTGAAGGTATGTAGTTACATAAAATCTGTATGGCGACAAAATATAAACTTTAATAAAATCTTTATATTCAATTAGTGGTCCACCTAAGTTCTGGAACCAGCTCAGGGGGGGGTCATGACCCCCATGACCCCCCCTTGGATCCGCCCATGTCATATGGGCATATGTATTGGTACCTTAATATTCATCTACTGTAACGGTATGGATATGTGAGGTTTAGCACTTTAGCTACTAAGCTGCGATGCCAGAACAACTTAGGTTTAAGATCGTCAATATAAACAACTCGTGTTCTTTCTTTCCGAAATCGCACGATAGAATGATTGCACGGCTGGCGTAGTAGTTTAAGCGACCGGCTCGCAACTTGACTCTGCGTCAAGTATCATGTGTTCGTTTCCCGCACGAGACAACATTTTGCGTGATTCATAAATTGTTGTTTCGAGTCTGGGTGTCCTTTGTGTCCGTTGGTTGCATGTTTGTAAAGTCCTCCGCGACCCAGGAATAAATCCTGTCGCGGGACTTGTCTCTTAAATAAATTAAAAATAAAAAACTCACCAAAAATTCTAACAGAGCAGGAGAACCAAATTAATCAATAATGTCAGTTCGGTTCTGATACGCTTTTAGAATTCATATTATAATAACAGTAACATCGTTAATTAAATTAGTTTAATCAAAATGATCAAACTAATTTTGGTATATAATTACATTCCCTTTTCTGAAAATTGGTAGCGCAGACACGTGTCACGGCATGATTGCAAAATAGTATTAGTATTACTATTAAACTGCTCACCAATTTCCGATGAGAAAATAGATTTAGCTTCCCCGATAAATCAATACATACCTACTATGTGTGTTCCAACTATATAGCCATTATGAGCGAAGTTCAGGCACTATGATTGCAAAACAGTATTACTGTTAAACTGCTAAACCAAATTCAATAAACGAATAGCTCAGCTTCTCTAATAAATCTATGCATACAACAATATAGCCATTAACAGCTGTTTCTATTAAGTACAACTGCATTTAGCTCCCCTTAAACGAAGCAAAGCTGTATACGTGATATTCCAAAATTTCACGAGGGGTGTTATTTTAGGATACGATGTTCAATAGTCGCTCGATCAGTCTGTGATTATAATGCACAGGGGTTCGGTCTCGTCTGGTCATTAATTTGATTCAGATTCAACGGTGGATGGTATACATGATTTATTTGTGGATTATTAAGTAAATAGAGGTTGGCCGAAGCTCAACTAGTATACTAGATTTATTTTTGATTAAAATATAATGTAGGTACTCCTCATGTCAGCCTAGAGACGTCCGCTGCTGGACATAGACCTCCCCCAAGGTTCTCCACACAGACCGATCTTGAGCCGCCCGCATACAACCGCTATGTACCTATGTATCTAATGTAGGTACTATTTCAATAAAAAAATTAATACATTTTTAAAAAGGATTTCACTTAAGATAGTGTTGGACAATAAATGACATAGATTTTGAATCATATTTTGTGTTTGTTTCAGGTTGAAGACATACTACTACGTGATTCGATACAGATTTTGTAATTAGATTGTCCAAAAATAGACGACCGTTACCAAATTTAACAAAGTTCAATCTATGCGTGTAATAATTACAAATTGTAATGCCCTTCGCAAAATTGCACTTACTCTTTGACCAACAAAATCACTACGAAAATAGAAAAAAAGTCACAAGTTATCGTTAATCTAAAGAAACCACAACTTCCTGTATCGCTGCACTCATGAACTTCTACAAACAACATTCCAAAGACGACATAAACAAACATCGACAACAAAAAATAACTACACAAACATACAAACAGAAAATCACACAAGCGTAAAAAAGGTGTGTTAAACAAATATTTACAAACAAACAACAACACACAGGTGTGGACGACACAACCGACTCCTACGTAGAATAATAAATGTGTTGATTCGGGAAGCGGAGCGAATTGAAACGCGGGATTGATAGCGATTTTTTGGTAAATTGTAGAAATCGTTCCTTCTTGAACAGGTCTGTTGTCGCCAAGTTTTTACTCAACTTATTTATCAGTTTAAACATAATTACATACTTTTAGTGTATAAATACAGCTCCCGACCTTATATTTTAAGCACCTCACATCGGTCTTGGTTAAGGTAAGACAAAGTTTATTTAGTCTTCAGGCGGCTACAGGGGCATCTAAACAAAAATTATCGCTTTTCATAGCTTTCTAAGACCAAAACCTAAGCTTGGTTAGTGAGCAATACTTACCGTACCGTAGTAACTCCCAAACTCTTCAAATAGTAAAGACTTCACACCTGTGTGTAGTTATAAAAAAGCAGTGCAATTCCAATGATCGGGGTAGGGTAGGCCGTTGCCATAAACTTGAAGGTTTGCGACGCAGAATTAAGACCCCTCAATCTATCAATCTACCGCTGACTAGGAAAGTTGGAATCTAAGACGTGTCCGAACCTTATAGCCGTGTCACGTGTGAATTGTGAATGATATATTGGGCCGATTTATGAGCAAACGGGCTAGTTTGATGTCATATTTGAACAGGCGATTTTACGATGGTACTACATGGTTGGTGCTTTGGTTACATTGATTGGGCTTGGCCCTGTAGATGTAGTTCGAGGGGATATGTTGGAGCATTTTTATTGCGGATTGAAAGGAACTAGGGAAAAATCGGGAAAGATTCGTTTAACATGACGATTTTCTTTTTGTTTTAGCAATATAATAATACATGGGTGCAAACCTTTTGCGGTCTGTTACCTTTCTCACTAAATGTTTCGTGTATCGGGCAAGCGAAGGCATGCCTCTGAAGCTCTCCAGGCTCACTCACTTAAAATTACGACGGTGACCTCGTCATCCAGAAGTGGCTGTGTCACGTGAAAGGTGTTTGTATACTTTGTCGTGGGAGTGAACCAAAAACACATACACGAAATAGCATGTAATGCGTATTCCCGTTCTGAAGCAATCTGGTTACATGCCTACTGGTACATTTGGAAATTGATGCGTTTCCCTTTAAGAAAATGAAATAATGATTCCTAAATAATTACCGAATCGTAAGTACATCAAACATTAAACGATTAATAATTAATTCGTTCTTTTTCATGTGACTGCGTGGCCTACTTTGGTGTCGAAATTTTCAGACCTTTGCCATGGACTGCGAAAGCTTAGCGTGTTCTCAGAAGCACAATAGCACTCTGATGCAAATTCTACACGCGGTCACCCATCTAAGCGACGACCTTAGCAATCGCAGCTTAACTTTGCCGACCTATTACGAACGCCAAGCCAAAGGACGCCATGTGGTCTTAATAGTACATAAAATTAAGTATTAGAAGACAGAGATACCAAGAATAATATTCATACTTATCCGGGAAACATTCCTGTTCTAATATAATACGAAAATCCGTATTATATATTTTGCCTAATCCGAAGGCTCAACGTTTCTTTTGTTAGAAAGCTTTACAAGATGTTAATTAACAGACAATACGAATTAAAACCACCCTTTTCGGTGTTGCGGTATTTTGTTTAAACAACAACAATTATACGTTTACAAATTAAGAATACTTGAAATATTTTGTATGTGTTCAACCAATTGTGTCAGGTTGCCATATCTCAGGATAATACGAATGTGTATAGTAATATTTATGTACCTAACCAATCTTAATCGCATTATAATTCGTAAGTATTGGTTAAATATCTGAAAAGATAGGGAGAGACTAAGCTGACGACTATAAGAAATGTATAGTAATTATCACTTGCCAAACAGTGAAGGAAACATTTCGAGGGAGCCTGCATTTCTGAGAGTTCTCCATAATATTTTGTGTTGTGTGTAGTACCAGTAGTAGAATAACGAGGGTGTAACCGCAGCCTCAGCTAGTGTATCATACTGGTACTTAATGTCACAAGCGATCAACTCATAAACTTGTTATTTTTTAAAGTAATAGGCGGCAAACGAGCAGATGGATCGCCTGATGGTAAGCAATTACCGCCGCCCATGGACACAAGCAACACCACAGGAGTCACAAGTGGGTTGCCGCCTTTTGGGGTTGGGGAAGGGGATAGGATGAGGAGTGGACTGAGGAAGAAGGAATAGCGGATAGGGCCTCCGGCACTCTCACTCACCAAACGAAAGGCAACAGTTTAGGTGCTGTCACTTTACGTCGATTTTCAGTGAGAGGGTAGTATTTCCCCGGTCGAGCCGGCCCATTCATGCTGAAATCAGCAAGGCTCTACTAGCGTTAAAATACTTTTCGTATTAGTTAGTGATTAGATCACTAACTTAAAAATATAAACGTTATTTAAATTGAATGATAATCGTAAGTCCAAATAATAAACGTTGATGTCGTTTTACACCGAATGGAATAGATTACATAAATATTGTACAAGGAATATTGAACATACCATACCTATTATGTTTTCTATTTCGTTTCAATATTTGAATAAAAGCTAACATAATTAATTGCTTTGTTGATCTACGGGGGTAAACATCGACAGGCGTGGGCATCACCAAACGCCGGGTTAGACAGTATTCTGGTAAGGTACTCGCAGATTTGTATTTTTTATTTTGGTTAGTGCTATTTTTTATTGTACAGGGAGACAAACGAGCAAGCGAGTCACCATGCCATGTGATGGTAAGTTTTCACAGCCGCCCCTAGACACTTGCAATGCCCGAAGGATCACAAGTGCGATGCCGACCCTATGTCCAGCTGTAGACGTCTTTAGGTTGAAACGATGTGAGGTTTTTCTCACATTGGGCGACGAGCGTTCAATCCCCATATGAGGGGGGGCTTTTCATATTGCGTAAAGTCGTTTCTTAGTATTAAACTGCGCCCAAAAAGCGAACAATCGAACCCACATTATACTCAAACAAAAACCTACTATCGTGCACTTAAACTCCACACGAAGACATTTACGCCTGTCGTCCCCCATATATTCTGTTTCAAGCTTAGTTCAAGGCGTAATGTAAGTGTCGAAAAAGGCATATCAGGCCTAAAAACATTAGCCTTGACTGTCGATATAGGTTCTCTCTACGGTACGATAAAATTACAAACATAAATGCCACTTTTTGGTACCCTTCTTGCTCACTATTTGCCGCTAGTGAGCTATAAAGATCACATGTCTTGAATATTTGAAGGTACATAGAGCTGTGATAACATACCCTTTCGCAGTTTTGTGAGATTGTATACAGAATAGTTTGTTGGAAATATTTATACCTACGTGGTACGGTAGTTGGTACATTAAAATGTAGGAATGACGCAGGTCATTATAAAAAAATACTTTAAATAGACATTAAAAGTAAAGTTAGTTAAAATGGACTTTTGTCATTTTGAGCCTTATAAAAATATGTTGCAGAACTCACCTTCTAAATTAGCAGAAGGTGCATGTTTTATCTCTGTTTCAGTTAACATTCGTCTAAAGGTTTTGCTACTAGAGATACCTTTAGTAGCCAAATCCTTGGATAGATGAAATATTCTATTCTAAGATTTGAGAGATTGACTTAGAGGCGGTGGAGATTATGTCAAACTAGCTGTTTCCCGCGGTTTCACCCGCGTCCTGAGGGAACTACTTCGCGTACCCGGTTAATTTATAGCCTAAGTTACTCCTTGGTAGAGCTATCCGCCAGTGATCGTCCCGTCAAAATCAGTCCAGCCGTTCCAGAGATTAGCGAGAACAAACAGACAGACAGACAGACAGACAGACAAAAATAGAAAAAAATGCCATTTTAGTGTATAAATCCATATGCATTTAGTAAAATGCGGTTATTTTAATATTACAAACAGACACTCCAATTTTATTTATATGTATCGATATGCACAAACTATGTCAAATACAATGTATCTCTAGCAGCAAAATCAAAAGATATATTAAATATTGAAACCGGCCGTAAATCAGCCATCTATTACCTACATAAGGAAAAACATTAAAATACCTTCTATCCTTTCCATCTCTAAATCAATTTAATGTACATATTCCGCCGATTGCGTTAGCCCGGCAAAGGACGCGGCATAATTAGTTTTTCATCGAAAATTTTCCTTATTTTTTTCTTGAAAGCACTTGGTTGTAGCCATTAATATGATAGGTTTCTATCTAACGGTCTGTAGGGATATCTGAACAATCTGGGGCAGACAGAACGTGCTTTATCGCAGTTTGTGGCGGAAGCTAATGAGAAAAAGTATCTTTAGATACGGCTGTCGGCATCTGACATTCTAGTTGATTGGTAGAATAATTTCTAGACGTTTTATACAACAAAATTAATTAATTTTAGAACTAATTACAACTACTTAAATACTACTACAAAAATTTAATTAAAATATTAAAATACAATACAAATTAAAAAGAAAATATATATTCAAAGGGCGTCGTGAAAGTCCTCCACATCGCCGTCTATTGGGGACGTGCCCAAAAGACTGGCAGCATTGCCACGCTGTATGGCAATGCAAATTTTATAATTTGAACTAGAGGATGCCCTCAGCTACGCTCGCACATTTTTAGGGTTTCGTACCTAAAAGGTAAAAACGGAATCCTATTACTAAGCCCCCGCTATCTGTCTGTCTGTCTGTCTGTCTGTCTGTCCGTGTCTGTCACCAGGCTGTATCTCATAAACCATGATAGCTAGAAAGCTGAAATTTTCACAAAATTATGTATTTCGGTTGCCACTATAACTATAAAAATAAAAAAAGGAAACTATTATGGGGGGGTCCCATACAAACAACGTGATTTTTTTCGTATTTTTATATAGTTGTATATTACCTTTCAAAATAAATAATTAAATTTAAAAAAAGTAAATAATAAAGGGGGGCTCCCATACAACAAACGTAATTTTTAAGCAATTTGTTACTCGATCTTAATAAACAGGTAGAAACTTATTATTTAAGAATACATACAACGAACGTGACTTTCTTTTATAGATGATGGTACGGAACCCTTCGTGCGCGAGTCCGACTCGCACTTGCCCAACTATACCACGCTGGACAAACGGGTTGGTATAGGGTTTGTATCAAGTTTTCCTTCTCTTACAGTGCTGTTCTCTGCATAATATGCTCCCTCCGTCGGCTCTTACGACACCCTTGGAATGATATGGGGTGGTGACATTCCGTAAGTATTCTTAATCCTTCACCACACGGACGATCATATACGAAAATGGATTCAGTTGTGTTGAAGATAGCTTCAGCAGTTCTGAGAATTCATATTAAAATTCACAACACACGGTGTGCAATGGCGTCAATCTTATACTAATAATTATATAAAGTTGAAGAGTTTGTTTGTTTGTTTGTTTGAACGCGCTATTTCAGTGTTAGATAGCCCATTTATCGAGGAAGGTTATAAGCTATATAACATCGCGCTATGAGCGACGGGAGAATGAAAAGATAGAATAATAAAAATAAATTCTACTCTTGTACACAAAGATAATAAGTATGTGAATGATTGCGTAAATGAAATATTGATGGCTGCCGTGGTGAATGACATTCTTATATGAAAAGTATTTCGTCGTTTTGTTACTACAGGGAATAAATACCTTCACTTGTGTGCGTGAACATGGATGTTTGTTTTGGGCTGAGGTTTTCTATGTGTATATTTATCCATTGTCTAGTACCGATAGTACAAGTTGTGCTTGGAGCTAAATGGTGTCGTGTGTATGTGGTAGACATACATACATACATACATAGACTCACGCCTGTTTCCCGGAGGGGTAGGCAGAGACTACGGAACGCCATTTGCAACGATCCCGACATATCTCTCTTGCTTCATTCACTCTCATCAGATTCCTCATGCATGCTCTTCTGTTCAGGGTACTTCTAACCTGTAATATTACTATATTTTGTTCTACATATGACTGGTTTTCATCCGCAATTTTCACAGGAAAGCTGATGTCTGTCTGACTCTTTAACAAATTGTATAGTGTACCAAGTCGAACTTCTCAAAGTAATTTTATTTTGTATCACTTTTACAACTTGTCATCAAAAATAAACAACAAACTCAAGAATAGGTTCATAACTTCAAAAAGGAGACGTGAGCAACAAGAATGCTTTCCGTTATTGCACCGGACAAAGTCGTGAGTTCAATTCCCGTTCAACGTTACGGTAAAACCATTTCAATCTCAATTATACTCAGCTCAGTCCAACATTCTACAGCTAGGACGAAGACAGCGCGATTGGAATGCAATTTTTATTGATAACCAGCTGTTGTTCGCATTTTAAGTGTCTACGTATTTATGTGGCCTTTTAATATTACTTATTTTTGCGCCGTAATTTCCCTATCAAATAGAACTAAATTTGCTACCTCTAAAGGCGAAAACAATTACTGGAACTAGTTTTGGGCAAAAAATCTTTATTTCCAAAATGGCGCAATTACGACCACTTAATCAGAATTTTGTCGGGAACAACTTTTGTTGGAATTAAAAGTACTGCACAGCCACCGGAGAACGGAATAAGAGCAATTACAAGACTGTTTTGCACGTGCACATAATAATTCGTATCTGTTATTGTTGTGTGGAAATGTACGGGAACGATGTCTACGCCACAAATAGGTACTGAATCAATAACTTAACATTCAAAGAACCAATATAAAACACATAAAACATAAAAACCTTTAACCCAACTCGGCAAGAATATTTATCACATATGTATTTATGCAACAAGTATTATCTAACTAACTACTAATATTGTGACCCTGAAAATATATATAGAATTCATTTTGTGACACTGACTTTTATTTATAACATAACCTGAAGCTACGTGACTCAAATAAGATATCAGTACCTAAACATAGGTACACACGTCATAACGTTCTGAAAATCAAAATAATTTCTCTGGAAATGACTGCGAAAATCTTTACAAACAATAAATATTTTTAATGGATGAAGCGGGTAGCATTATATTTTTAGATACAAAAACAACCTACTACTAAAGGAAGGACATTACAAAGAAAATATTTTTTTCGATTAAAACACCAAAATACCAAAGGTTGTGTTCGTGGTTGTTTAAAAATTCTCTCTCGTGTTTTCTAATGAGATCTTATCCACTTGGTACTTAGTAAAGGCTTTCCGCTGTTTCTTTGCAGTAATCTTTTATAAGCTAAACAACAATTTGGTTTTAATAAACAGTTTTATGGGAGAAAGGCCCTTTGTAGGTGTTATCTTTCAGATCGTATTAGGCAATCGCGTATTCATACGACGACGCGTATTATGACATGTATTTGCCTAAATATGGAATAAAGAAAACCTACGCAGTTTATTGCCCGTTCTTTCTCGTGGTTCTACCTATTGCATTGCGAACGTGGCAGTAAATAAATGTAGAATCATCTAGTAATTAACTTTAATTTTTGACGTTCATAAGCATCACTTTGTGGACTAAATGAATAAATGATTTTGACTTTGACTTTGAAAGGAGTGGCGTGAAAAGGTCACGAAACTTTTAACATAGAATATGATGGGACACCTACTAAGAATGCTTTAATTGCCGTACTAGTAATTTCAGCTATGGATGTATTTCTACCGCCTTTAGTGTGAGACTGACACACACAAATGGCTAGAATTGGCCACACACACACACTGTCGATGTGTGGCCAATTCTGGTTTCGGAGTTCATACGAGTAGACCGCCGGCGCCTGAAAGCCTAAGGGCCTGGTCATGAAATCAGTCTAAGGCGCAGGCCACACATAAATGGCGTCGGGCGCGGACACGGCGCGGGCGGCTTCATATTCCATGAAAATTTTATATCAAATGCATAGAAATAAAGCGCAATTTAGGATACACGGAATAAATGGCGCGGGCTGTCGTGGCGCGTGACGCCCGAGCCACGACAGCCCGCGCCATTTATGTGTGGCCTGCGCCTAAGCGGCGCGGCAGGGGTGATGTACATGGCGCGTTTACTCTGAGGCGGCCGCGCGCCGCGTCACAGTAAGGCCGTTTTTAGTGTCATGCGGATTTGCTCACGCACGCGGGATTGGCCCGCATGCGTACAATTTCACGCAGCGTGAAACCCGGTAGCCTACGATCTAGTTTTATGCGGGCTGCTATGCGTTGTGGTTGTGTATAATGGACTACAAACTCAGAAAGTTATTAATCATTTATTTAATACACATAAGACGAAATAAGAAGACAAGGTCACAGTATGGCCTGTTATTTGAAAGGATGATTCTTGCTGGAACACTGGTTTCCATAGACGCTCACGCACGCGGGGACCCCGCGCGTTGCCGCTGCCCAGGATCACGCCCCGCGTCCCGCGTGCATTTTCCACGCAATACAATAAATACTTGTATGAAAATGACATTTGCGGGGTTTACGCAGGCGGGCCAATCCCGCGTGCGTGAGCAAATCTGCATGACACTAAAAACGCCCTAAATGCGCCATGTACATCGAAAACGCTCGCCGCTGCCGCCCGCCGCTGTAGGCCGTGACCGGGCCGTACCGATTCTTGTACTGATAAAAGAACCTATACCGACGGCTGTATATACTCTCCGAAGCACGCTAGCGGTGTAGTGTAAATTTCATAACAAGCGGTCACCCATCCAAATATTGACCTTTGTAACGTTACTGAACTTACCTGATCTATTACCAACGGCAAGTCAAGTGCACCACAAACGCCACATTAGTAATAATAATAATAATACAAAGCGCTAAGGTATATTCATAATGTAAACAAAAAAACCGCTAGCCTTCAAACCGGCACGTGGACAACTCACGGCTAAAACTTTGTTTGTCGGAGTGTGCCGCCCCACCTCCTGAATAAACTGAGATTACGAAGCTAGCGAGCAAACTGACATTTAGCTGTTACCGCTTCTAGGTAATAATTGCACTAGAATAACATACTTTATTTCAGTCTAAGCATTCTTATGACGCAGTAGTTATTTTATTAAATTTATAATAAAATTCTTGCATTACTGACTAACTGGCATATAAAAAGCTGAAATTGTATGTGGATAGTGTGCACTAAGATAGGACTTTTAGATATTCCAACAGCATCGGGCAAAATTAGATAAATAAAAATATGCATGCTCTAGTAAACTATTTCAAGGCAAATCACACGATCATCTAATCCCAATCTTGGCAAGACCAAGTAGGACTGTGCCAAGTTTAGGATCAGATAACCGTGTGTTAGTTGTCCTCAAATAAATATCTGATAAACACGCTTGTATGTTACATAAACATTATATCTATCTTTACATATTATATAACTAGCTGTTTCCCGCGGTTTCATCTGCGTCCTGAGGGAACTACTTCGCGTACCCGGTTAATTTACCAAGGAGTAGCCTAAGTTACTCCTTGGTAGGCGTCAGCTATCCGCCAGAGAAAGTCACGTCAAAATCGGTCCAGCCGTTCCAGAGATTAGCGAGAACAAACAGTCAGACAAAAATTAAAAAAATGACATTTCGGTATAATGTACCGTGTATACATCCAAATGCATTTAGTTAAAAGCGGTTATTTTAATATTCACTCCAATTTTATTTATGAGTATAGATGAAGTCCCCTTTTTCGTTCAGTCTGTCTGTAAACGTGTGTAGCAAAAACTAATGAACGGATTTTTGTACGGTTTTCACCAAGTATTTTAAGATATTATTATTCCTGGAAAGGTTTTGGTGCATAATTTACGCGAGCGAGCCCGCAAGCTCTGGTTACAATATAATCAGCCCTTTATACTGTCCCCACTGCAGGGCACGGGCCTCTTCTCACTATGAGAAGGGTCAGGCCATAGTCCACCACGCTGGCCAAGTTCGGGCTGGCAGACTTCACATGTCTTTCGAAAACATCATGGAGAACTCTCAGACATGCAGGTTACCTCACGATGTTTTCCGTCACCAATAAGCAAGCGATAATTAACAGTTTAATACGCACCTAACTTCGAAAAGTTATTGGTGCGTGCCGTGGATTCGAACCCGAGACCGTCTGCTATCGCTGCTTTTGGTTACAATAAGCTACATACAATTAGTTCGCCTCAACACAAAGATTAGGCCCAGGTTAGGACAGAATTCACCAACCAGATCGTAGCATTCAAGGTCATTAGACCAACAGGCCAGTCACATAGTAGAAGAGCTATGTGACTTCACTTCTTAGCAGTAAAACACATTACATCAGACATACCTCATTGTTCTTTCATCACATTTGGTGACGAGCATATTAGAATGTTAGACGAAACCGGTATATTTATAATTTACCTGTAGAAGAAGAAAACTTTTATTGGTAATGAATATACACATGCATGTAAATAAGGAGACATTTTCAAACAAAAACATACATCGTGTCTCTAAAGTCCTACAATCGATTCGAAATTATGAGTAGAACTATGCCATTTTCGTCAAACAGCTATATCGGTTATTCACATTCTATTACCCCTTGTTGCACTAAATCAGCTGCAGAATTAGTACGACGCTTAGTGAGTCGTACGATTTAAAATTAGCCTCAACTCGACTGTTGCTTTTCCAAGAGATTAACTGTCAAACACCGAAACGCACTCAGTCTCATAACACCTAACATTAAAAGCAACTCACGGGGATGTTTTGCAAATACCGAGACTCGAATTTTCATATTTTCACGATCGTTCTGGCGAACGCTCTAATCAGCAAAAAGGCGAAGCAATTCTACTGTCCATTCTCTAGAAAGCTCGTCAGAACTTAACAAAGTCTTTAGAATGCACTCTAAAACACACTCGTTTGTTTTTCTGTTTTGTAACATTCGCAAGACTGCTCACTACACGTGAAAGCTCAAGTATATCAGCACCGTTACCCTGGAATGTTGTACTGGATTTTATTTGAACTACGTGATTTGTCTTAATATTAAAGTTTTGGAGTTTCGCGAAGAACTACATATTTTACTGTATATTTTGTAGCAACGGCATTAGAATTCTCTGGTGTCCGCCTGTTTGTGTTATACTAACTTAACGTTGCCAAGTTTTGATAGTTACAGGAACATACGTCAATACAGTTATCATGATTCGTGAATGTCTAAAAGTGAGAAGAGCATATTTTTAAGGAACGTATGTACGTCCGTGTGGTGATGGCTTAAGAATACGGAATGTCACCACCCCATATCATCCCATGGGTGTCGTAAGAGCCGACACGACAGAGGGAGCATATTATGCAGAGAACAGCACTGTAAGAGAAGGAAAACTTGATACAAACCCTATACCAACCCGTTTGGCCAGCGTGGTATAGTAGGCCAATTCCTCCTTTCAAAGGAGAGGCCTAGTCCAGCAGTGGACTGTTAAAAGCTGATGATGATGTACGTCACTAAATGTAATTAGCATTCTCTATTGAAGATACTTATAAAATGTTCTGTTTTTTAATTATCTATTGTATACATGTATAGAGTGGTTTTCAACATTATGATTTTTAGGGTCCCATATAGGTACAAATGTTACGACCCGGACCCGAACTCTCCCATGTCCGTCTGTCTGCCAGGAGATTACATCACCTTAACCGCAATAAAAAGTCAAATTTAACTAATGTAAATTTTTATTGCCATAAAAACAAATAAAAAAGAATTATAAAGCAGGCAAATTTAAATAAAAATTAATTATGCTGGCAGTGGTCCGCAAGTTCCAATGAAGAGGCATCATATTTTGGAACTGCGGCAATCTTTTATAGCGAGTCTGATTCCCGCTTTCATATGTTAAAAGGATTTTGTATTTATCCTTTAAAAATATGTACCTTGTTTGTATTACTTTTATCACGTACTGCAAACAGAAAGAATTGTTCTTAAGCCACTAAACCTTCTAACCTTCAGCATCCTACTTTATGTTTTGAATCCATTCAGGGTATTATATTTACAAAGCTAACATAAAATAACACTTACAGATTATTTTCCGTTTTATAGCAGGTCCTATCCAAACACTTTCTATTTTTTAACACAGAGATGTTTCCGACCGTGCAAGCAAGAATGGCAGTATTCCAAATCTTCCATAAACTGACTCTTTACAATTTTTAGATCAGCCCCTGTAGACAAGTGGCATTTGATTACCGATATTGCTATTCGCTAAGTGCACAAATGTATAGACATGAGAGAGGCTTTTGATATGTGGCGTGAGGTGACGGATTTATAATATGGTATGTATGATATGTCACCACCCCATATCATCCCATGGGTGTCGTAAGAGCCGACAGAGGGAGCATACTATGCAGAGAACAACACTGTAAGAGAAGGAAAACTTGATACAAACCCTTTACCAACCCGTTTGACCAGCGTGGTAATAGTACCTAGGCAAATTCCTCCTTTCAAAGGAGATGCCTAGTCCAGCAGTGGACTGTTAAAGGCTGATGATGATATTTGATATGTGACGTGGTCAACAAAGAACCATTACCGTCGCAACCGATATCGATAGTAGAAATAAAAAGCGAGTACCACTTGTCTAGGTCCTCAGCGTCATCGTCCTAGCGTTATCCCGGTTGCATCCAAGACTTTCAACTTGGAGCCCAGGATCCGCTTTCTGCCTCACCAGACCAATCAGGTCAAAGAATGTTAGTTATAGTTATCTGATTCTTAAGATTACTTCAACCAAGGCCGTCGTACTGGCTGGATTCAGGTTCGACTAAAAATAAAAACCATTGAGCCGGTTTAGTACCTACTACCCACGCTAGCTAAATGGAACAGTAAAACTTTTACTTTTAAACTTCTGAGTAGTTTCTGAACAATATTTATGTAAGAACTCGAAGTACAAAATTTTCCTTAGTTTTGTTTTAGGTAGATGGTTGTTCAAGCTTGAAATGGTAATTATTAACAGACAGCATGTGTAAGAACTGGTAGTGAAAAGTGCAAAGCTACATTTTGAACCAGCCACATATTTTATGTAATGCATTGGAGTCCAAAACAATTTCAATTATAAATATTACTTCATCTTACGGCAAAACTTTTTCTCTTGGATTTGAAATCCCCGCATTCTACGTACACCGCGATGCGACTCTTTGGGTGAAAGTTTGCAAGAAACTTCTGCAAGTTAAAAGTTGAGAAGCCACTGCACTCTATTACTATACGCTAGAGGGCACCAAAATGCATTAGACTTTATGTCTTAGACGTAATATTTTCTATGTCAAATTCAGGCAAATCCGCAGTAAGCAAGCAGAAAGCCTCGCCTTTTGGCACTGCTTCGAGTGCTGTGTGTTCGATCTCCACGTGTGACAACACTTTCTGCGATCCACGTATTTTGGATGCAGTTAATGCATTCTTGTGTCTTTGAGTGTCTGTAAACTCCTCCGCATTATAGGTTTTATTCGTGCGGACGTGATATTTAAATAGAGAAAATGTAAATGAGAATTATTTCACAGACAAATCACATTAAAATTACAGAGACATATGTATGTATTATATTATAGCCTAATTAACCTATCCAATGGAGTAAAATGAGGTGAATACCTACTAAATTTACATTGTTACATTCACAAAATAAATTGCAATATCTATTAATATTGTTATTAAATTTTCCACTATTATAGAAGCAACTAACATTAATTAAAGCTTTGCAATAATGCAATAGGAAATGCCTGTAACATCAAATGTTAAATATTATTCAAATAATTTATTGGTATTTATTTGTATTAATATGAGTTGATAATTTCAATGTAAGTACATATATACTACAGAGAACTGATGTTCAATAAATAGTAAAATAGGTACTTATATCTAAGCGAGACTAAATATCATTAATTTTATTCTAGCTTCTATACTATAATAAAACTGTAGAGGTAAAAAGGCTGTACATTAAACATATTTTGACGAAAATTAGCTAAAAAATCTAGGAAAATGCTAAAATGCAATACTTGATCATTTTTAGAATTTATGTCTGTCTGTCCGACGTCTTTCCATATGTTGCTAAATATCTCTGAAATGGCGAAATTGATTTCAATAAAACTTACACTCATGTACAAAGGATACTCAAACCTCTAAAATAGTTTATGTTACATCACAATCGGTTGAGTGGTTTTCGGTTTACAGCTTGACCTCTCCTTTGTACGTAGTCCCAAACAAAACAAGGATCATCCAAAACTATATTCTTATATAGTTTTGGATTATATATATATACATATATATATATATATGTGGTGCCATCTATGATCATTATAAGTTTGTTAGTAAAAGTATAGTTAGTCTAAATAGGTACCTTCAAAGTGTTTTATGGCTATTTACCGACTGATAGATGTCACTATTTTCAAATAATTTCCTAGCAAAATAAATGTTCCTTGCAAAAAAGGCAATAATTATGTGTCGGGTATCTTTCTGTTATTAAAAAAATAATAGAGTATAATATTCGGCATTTTCATAAACAAAAAGTATCTGTGTCAAAATTTATTACAATATCCACTTAATTTAAACGGTCAATCTCATTTATTTCAAATTATTATGGTTATATAATAGTTATATAATCATTTCATTTTATTTAAAATGATAAAAACAATTACTATAGATCCTTTATTCAATAAATTGTCGATTAGTCCATATTATTTTCTATCTCGGTCGGTTTGTATATGTAAACATAAATGGCGTTTTCTGAATGGCGGTGTTAAGATTCTCCGTGGATTGATGAGGTTCTCGGTAAATTTTCTTTCGTTTTCGTCGGATTGGTGTCTTAGTCGTTTCTTTTGAATAATGAATGTGGATGTGTTTCTTTGATTTCTTTCGTTCGTTCGTGTTCTGTACTTATACAGATGTCTCATTATTCCCAAATTCCAACGCCTCACGTAGGTACGTGGGAATCCGTGGGTGGGAGACTGAGGCCTGAATTCAGATACCTCTTGAGTAACTCAACGGGGCTATCTTACTTTCGGCAGGGCTGGATATTCGTAGCCCTGTGTGTATTTTCTAAATAAATCGCAGGGACAGACTTGAAACAGCTGGAATCGACCCCCGAACATGTTGTTTTTTCACATGGTCAGTTATATGTGGCATGTTCACAAGTAAGCGGTAAAAATAATTTACATGTTCTATATGAAGGTGGTAAAACAGTTAGATAATGTTGTGTATAAAGAAAGTCTCTAATGATATCCCTACTAATCTATAAAAGAAAGTCGTGCTAATTACACTCTTTATAACTCAAGAACGGCTGAACCGATGTGGCTGAAAATTGGTGGGTAGGTAGCTCAAAACCAGGAAAAACACATAGGATACAATAAAATGCAAAACATAATCTGAGAGGGATTTTGGAGAGGGTCGAAGTTAGTCGGGACAAACCTCCTACCTATTGACAGTAAGAACGCATGCGCTGTAATAATTGACTACTGCGCATGTGCTCTCTGTCAGTACTGTCACATTATACATTGTCATATTGTGCACTGTCATTACTTCGTTCGCTTAATTCATATATAAACTAATAGTTATTGAAAAAGCCTTGGCTACCTACTAATATAAGGTATAAATGCGAAAATGTACCAATTTCATGCTAAACCGGCTGAACCAATATTCTCTACTCATAAATGCAAAAATGTATATGGACCATGGCTTTGACATTGGACAGGTACTAACGGGTTCGGTAGTAAAAAAACGCAGAAAAGATTCTATGCGTTTATTTGCCGAGTATTGCCTCACTTCCCTTGCCACGAGTATGACCGACCAACAACACGACACTGGCCTGAACACTAAGGGCTGCAGTCTCCCACGCTGCTCCCTCCGGTAGTGTGTAGGCAGGCTGCTCGAAGGCTGCACGTAGCGGTACAGGTCCTCGCTGACGTTGGCTCAACTGGCAGGCGCCGGCGGTGCGAGTATGATGAGCAGGGCAGGCCAGACTCTTCGGCAGAGGGTCGCCGAAGGCGATGCAGGAAAGTGTAGCGGTCTAGGAGCGTAGCCGGAGTCTTAACGTGAACCTGGAACCTGAAGGAAAGCAGCATTAGGAGAGCCACAACCAATAGAGTCAGGCAGGCGGCGTCAGCCGGCCTCAGCTAGCAGGTAGAGAGATGGGCAGTACGCTAACGCAGTAAATGTAGTAACTTACCCACAGCTGGGACCAGGATACACGTATGAAGTAGTATAATTATAGATATAGCGGTATAGAATTTAGTAGCGGTAGTAGGTTAGCGTAGAGTAGCGGTGCCGGCCTCTCTGTCGGCCCCTTTATATACCGGGCCCTCCACCAGTTCGTGTCGGCGCATTACCAAATATAGGCAAAACTTACGAGCGCGGACGATGGCCTTCTCTGATTGGCCGAGCGTATGGACGGTATTATGACGTACACTCGGTAGGTACCGGTCATACGCCACATGTATTTCGGTAGATAATGTCATGAATATTGGCCAAGTTTCTTCGTTCCCCATAGAGTGTCTGATTGAACTCCTTACAATTATCAGGAGTATGGAGAACCCTCACGCAACTTGAGACTGTTCGTTGGTGTTCCAGTCCTGGTAATGCGGAATCTTAATGCACCAAAGCTTTGTAATGGCAAACGGTTACGAGTAACACCTAGGAGGAAACATTTTAAAAGCTATTCGCTATGAAGGCTTCCGTAGTGGAGGTATCCACTTACCATAGCCATTATCTTCGACTAAATATTAATAGTAGGTATTTGTATAAACGATAAAGCTATATTTGCGGTTTTTAAGATGTGCTTTATTTCAAAAAATGCATGCAGCATGTATTTTTTTTAGATTTGTCCCTCTCTTACTTTAAAAGTTAGAGGGGTTAGTCACAAACACCCATTTTACCACTTTGGAACCGTATTATCTTTCAAACGATTGCCTTCGAGAAACAATGGTTTTAGGAAACTCAAAATAATTTTTAACAACCCATTTTCTACATCAGTTCCATGTGTGTAAAGCCTTAATATTCAATATTTTTTATTTTCTATAACCTCGTAAAGCGGTTCACAGAATACATCTAGCTACCAATTTTCAAATGTGTATACTGAATAGTTTCGGCATAAAGTGGCCATGATATACGGATAGATTGACAGACGTAGCGCGTCAATAAGGGTTCCATTTGGATTCCATGTTTAGCTATTTTTGACTACGGAACTCTAAAAATACTGTTTACAATAATGTTTTAAATACTTCTTGCGGTTCTATTTCTTATTAGTTCCTATGAACAGAATTAAAACGAAAATTAATATCGAACGATGAAGGCGTTTTGTGATACCCCGAACTTAACGTGAGCGAAGCCGCGGGCAAAAGCTAGTAGATTAATAAAGTGAATTAAAAATCAAAGATTTTTTTTTTCATATCTATAAAGATATTAATGTTAGCTTTTATTTAAATGGACTAATTGAAAAAACGCTAAAAAAATCCATGAATTTACTGCATGACACAAGTAGGTATTTACTGACAGTATAAAAGCTTATCGAAAAATATGTTTGTTGTTCAATGACATTTAATCGAGTTTAATACCTCGTCGCATTTTAAAGGCCTTGCCACACGGCACAATTTTACCACTGATCAAATTTTCAATTGAATTGGCTTTGCCCGTCTACACGACACAATCAAATTACTGATTTTCATTCCGTCCACCCGATTGGTTAAAATCTGGTGGTACCGCCCACCCGATGAACTTGAGTTGGACGACTGGCGTCTACACGTCACGATTTCATCAAGTGATTTAGTCAAGTTGGACGTAAAATTGTGCCGTGTGGCAAGGCCTTTATGTTTCAAATAAGTAATTCATAATCACTTTTCCATATATTATTTAGCATAAAATAGGCATAGTATAGCAACATTCAATTTATTTAACAAGCAATTACTATATTTTTAATTTAAAACACAATAACAATAAATCCTTTAGTTTACGCTCGTACTCAACTAGCGCAGGCAGTTAGTTAAAATAATGACGTGTAATAATAATAATATATGGACATGCAAAATTTATTAAACAGTTATTTTAATATTACAAACAGACACTCCAATTTTATTTATGTGTATGGATGGTGGACAGCTATAGCCTAGTGGAGATACAAACAGACAGTGGGTTAAAGTTCAAATCTAACGGCGCGCACCACTGACTTTTTCAAGTTATGTGCGTATTAAAATGCTATCAATCGCTTACCTTGGCTTGGAGAACTCAATATAGCTATTACTCTCAGTTATTAGAAAGATATTTGGCAGTCGTTATGGATTGACAGTATCCTTAAATATACTGGTAGTGGTCTGAGCCATGGAATATCGCGACTGGGTTCAGACGGCAGTCGCTCTATGGAAAATCTAAATATTCTGCGAAATCTGACTGACCCGTCTTTATCCGTGGTAAAGCCTTGTTTGTACATACATACATACATAGACTCACGCCTGTTTCCCCGAAGGGGTAGGCAGAGGCATATTATACCCCAGCCTTGTTTGTACCTTCATTTATTTATTTAGTCTAAGATGCTGTATTCACATTTTCTCGAAACTGCGTATTTTCCAGCAGCCTTGATCCTGATATTAAAACTACAGTAAAATACGCAAGTTTTGTTGCAAAGTTACTGATTTAAACAAAACTAATCAAGCAGTATTGTCACGAAAACACAAAGAAAATGTATATTATCAAACAACTTGAATCACAGGGAAAGATCAAGACCTTTAAACTCTAAACTATAAAATACTCTCTAGTACTCCTGCAATCCTAGTACTAAATTGGCCCGACCAAAGTGTAATTGGACATTTTCAATTTGAAAAATACCCAGTTTTATCTGACCGGGCCACTTCTAGGCCTGATAAATGGAGATACTCGTCCCCAGGCTTTAGGTTATTTAGCTAAAAATCTTGCCTTTACTAAGTGTATTGGGAACGTAGCCTAGGAGATTGGTATTGATTATTTTAGTTTCTTAGTCTTTTTTAGTCTTTCATAGTCTTCTTAGTTAATCGGAGAAACTAACATTTATGTAAGTAAATATACTTACATAAATGTTAGTTTCTCCGATTACAAATAAGGGAGTACATATTTAAATATTCGGTTGCTGTTCGCGTGTCAGATGTTATGGTTTTGCACTCTGTATAAAATCAACCAAACTCTTATTATGTTCATTGGTTACTGTGAAATAAAACTGCTACTAATGATGCCATGCGTACTTTGCCTTTGTATTTTAACTATGTAATACACATGAATATCTCGTAGGAATTACGGCTATGCGTTGTCTGTTACTCAGTGACGCAAGAATTTTTTATATATATAGAAGTCAGATGACATTTGCAAAAAATAATATGTGAGGGTGTGGTAAACAAGTATATAATAATACAAAAATGTAAATCATTTTAACAGTTAGCAAAGAATTCTTATTTATAACGTGTCGTAGGTACAAAACTGCCCGGAAATTGCTTTTATTATCAGAAACCAATCAACGAACTGAGTGTGCGATTGCTTTTATATGTATAGAGTACAAAACAGGTACCATTTTTTTGTTTTAGACTTTAGTATTAAATAGCTGTAGGTATGCCGCTGTACTAATATTTTACATATACACGCTATTTTGATGTCAGAATGGCAGGTTTATTTCAATTATTTTTCAATTTATTTTTAATAGAGAAAAATATATAGGTCCACACGATGAATGATTCCACGACCACGGCTGGTATAACCGCTTAAAATTCTTGCAAAATGTCGGGAAATTGACAGCTTTTTGAACTTATCTGTTTAATGTATATTATTCTACGAAAATATAGAATCAACCATAACAGAATCTGTATTAGAATATGTTGTTTTCGATTCAATCAAGTCGCCATATTTACACATAACATATTATCAATGTGAATACGTAGGTATTTAGATAAGAATACAACGTTTCTTTATACTCACGGTCCGCAATATTTCAAGTCGAAGTCATCGTCCCATCAACAGCAACTCCTTCATACGCTTTACGATCGCAAGCTTATCAACACAACTTATACCTTGCAATGAACTTTTTTCAATTTCCGCTAAGCGAACTTCAATGGAGATTCTTCACTTTTTTGCAATATTCTGACGCAGATATTTGTTCCGTTCCAGTTTATTCACCGAATATTTTTGCGCTTTGTTTTTAGATAAACTACCTACTCAGTGTTATTATAAAGGGCTTTTAGGACTATGGTGGATGATCATGCTTGGACTAATATTTCTTTCTCTTTTAATCAAAAACTTGCTTACGCATTTAGGTGAAACTTTTTAGTATTATAGCTTGGACTTAGTATAACACATAGGCTACCTTTAGTCATAATAGCCGACAGGGGACAGTTCTTCTGTCCCTCGCAGTCAGGCGTGGTCGCGGGAGAAGAGGCGTGTCGGTGATGCGTTGCCGCGCGCCCTATCTCCCGAAAAAACCGACACCCACACAGACGAAGCTGTGGGTGGATTCTAGTCTATTAGGTAATAATAATAATAATAATAATAATAATAATAATAATAATAATAATAATAAGACAATTATTACATCAAGTCTTCACAGAAAAATTTCCAGAGCTAAATCATATCTCTGAACAACGTCTATCAGATCAGATAAGAGTTATCCATAGAAACAATAGAATATCAGCAGTAGAACGCGAACGCATAAAGGAGACCAGACAATTATTACATCAAGTCTTCACAGAAAAATTTCCAGAGCTAAATCATATCTCTGAACAACGTCTATCAGATCAGATAAGAGTTATCCATAGAAACAATAGAATATCAGCAGTAGAACGCGAACGCATAAAGGAGACCATTACACATACACTAAACAACACTGATAACACTATCGAAGTACAACATACATCTAACACGTACCAACATAGCAGCCAGCCACCTATCGCAAACGTATCTCAAACAATACCGAATACACAACACACACAAGAGCAACAAACTATATCACAGATAGAAAGTATTCAATTCTTAGGAACTAGCGAACACATCCAAACTCAAGAAAATGAACCTACAAATACAACAGTAACGCCAATAGATTTTAACCACGTGCAAAATATATTTACCGAAATGTTAATAAAATATACAGGCACAGACCCATCATGCAGACCCATAATACCTAAATTGCAAACTTCTCGACAGATGATAAAAACTGTAAATACCCTGAACGAAATAGTTGACAATCACTTACAAAACAGAGATACCGTAACATTAGAAGAAATTCACACTGTCATCTATTGTGCTGCAAAAACAGTAACAACACTACACGATAGGCAAATTAAAATGACAAAAGACAACACCTCCCGTTCACCCAACAAAAACACAACCAATACGCACAACGTTCAAAAGAAACCTCAATGGGAAAGACGTATAGAAAACAAGATCATAGCACTAAGAAAAGAAATAGGACAGCTTACACAATACTTAAATGGAAACCTTACATATAAAAAGCAACAGAAATTAAATCCTAAAAACAAACCTAGACACGAATTAGAAGACCAACTGGATACAAGTAAACAGAAACTACAAGCACAGGCTAAACGACTGAACCGATACAAGAAAAGCAACCAAAGGAAGTCAGATAATATTTTGTTTAACAATAACCAAAAAATATTTTATCAAAAACTTAACACTGAGAACATTACAGTCACACAACATCCAGACATAGCAGACATACAAAAATACTGGGAAAATATATGGTCGAAACCCATTCATCATAACACACACTCGTCGTGGGCTAAAATAGAAGAGCAAGAGATGGAGAAAATTGAACCAATGCCATTAATAGTAATCGATAAAGACGATGTAACTTTCGCAATAAAAAGAACTTTAAACTGGAAGGCACCGGGACCTGATAAAATACAAAACTACTGGATCAAATACTTTACATCAACACATCAGCACATAGCAAAATCATTAAATGAACTGGTTAAAAATCCGCAAGACATACCTACTTTTCTAACACAAGGAGTAACCTATTTAAAACCCAAAGATAGAGACACTACAAACCCAGCCAAATACAGACCCATCACTTGCCTTCCCACCATTTACAAATTACTAACATCCATCATCACACATAAAATCAACTCTCACATCTCAGCAAACAAAATTATTCCAGAAGAACAAAAGGGCTGCAGCAAAGGTTCGATGGGTTGTAAAGAACAACTGATCATAGATGCCGAAATCCATAACCAAGTCAAACAGAAACACCGAAATCTATATTACTCATACATTGACTATCAAAAAGCTTTTGACAGCGTACCACACTCGTGGTTACTTCATATTCTGAAAATATACAAAATCGATGACAGTCTACTACAGTTCTTAAAACACGCAATGACCACATGGACCACAAAACTTAGTTTAAGAACCAACACCACAACACTTACTACATCACCTATCAAAATCTCACGCGGTATTTTTCAAGGCGACTCCCTTAGTCCTTTGTGGTTCTGTCTGGCCATAAACCCCCTTTCCAGAATACTTAATAACACCTCATACGGATACACCATTGACAGAGACAATAGAATCAAACTCACACACCTACTATACATGGATGACATAAAAATATATGCAAGTAATAGACAAGAATTAGACCACCTTTTATCCCTAACAGAAAAATTTAGCACAGACATAAAAATGACATTCGGTACAGACAAATGTAAAATCAATAGTATAATTAAAGGCCAGCACAGTAAAACAAATTCATTCGATCTTGAACTACAGGAAGGGAGAATAGATAGTATGGAGCCCAGGGAAACCTATAAATATTTAGGATACCAACAAAGCACATCAATTAACCACACCGACATAAAAAATACATTGAAAGCAAAATACAAACATAGACTCAATAAAATACTTCACACCCAGTTATCCGCCAGAAATACCGTCAAAGCTATTAACACATATGCCATCCCCATATTAACATATTCTTTCGGAATTATTAAATGGTCAGATACAGAACTTAATTCTCTTAACACCACAACCAGAACAACATGCTATAAACACAACATACATCACATACACACAGCTGTACAACGTTTCACACTAAACCGAAAACTAGGAGGCCGGGGCTTTATCGACATTAAAAACTTACACTACACCCAGATAGATAACTTACGATCATACTTTATCAGAAAAGCCAACGACAGTACACTACACAAAGCAATCGTTAACTTATCTCACTCCGGAACACCCTTACAGTTAAACAACAATCAATTTGATCCCAAAACAAAAATCTTAAAAGAAGACCTTCAGTTAGAAAACTGGAAAAGCAAAGCACTCCACGGTAAATATCCCCACCAATTAGAACAAGATCATATAGACCGAACTGCATCAACTACCTGGCTCAATAAAGGCAACATTTTTAGTGAGACAGAGGGATTCTTTGTAGCTATACAAGATCAAGTCATTAATACACGAAATTACTCAAAATATATTTTGAAAGAGCCAATAGAAACTGATAAATGCCGACTATGCCACCAATACACCGAACACATAGATCACATCACAGGGGGCTGCAGCGCACTCGCCAGCAAAGACTACACACACCGCCATGACAACGTCGCCAAACACATCCACCAACAACTTGTACTAAAACATAACCTGATAGAAACACACACACCCTACTACAAATACAAACCGAGAAATGTGCTAGAAAACAATAAAGTAAAACTCTATTGGGATCGAGACATCATCACTGACCGCACTATCCTTAGCAACAGACCTGATATAACACTAACGATAAAAACTACTAAGACCACCTATTTAATAGATATTGCGGTTCCCAACACAAACAACTTAAAGCAAAAACACACAGAAAAAATTCAAAAATATATACCTTTAGCAGATGAAATAAAACAGATGTGGCACCAAGAAACAGTTAAGATAGTCCCCATAATTATATCCTCAACTGGTATCATACCAAAAACACTACATAACGCTTTAAAAATGATCGATCTTCACCCAAAAACATACATACCACTACAAAAATCCATTGTATTAGACACCTGCTCCATAGTTCGCCGTTTCTTAAACCCGACCTCACTCACACTTCAGAACACCACAAACACGCAGAACATACAACAAACTCCAAGCGAGACACAAACAAGCCATTTGCTAACAAACACACAAAATCCCTAGACACATAACACGACTGAACCAGAATACTTGGTGTATACCCGTACCTGGTTCAAAATACCCAACCCAGAGTTGAGTTCAAAGACAATTGTCTATACATAATAATAATAATAATAATAATAATAATAATAATAATAATAAAAATAATAAGCTACCTTATTTCCATTTCATCTCATTTTATTAGATAAAAACAACACATGCTTGCAATGAAAAGTTTCCTTTTTGTTTTTCGCAGACAAGAAACTAAAAATACGCACAGTGATACATGGTACAATGCATTGTAAGTAAATAATAAAATAGGCAGAAGTGCTCGGACCTAAATGGGCAGGCTCATGAATGGAGATAATTTAGCTTCTGTACTCATTCGTCCGTTGTTCAGGAAAGTAAGTCCTTGGAAACTTGCACTTATGGTCAAAAATTTCTATGCCCTCTAAATAAGACAGTCAAATTCTGGAAAGTACTAATGTGGTGTGAACGGTACAAAAATGCCTACATTCCTTCAAAAGACAGGGCGATAATTATTGTGCCAAGCAATGGGATGTTACTACAAAACTTTTACCGTATATATTTTGTGTCGCCATCATCACATAATGGGCTAAAGCGGTGGATTAAGTAAAATTAGGACAGACACGCACAGTTACATTTCGATCCATTAGCAGCAGCCGAATTCCACACGATTACGTCGAGTAATTAGGCAAAATAATCAAAATGGAAACATGGAACAAGTTCAGTTGATGGAACAGATAACGCGACCAGGATTTGGCACGACTCACTTGTATTATTGTAGTTTTATAGCCAATGGCAAGCGCCCTAATTTTCTAATGGCAAAAATGTATTGATTTGCGCTATTACATAAATAACGGTCCCTGCTGTCATGATCCAGACAGTCATTATAGGGCGTCAGTACCTCTGAATAAACTGACACTAGTCTAAATCATATCGCTTCGGCTTGCAGAGGTCAGCCAGGTAGACCCTCTGTGGAAAAGCTAATATTAAAAAAGAAACCGGTTAGTCTAGTAAGCGGACTCCGGGTTGAAACTGAGATAACACTAGGAGGATAATTGTAGACAGTGAACATTCCATTGCAGCATTACTCCTGCCCTGCTACTTCTTTTGAATTTTATAAAGGGGCGAAAAAGTCTTCGCTGTACGAAATAAGCTAAAATTAGCAGTATTCATTCGCTAAACACATCATCATAATATATAACATTATTACATCACTGCACTGGTCTACGACCACAGCTAGCACAGCTTTACCTTACACCTCTTTGATATTTAAATACTAAAAAGTGCCATCATGTTAATTTACGTTTCAACAACAACTTGTTGATTGTCTAAATAAAATTTTAATTAACTATTTGGACAGATAGAGACACAACTGGTCCAAATCCCGGGAAGAACAACACTAATTAAAATACCTTTACCGTGCCAATGAATTACTAAAGACACTCCCAAGACAAACAGCTGACCTTTTCGAATGTAAAACGGCAAGTAATTACTTTGTGTTAACTAAATTCTAAGAAAGTCTTGTTTAATTTTAAGATCGCGGGAATTGAAGAAAAACATGAGACGGCCTCAATTATAAAAGTTTTAAAAGACAATTTGAGATAATGGTACTTCCTAGCTGTTTCATAGTTCGAAATACTTGACTATTAAAGAAGTATTTAAGGTGAACAGTTTGTTTAAAGTTTAAATTTTAAACGATAATCGTTATAACGAGCAGTTTGTAAAACCCTACGGTTGAGCTTCAGACTTCAAAGTGCGGATTCAGTTGATATACCGAATCAATAAATCACGGCAAATAAGTATAATACAAACGGTACAGAAACCAGAATTCTTTAATTTGCTAAAAAATACTTGGGATTACTATAAACTTCAAAGTATCACATAGATTGCAGCAGTGAAACTTTTTTAGAATGATTGCCAATCGAATCTTTATGAAACGAGATAAACAAATTTCGGCCGTTAAGTTAGTTGATTGGAAAACCAATCACACACTAATTTTTCAATTTACCAACTTTTATGCGTCTCTTTTCATTTTATTTCAAAACCCATTTTTTATAGTAATAGGCGGCAAACGAGCAGACGGATCGCCTGATGGTAAGCAATTACCGCCGCCCATGGACACAAGCAGCACCATAGGAGTCACAAGTGCGTTGCCGCCCCTTGGGGTTGGGAAAAGGGATAGGATAAGGAGTGGGATGAGGGAAAAGGAATAGGGGATTGGGCCTCCGGCACTCTCACTCACCGAACGAAATGCAACAGCTTAGGAACTGTTACTTAACGTCGCTTTTCTGTGAGAGGGTATTACTCCCCCGGTCGAGCCGGCCCATTCATGCTGAAATCAACAAGGCTCTACTACCGTGAGTAAAGTGTACCTCTTTTACCATGTCTTCCTGAACTATAACTACTGCGCGATTATACGCGTTAGACCTTCCAAATCACAAAGGTCTTCGGCCTCATTATACAATTTGACTAGTTGCTGCACTTTAATGTAGCTACTTGTTTCTATGGATAAATTCAATAGCTACCTAATTTTGTTTTTTTTTTACTTTATTCTAACTCTGTGGGATAATTTATCTACTATTGATTAGGTATAAAAGAACTGAGTACAAAAGGCGTACTCAGTACTCGTACGAAGTATCTAGATTCCAAGGTCATGCTCCTCGGAATTTCTGAATAGAATAATAATTCAAGGATCGTAAAAATGATTTCATTGCATATTTCGTAATAGTAACTTTACTAATCAGTTAGAAACGCCGCATTACCATTTTGCTTGATTCACTGAAAGTTTCTTACACATTTACAGAATTATAATGCTGATTACTTATGGTTGGTTTTTTTTAATGACAGCTCCCGCACTAGGACTCAATCCTGTGTCGCGGGAGACTATACAGACATACAACTAACGAACACAATGAACACCCAGACCAGAAACAACAATTTATGAATCACACAAAGTATTGTCTCGTGTGGGCATCGAACCCACAACACTCGGCGCAGTGTCAAGCGGCGAGGCGGCCGCCTAAACCAGTACGCCAACCATGCAGTTTAATCAGATATTTGTATAATATGACGGTATATTTATATGCATTATATACCCTTCCTTATTTCAGGATAAGAATCGTGAGGCCACGTCGGAAACCTTTATCATCATCATCAGCCTATAACAGTCCACTGCTGGACTAGGCCTCTCCTTTGAAAGGAGGAATTGGCCTACTATACCACGCTGGCCAAACGGGTTGGTATAGGGTTGATATCAAGTTTTCCTTCTCTTACAGTGCTGTTCTCTGAATAATATGCTCCCTCTGTCGGCTCTTACGACACCCATGGGTTAATATGCGGTGGTGACATTCCGTATTCTTAATCCGTCACCACACGGTCTAACATTGACAAGGAAACCTTAACTACATTGACATGGACATTGGAAACCTTACATTGACAAGGAAATAAACAAAGATCTATATATCTAAACATTCTTTGGACACGGGGTCCAGACGTACGTAAATATAGCTCACTTTATTATTTTCTGTTTCTACCATGGAATATCGCTGTCGCTTTGGATTGCACAGGTGAGACGGCAGGCGCCATAGATAATATAACAGGCGCTCTGTGGGAGAGCTAATATTCTGTGACATTTGATTAGACTAGAAAGCGGACTTTGGGGTAAAAGTCTTGGATGCGACCGGGCTAACTCTAGGGTAATAATATTAATAATATAATAATATTCTTCCACGTACACACAACACCATCTAGTCCCAAACTAAGCAGAGCTTGTTCTATGAGTACTAGGCAATGGATAAACATACATATTATAATACTTTTTTGTCGATGATGATTTTTTACTCTTGCCGTTTTTACCTAACCTTACAAATATCCAACAGGTTGACAAACAATATCTTAAAACTCGTGAGCCATAATTATATCCACTTTAAGGCCTGTCGACCTCGATGCGATGAAATGCAAAACAAGTAATCTGAATGTTTGAGGAGACCGAATCGATTCTCAACGGTTAACTAGTTACGGCGAATATGACGCTTTTTAAGTCGTTATATTTGAAAACATTGCACACTTTGAGGATAAGTTGTTGAGTAACTTTGTTTTAATACTTTTGATTTGGTTGTTTATTTAGATTTGAGAATGATAGGACAGGTCAGAAGTATCCTAAACAGAAGAGCATGCATGAGAAACTTGATGGGAGTGAATGAAGCAAGAGAGCTATATCAGGGTCGTTGCAAATGGCGTACCGTAGTCTCTGCCTGCCCCTCCGGGAAACAGGCGTGAGTCTATGTATGTATGAGAATGATATGCCAACGCATATCATCGTTAGTGTTGTAAATACCGGTTGCATGCAAGACGAAAGTCTTGGAGCTTGGGATCCGCTTCCTTTATTTTCCTCATGTACCCGTGTGTCGGAGAGTCGGGTATCGCTGAAGCATTCCTCCCTCGACGGGTATTGGCACGCCAGATGGTCAGGCGGGCCCCGAACAAAACCCCCTTGGCGGCGGATGAAGGTGTTGGGCTCCGCCGCCAAATCACTAAGCGGCCGCAGAAGATAGGGAGGACGGCAACGCAACACCGCATCGCCTCTTCCTCTGCGGCCCACCGCGACGCAACGATGGTGCGCCCCCATTTGCTCGCGGTAGATAGGGCGCGCGGCAACGCAACACCGACACGCCTCTCCTCCCGCGACCGCACCCGACTGCGAGGGACAGTAGAACTGTCCCTCACCATGACAAGGTGGAGATCCCACGGGGGAGGGGGGAAGTTATCCGCTTCCTAGCCTAACCAGATATGACAGTATATAAGCTATCTAACTTCTATAGCGATATTCAATGGCTTACAACTAGATTATAATTATATTCAAGGAGACTCACTCCCCATAGCGAGCGTGAAAGCTTTTCATGATAGCCGGGATGGACGCCCTAACTTTCCTTTCTAAGCAAAAGGCAAGCGCTTGCTCATCTTACTAATGCTATTCAAAAGATATCCATAACCTAAGCATTTTAGGGGAGAAATAATTTCAATGAAACCTTCGATGCCGTATAATTTTGCATAAAAAGATATCATGATCTGCGCTTTAAATATTCTAACGGTCGATCTATCGACAGAATGATATTATCCCTTTGAGCTACAAAAGTGGCAACCGTTTATTTCTAGACTTGGAGTAAACCTCAACACACTTGGGGATAACAGGGATGAAAAGAATTTATTCTATACATGCGTGACGTAACCTACATATTTATAAAAACACTTTGCTCCACTTTTTCCAAATAAACTGACATGTCTGGTGAAAACAGCCACGCTCCTAAATAGTGTCTACTACATGTGCTTAGTCTCGCGTGCCACTAATAGGAACAAAAGATAAATCATAGATTGACGGAACATGAATACTTGTTAATTTTCGTGACTTGTACGCACAATAATATTTATGTAACTGGTCTTGTTGGCGTAATATCTTCGAATAAAAATTGGCCAAGTGCGAGTCGGACTCGCGCACGAAGGGTTCTGTACCATCATCTATAAAAGAAAATCATGTTTGTTGTATATATGTATACTTAAATATTTTTTAAATTACTACCTGTTTATTAAGATTGAGAAAAATTGCTTAAAAATTACGTTTGTTGTATGGGAGCCCCCCGTTAATATTTACTTTATTTTTATTTAATTATTTATTTTGAAAGGTAATATACAACTACATATTCTGTGAAGCTTAAGTAAGTTTAAGTAAGTTTAAGCGTCTACGAAAAAAACACGTTTATTGTAGGGGACTCCTCCTTAATATTTTTTTTGTTTAGTATTTTTTTATAGCGGCCACGGAAATACATAATTTGTGAAAATTTCTGCTTTCTAGCTATCACGGTTTATGAGATACAGCCTGGTGACAGACAGACAGACAGCGGAGGCTTAGTAACAGGATCCCGTTTTTTACCTTTTAGGTACGGAATTATAAAAACGAAAGTGAACCTAATATTTGTCCCGAAATTTGACCGGAAATTACACCCACCTTGATCACAAGATGGTAGTTATGTTATGATCTAAAACACATAGGTATTGATTAAATCTTCAATTTTAAAATAATAAGCGATTGAAAGCTGCTGCATGAATCCTTATTAGTATATTGGCGAAATATGTTTCTTAAATATTGCCGTGTGGTTGACGGCATAGAATACAAGTGTCACCACCCCCTATCTTCCCGTGGGTGTCGTAAGAGGCGACTAAGGAATAACACGATGCAAATACCATCTTTGCGCAGAGACGGAAAACTCGACATCAAACCCTATACGACTGCCTCGTTGGTCTCGCGGCATAAATGTGCGCGTGGGATCGGGAGGTCCCGGGTTCGATTCCTGGGTCGGGCAGTGTTATTGGGTTTTTCTGTCACGAAATTATCAGTAGCAACACGGAGTCTGGAAATGTGCCCGGTACGGCAATAGGCTCGCCCCTTATTACGTGGGACTAAAGTATATCTGGCGAAAAGTGGGTGTAGAAATACACCTCTGCCTACCCCTTCGGGGATAAAAGGCGTGACGATGTATGTATGTTTCTTAAATAATATTAGAATTCAAAGCATTTAAATAAATTTAATTATTTTATATTTACAGTTATACTTTAATTACATTATCCACATATGCAGACACAGAGTAATATAATTCTGAGTTTCACAATACACATTAACGTAACAAGACGAAGATTAAAACTTTCTCATTAAAAATAGTTATTTGTACTACAAGGCGAATTGTAAAATTTCGCATATCAACTGCTAGGTACCTATGTTTGTATGTATTTCATTTGGAAGTTTGTTGGAGTAGGGCGTCTTATTTCGGCAATAAAGTGAAACTTTTAGGTTTTACTGGCAAAGTTTATAGTGCACATAAACAGATTTAGCTACTGCTGGTGTTTGCAAACAAATAGAGCTTGTAATATTGAAGGGTGCCTTTATATTGGTCATCGGAACAACGATATTGTACATTTTATTTCCGAAGAACTTGTTAGCTCCATCGTAAAAAAAGGATGTCGAAAACAATATTGCTTTTGCCAGAAGCACAACTGTCTAAATTGGCAGCATTATAGCGCCGGTTAGGAACTATCACATTATGATCATCATCAACCTTCCTTAGCGGGTGCCACCCGCGTCCTGGAAACAACGCACCGTGGCAAGCGACCTTTATAGAGTACGCTCACTATCCAAATATCATGTTTCTAGTTTCAGAAGTTCTGCTAAAGCTCTGCAATGATGGCAGTCAGGGTTAGAATAACCTATACTCCTATATATAAAATTCTTGCGTTACTGACTGACTGACAGACAACCCACAGCCGTATTGGCCAGAGGAAGCATAGGTCATGTACCCCAATGTATGTATGTTTGGTATGAGATTTGGCTGCACTAAAAAGGGATTGCCCGAAATTCACACGAAGTCGGAAAAATTGTTAAATAAAAAAAATGCTTGCGTACCTGTGGGCATCCTCTAGTTTTACCTAATACATATTTGTGATGATGATCAACGGGCAATCTTCTTTAATTTTCCCAAAGCCGCAAGCAAGTCTTGTAAACCGACGTATTTCAGTAATTATTATTTCCACGTACAGCTCAAACGTATATTACAAGGGGGAAATTTATTATGCTAACATAATCAAAATCACTCACATTACTCGCTGATTACAGAGCTAGCAAAAGACAAACTAGTGTGCGTTTGCATATTATTATGTTATTTATATCATTTCCTGTTTTCAGTGTAGTTAGATGTTTGGTGTGTAAAATATTCACGGATTTGATAGAGGGTTATGCTGTAAGACTTGCTTGTGATGTAGTGGCATTTTTTGGCTTGCAATTGTCGAAATATTTTCAATAAACTAATAATAATATAATATTACTAGCCGTTTCCCGCAGAAAAACTAAGCAGCTTGTACTATGGGTACTAGATAACGGATAAACATACATATATACTTTTTTTTGTTGTAAATACCTACATATTATACATAGAAACACCCAGACCAAGACAAACATCCATGTTCATGCACACAAATGTTTGACTTGAGCGGGAATCGAACCCGCGACCTTCTGCGTATCAGTCCCGCTGCGCCAAGCGGTCGTCGCACAGTGGGGCAATAGATCCTCATTCGTACCATCAAATGAACTAAACCAGTTTGACCTTCTAAAATGAATCAGATGTTATCAAAGACATGTCTTTTTCTAGAAATAAACTCAATTTTGGTGATAATATTTTTTTTTATGTTAAAAAGGCACATTACATTATTATTTTAATAAACTAATAATCTAAATAAATTTAATTCCTCCAAAATTCGTAGTTATGAACATTGTTGAGTAATTATTGAAGATATGTTAAAGCACCGTCATCGTCATCATCATCATCATCAGCACCTTCATCAACTGATTTATTTGGGGATGGAGCTTTCAACATGAACAGTGCTTCTTGAGGGATATTTTTAACTTTGTTTTTAACCGGTTTTTGTTTACTTGTGATAACGGGATCAGAAATATCCCTGTTCGATTGCTGCCTACTACATTTCCTAGAATGGTGCTCCCTATAGCGCTTAAAGTCCTTATATCTTGCCTCCTGTGACTCTTCTTTTAAACTATTCATTATGCTAATCCGTTCTTTTCTTGTAATAATTAACAATTTATTAGACGGTCCTAAAAGAAAATAAATAGTTATAAATAAGAAAGTCAAATATGAAAAAATGATTTCTGTGGGTCATGAACAAAAAATTGACATACTTCGTAAAGTGGCAAAAAGTGGCAAAATTTTAAACTTATTTATAAAAGCCTATAAGGTAAAGAATATTTTCAGATAACAACCATAACTTAATATTGCTTTGAACATAAAAAACATCGAATGTTTATAAAAATTCCCATCATCTTAATATATAAAATCCTTGCGTTACTGACTGACTGACAGACACGCTACAGCCGAAACTATTGGGCGCAGGAAGCTGAAATTTGGCATGTATATTCCTTGGGACCGTAGGGGTGCACTAAGAAGGGATTTCCAGAAATTCCCATGCGATCGGCCAAAACGGGTAAATTAAAAAAAATTGCAAGCGTAGCTGCTGGCGCGTCCTCTAGTTTGATTATAAGACTTTATTTATCTCGGCTACTAGAAAGTATTTACGCAGTAAAGAAAAAAAAATGACTATAACTTTGTTACATAGGTACCTGAGGATGAAATTTCCATGTCTAAATAACACCAAAAATAATTCAATTTAGTAAGTAATCGCTCTTAATTGCACGTAAATTCTTCTTTCTCTTAGCGTTATCCCAGTTTCAGTCTGGGGTCCGCTTTCTAGTCTAACCGGATTTGGCTGAATATTAGCTTTTCCACGGAGCGACTGCCTGTCTGACCTCCGCAACCCGAAGGGATAGCGATATTCCATGGTTTAGACTAGTGTCAGTTTATTTAGAAGGTACTGACGCCCTGTAACGACTGTCAAAGATCTTCATGACAACCGGGACCGACGGCTTAACGTGCTCTCCGAGGCACGGGACAAGCGATAATTAACAAATCAATACGCACATAACTCCGAAAAGTCATTGGTGCGCGCCGTGGATTCGAACCTGATACCCCCTGCATGGCAGTCTGTTGGTATATCCACTCGGCTATCGCTGCCTATAATTTTTTTTAATTTTTATTAATTGCACGTAAATTACGAGCACTAAATAGTTTATCGACAATATATGTATGTTTACTTCACATTCATATCAAACTGAACGCGCGACCGACACGCTCCAATACTGTCAACTGATACCTTGGTTAGTTTTCTTGATAAGTGATATAATGAGTGTACTCTAAAATCACTTTGAGTTTTTGGATTTTCGGTACGTTTTGAGGGTAGTGGCCCCACTGTGCGTCGATTCTTTTTAAGAATTTGCAGATGTATTTGACAGCGATTTAAAATTCAAGGTCAGCGAAAAAGTTAATTTCATTAAGATTAAAGAATTGATACATAGATTTCCTAATAGTGCTGAATTTCAACCAGTTGGTAGATACTCAATTTCACGGGTATTTTCTTAATCGTTGGTTTTATTATTTAAGGTCGTCTCCAGCCGCTTCCGAACTCATACTTCATAACTATAATCTATCCTCCAAAGTTCAGACAACAAGTTAAGATTTTTCGAGATATTGTGTCTAGAGAGTTTAGAGAGAGCTTTGAGAGTTTAGAGCGAGATATTGTGTTAGAGTTCAACCCTGATTTTGACAACATCATAAGCTTTTAGCCCACTGCTGTATATATAGACCTCTCCAATGGCACGCCACTGAGTCTAATTTTCGGTTTTTCGTGTCAATCCACTTTGCGAATACCTTCACTCCGCATTTTATATTATTCTAGGGAATCTCTTACTACTTGATGGGCGCTCGCAATTGCACACATTGTGCGTCTGTGTCGAATAACAGCCAACTCGACCAATTTACTTTTTAACCAACTTCCTCGAATTATACGTATACATATACACGTATCTATGAATGTTTCAGCAAAGTCCACACACGTACTGCAATCGCACCAATACCTTGAAGGTAAATTGGCACCGTTGGAGTGGCACGCATTTGTTCTAATAGCTACCCTTTACATTTTTCCTCGAGACCCATAATACGATAACGAGCAACGAAAGGCCTTTGGACCGGTTCAGTGATTTTAGATGAACTTATTGTCTAGTGTTATCACTCGCAGTGAGGATACGGGTTTTATGATGCTCTTCATGAAACGATAATCTACACATTAGAGGGAATCGGGTCGTTCGCGTTCAGCGAATGGAATGCAGCAGGTACGGGGGGAGGTATTTCCACAGATCCCCTGTGGAAATTGCTCTATGTGATGCTAATATTGCATTGGGGTTGTGCTTACGTGCGCGGGTTATGAGATTAGAACAATATGGTACTGATTTTAATTTGTATTAGAATACAGATGTTCGTTTTGATTTCAATGTATTTGTATTGCAACCCAATTATTTTAATTAGATTTCGGTATAATGTATGTCATTAAGTCTTGACATGGGTATTTTTTGTTATAAGCGTGACGAAAGAACTTATAAAATGAACCGATAAAAACTGCAATACTTTAATTACAAAGGTAAGGACAACATTGGTGTATAGTATGTATAAACCCAAAAACAAACAACTTTCTTCAAACTAAAATATTGTACAGTACTTTGTGAAAACGAGTGTCATCTGTCAGGATTCATACATCATCTCACCATAATATCCGCCGAAAGAAGTCTACTGCTGGTCATAGGCCTGCCCCAAGGCTCTCCACATTGACCGATTTTGAGCCAACCGCATCCATCCGCTGCCCGCAATCCCAATAAGGTCAGCACTCCACCTTGCGGGGAGAACTGCCTCTGCAACGATTCATACGTGAAACAATAAAATTCTGAATTGTCAGGTGAATTGTTCGTCACCGGTGCAAAGGTAACTTATATGCTTGCGTCACATACTCGTATAAACTTTAATGCTCTAATTTTAGAGACGATAAGTTCTAGCTTTACCTATGAGAAAAAGGAAAATGTATTTTAAGAATGAAATCGTAAAAAAAGTTAAGTATATGAATATATTAATATTTTTATATAGAAGCTATTTTAATATTTTCTTGTTATATGTAAAACAGTAAGTAATAAAACTTACGTAAAAATGTAAAGAAAATGATAATAATATTCTGGGACAATCCTTTTCCAACAATCCATTCTGTAGAATTTGTCTGGTACCTTTTATGAAGTAGGATTAATCTTAATCCTTCCTTATGAAGTGACTGCTAAGGAAGAATTTTTTAATATAGTGTAGTAAGGGGGTAAAATAAAGATTCAAATTTTAGGACAAGCGAATCCCCGGGCTACTTCTAGTCAAATATAAATTACAAAGATTACATTTCTTCTTTTTGCCAAAATCAAATTCTTTTCTTACACATAAATGGTGCCCGATTTAGTGATCAGTTCGTCCTGTGATATAAAGGCATCTTTATTTTTTTAACGAATGGTGGAAACCACTTTGTACGGGGTCCCCTATTAAAGGCGTAGGAGGACTGTGACACTCCCCGACGAGAGGCGACGGGACTACTCACTAAAACCACCACGGTGTTCGTGGCACAAAGGCCTATTCCAACTGATTGTGCAACACTAGCCGAGCCCGCAGTTACACCCGCGTTATTTAGTGCTACTGCTCCGCACCCGTGGCTTCTAGCGTGATGTTATATAGCCCATAGCCTTCCTCGATTAATGAGCTATGCAACACAAATAAAATCTAATAAACAAACTCTTTTATTATATATAGATTATTTTACCTGTTTATAATTTCTGTGGCATTGCTATCCATATTGACATTGACTTAAATAATTATTCTATTAACGTGCTAAATTGGATCGACATAAATTAATTATTAAATTAATGTAGCTAATTTAATTATTGCAACTATTGTATTCCCAATCCGCTGGACATAACTGTACTGAATAATTTTAAATGAAAACATTTGTATTGTTTATCTACGAGAATGAAATATGTACTATTACTATTCCATACGAGTCATGTGATATTTGTGTAGATACTTTTGGGTTCCATATCCCGGAAGAGGGTTGAAACGGGACCCGGTAGGTACAACTGATTCAAGTCTCACTGGCATCTAACAGTGAGCACTACCATACTTAAAAAATAAACAAAATATTAGCAACTTATTCAATTTTCATACTCATCTCAAAACATCATACAATTTTATTGAAACGGGTCTTATTCGCGATATTTAATTAATTTAAGGTATAAATACCTATGTTTTACCGACGTTTCGGCCGTGTTACAACAGCCTTGGTCGCGGCAGGACTGATGTCATCTCAGCGTCGTCCTTGTGAAGCGCGGGTTTCGGCAGCTACCCTCACTTGTTTTTTTTTTTTTTTTATCCGAACTGTCGGTACCTCGACACACAACACTTATGACGTCTACACACTGATGAGCTGTGTTACTACGGCGGGGTTTACATTTGTTGATTACTGGATTCCAAGCATTTGTTGGAGTCTGGAACAAACCACTGGATCGAATTACATCAACCAAAGGTCTTATCTACCGATCGTCACTATTACTCCAGGATAGTACGTGAAGCGGTTGAAATCAAAAAACATAAAAATTTCAACCGGGAAGATGGATACAGACTGTCTACAACTTGGAATCCAGTAATCAACAAATGTAAACCCCGCCGCAGTAACCCAGCTCATCAGTGTGTAGACGTCATAAGTGTTGTGTGTCGAGGTACCGACAGTTCGGATAAAAATAAAAATAAAAAACAAGTGAGGGTAGCTGCCGAAACCCGCGCTTCACAAGGACGACGCTGAGATGACATCAGTCCTGCCGCGACCAAGGCTGTTGTAACACGGCCGAAACGTCGGTAAAACATAGGTATTTATACCTTAAATTAATTAAATATCGCGAATAAGACCCGTTTCAATAAAATTGTATGATGTATACAAATCGCGAAAGTTTAAAATCGATCATCTCAAAACGTTAATCAAAGATGCGACCAATAAAACCATTTGTTTTTAAATTATATGTCGGAGATTCGGGTCTTTGATGTGACAAGCGGATAAACATAATGTGGGAACCAGCAATCAACCATGGTTGTCGGTCCCCTTTGATGACAAGGGATGTTCTCTTTATGGGATACCGGGTCTCGGAGAATATAACCGAAATTTTTTTTTTTTGCGTAGATGGTAATATGTTTATATTGGGCCCTTTCCGTGGTTTTTGTCTACTATGTTATTTATTTACGTGTACTGCTTTATTAAAGTATATTTTTTATAAAAGAAATCTTTACCAGAACTTGACTGTTGTAGTTCTGGTAAAGATTTCTATTGTGTTAGCTCCAGTATGGTAGAGCTACTGTGTTAGGTCTAGTAGGTACACTCGACAAGGTGAAAGGGAGGTCGAGGCAAAGTATACTAACGGCGATTTGCGTGGTTCCATCGCTGCGGGACATGGATGGCAACGAACAGATAGACTTCCTGATGGTAACCGTTTACCGCCGGCCATGAATACCAGTTACAAGTACGTTGCCAGCCTTTAGATTAGGAAAAGGAATATAAGGAGGTGCGACATGAGGGAGAAGAAAAAGGGGACGAGGTAGGCCACAAACGCTTGTAGAAGAATCACACACATTCATTGTTAGTCCCAAGAGGTGGAAACCGAGGCCGTAAGTAAAAGGTTAGAAAACTAAACAAAAATAACATTTATAAAAAGTAAATCTAAAGATAGAGACGAATAAAATTCAATACTCAATCGAGCCTTTTCTTGTAACAATGATTTGATGATTGATGATTTTTCTGCCCTCCACAAGCTCGAATAATAACGATATTTTACAGTTAATACAGTCAAAAGCGTATCTGACTACCGTGCGTTTGTATGCTAGTGATGTTTTGAATTTATTTGACAGCAGTTAATCCATGGCCTCTGACGAAGAAACATTACTGTTAATGCTCTTATTGAAAAACTAGTTGACCCGGCAAACGTTGTTTTGCAAAAATTTTTTTTTTTTGAAATATAGATGTTGGCCGATTCTCATAGATACCGGATAAGCAGCAAAAAATTCATCAAAATCGGTCAAGCCGTTTCGGAGGAGTATGGGAACGAAAACTGTGACACGAGAATTTTATATATTCGATATCAAACAGAAACAAAAACGACGCCCCCGTAATGTCCCGGCCACACTACCGTGATATGCCAATAATTATTGCCATAATTTCAACAACGCCTAGGTGTAACCGCGATTTATGGCCATAATTTTACAATGCCAATCAATATGGCATATGCCGGTAGGCAATAACTCCGGCGGCGGTCTTTTTTCGCATCAAAGAAGATTATGGCAGTAATTAATGCGTTTGCGGCCACACTACCGTTTGTTCAATGTGCAATACGAGTTCGACGACGACGCACGTATATCTACTAGACTACCGATATGGAGTGGTCAAATGAAAAAGCGCTCGAATTTTACGAATTATTCCAATCCGAACCGTCTCTTTGGGATACCCGACAGAAAGCTAAAAGTTTTAAAGATTCATGTTAAAATAATTGGCACTCATAAAATACCAAACAGCTGCAGCTTCATCCGCCATCTTGAAAAATGACATTTTTACCGCCTAGTTTATTGACATATCTTGGTAAACTCTAGTGTAACCACACGACTTCAGGCAGTAAATTAAACGGTAATTTATTGCCATAATTATGGCGGTAACAGCCCGGTAGACGGTAAGGTAGTGTGGCCCGAGCATAAAAGAGCATCACCAATGTTTTCATATACATGTAATTTTGGTGATTTCCATAATCATTACCCTGGGTTTAAACAAGATCCAAGCAATTTTCTTAATTACATTAGAATGTCTAGATAATGTTTCTACGAATTACTTGGATTAGTTGGAAGTAAATTCAGCGGCGGCTAGAAACTACATTCAGACATACTATATCAGCCCAAGGAAGACTACTGATAACATTGAGGTACGTAAATTAAACAACTTATAATATAGCAGGACGTAATTCAATTTCTTATAAATTATTCCACGTTTATATCATCTATTTTAAGCAAATAATAAACATGAAAATTCGATGAAATTAGCTCTCACGTCTAGTCACAACACTATTCAACAGTGTAATAAACACGTGGAGCTTGCGACGTGGCTGTACTGTTGTCGTGCGTTCTCGGTACCGACACCGCACTGTTGCCGCACTGCGCGCTTTTTATGAAAACAAATGACCGTCCGTCCACCATACGACAAACGCACCGCTTCGGCACTGCAGCGATCCGACACGAAACGTCTTGAAAGAGCCCTGATTCTTCTGTAAGAACCGTCAAAAAAGATCTGTCACAGTTCTTGATAATTCGGATCGACGCGCGACGGCATGATATTTGACGGCCTTTGAATACGCACATAACTTCGAAAAGTTAGTGGAGCGCGCTGTGGATTTGAACTGATACACTTGGCAGTCTGTTGGTTTCACCAGACCATCGCTTCTTTAGTAGGTACAGTCGAACAACTTCCCGCTAGACCACCATAAGGGCGAGAATCGCTCAACAAGACATCGTCACTTCCAATGCTACTTTACACGCACTGTCACGCACATTGACACTCGTATACATAACCAGTTTCTAGCGTGCCTCGACTCTATAAGCGAGCCAAGGGCTTTTTTTTTAAACTGGTCCCCCGCCGATTTGTTTGATTGTACTTGTTTATATTTGTTAGAAGCCACATACAGTTCTGCAGTGGAGACGGCGTCTTGGTAACCGTAGTAATGGCTGTTCTCAGGCTAGGCGGAGTGGCGATATACGCAAAGTAGTCACTTTGCGTGGCAGCGGCTGGACACGAGCTGGTAATAAAGCTCAGTTTGTGTGCCTTGGGAAATGTTATATCCAACAGTCCAGTGCTATATCCCGGACTACGACAGGCTGATAATTATGATGATGACACACAATAAGTCCGGCCTTCAGACTTTCTTAGAACCTGAAGTGGTATCAACGACCTAACTAACATGCAGACCAATATCATTGCGTTATCCCCCTTTTGCAACGGCAGTGATAAGGCCGCTCCCACAGTACATACAGTTATCACTTATCAATGTTTATCTTAGTGATACGGCACTGGACTGACTGTAAAAATAGATCAATAGTATCAATACTTTTTATGTGCATTTTGAAACGAGTTTTATATGTTGTTTGTGCAACGTCCTTCGGCGAAATATTTTTGGCAGTCACAAAATGATTAGGTTTCATTTCAGAATTGCTATTATTTTTGGTAATAAGAATATTATATTGAGATTGAATGTTTTCGAAGCAAGTATTCTATTCTAATGAATATATCTGATCATAAATTATAGAGACAAATTATATGTCTGTTCAATGTTAATACATTGATCAGACATATAATATCCCCTTATTAAGTTGAAACAATGTCTGGACGGTACTTACAGTATTTACCTACATCACAGAAAATGAAATGAGCACAGGAATAACAATATTTAAATTGATGTTTTCATGTGTTCACGCATATGTTATACATTGATATAAAACTACGGTATACAGGTTCTATCGCGGTATATTGGTTTGACTTTTTCAAATTGAACTGGTAGTTCCTACCACAAATCGGTACTAAATTCTTTAGCTCAACTTTAATATTATTTAAAATAAAGTAAATATGGATAATAAGTAGATAATAGACTAACCGTCAAAGTTAAATACTTTATTCGACCACGAGTTCATTCCAGATAATATCAACAGATCTAACTATAACTACCGTCTGATTGCATAGCGTATAAACATATTGAATCAGTCTTTAATATTTTATTTAAGACACGATAACCGAGTCGTCTCGGTATCAAATTGATTGGCAATAATTGCACGACGGCAACCAATTAAATGATTTAAACTCATTGCAAACATTGGTGAGTCGGCGACGTCGATTATTATAACTGTGCTACTTTTAAAATTAATTTAAAAGACAACAAAAAGACAGCAATCTTTTTGTAATAAAGTATTATGTTTGAGTTTGTGCGGTTTGAATACTTTTAAACTTTTGCTACTTCAACACATATTGATATTAACATAACTTTTCTTTTTTTAAAGTCCGTCTCCCACAATAGGAAAAAATCCTGTGTCGCGGGGAACTTTACAAACATACAACCAACGGACTTGATGAATACCCAGACTCGAAACAACAATTTATGGATCACACAAAGTGCTGTCTTTTGTGAGAATATTTAGAAGCCGCAATACTTAGAACAACGCGAAGAATCAATAAATGATTATAAACATTAGCTATCACTTAGCTCATCTCCTCTCCGTATAGGCACAAGGATTTCCAGGACAGTTGATAAACAGCCGTATGATTCTCCTATTTCTGTTTTACAATATTTTTGGCAATGTGCAATTTAACAGAAATGCTTAGAACATTCGAATAAAACCGGAACTTTTTAACACCTAATTCAGTGTTAATAAGAACTGGTTTTATTCATTTCATTCATTACAAACTAAGCGATCCTAAAACGGAGTTTTATTAAGATCTAAATTATACAGCACCTAAGTAATTACTAATTAGTTTTTCATAATCTGCTATTTCAGCTATTGCAGCGTTTTTTTGCGAACCATATAATAAACCATTCATACAACATAATTCATAATAAACCATTCTTATACTTATAACAAAATGAATCAGGGTTCTTCAGATAATAGGGCTCAAAAAGACAGAGAAAGAAAGTTATTTACGTAGTAAATTACTTCACTATTCAGACAGAGAGCGGTCACGCGGTCAAGCGTTCAAGCGGTCAGTTTTGCGTTCTTTGTGTTGTATTACGTTACATAGGTCCTATCAGACAGAGAGCGGTCACGCGGTCAAAACTGACCGCTTGAACGCTTGACCGCGTGACCGCTCTCTGTCTGAATAGTGAAGTAATTTACTACGGAATTCAATATTCGTACTATTAATAGATCTGTAGATTTTAGATTCGTTTTTGACACTTTTTGACATAAGCTCCATACAAAATATGTCAAACACGAATCTAAAATCTACAGATCTATCTATAGTTCGAATATTAAAAATGGCCGTTATTTGTAGAGATCAGAATAAAGGCAGAACCGAATGAAATATAATACCTACGTACCTATCACTAGACAAATATAATCTGAAATACTAGATTCGATAGTTAGAGATTTCTGCGATCTGAGCAGATCTGAGGGCCAATAGTATTTTAGTTCAAACGCTGTTTCGATCTAGTGTCGGTGCCAAACTTATGTCATAAATGGTTTTGCGCCCAAAATAACCCATACTTGAATGATATCGCGACTGGAACGTCAATTGAAGAAAGTGTCAAACTATGTGTCAACATCGAACTATATATTTAGTCTATTTATACACACACACAAAGTACAATATTAACTTATAATGCCAAAAATTATTGAATAAATTCGTAAATATACTAAATAAGCTTAATAAATCTTAAAACAGCATTTTGAGGACAAAGATAATAAATATTAAAAATATTTAGCATATAAGTACCTTGAAAGATATAGACAAATTAGTAATTAGTATACATCATAAATATCATCATTAAAATCCTCTTCCTCCTCTCTCCTAATAAAAACTTTGCTGTGCCCAACAGGGTCCATAATTGATACTACCCTTATGTTTAACACCTCATTGTAATTATGGAACGCAATAAAGTATAGAGTATTGAGTATATTTGTCAAATTAGAGAAATTAAGTGTAGCGGAAACTCACCAATTGTGTGTTATTTCGAAGTCTGTCTAAATACGAGAATAGGCCTTCTGGGTTTGAACCCGATACCTACATAACGGTCTGTCTCTAAAGCTATCTCTGCTATTTTTTTATATTAACTAAGATGCAATAGAAGTAATCTCTTAGCATAAAGCCCGTAAAAATACCTGCACATGGAATCTTAATTTTTAAAGCGCTCCATGATTGTTCCCCGTAGTTGAACTTTGGAATCTCTCAAACAACTATTTGTTGCGCCCTGTTAGTTAGTCGACCAACTTTTACAACTTTTTGTAGACTGCACAGCGAGCCGCTCTCAACATACATATGTACACACAGCGATAGGACAAGTTATAAAGATGCAGTGCGCTTTTAGGACTTATTTCCTACGTCATAAGGACAGTACAAAGGTCAAAGAGTCTAGCTTGATGTGTTGCCGTGTGTACACTGTACACACTTCTACAGCCCAAAACTTTGTTCCATTCAGAGTTTCATTTCTAGTTAAGGAATATCAAAAGCATGATAAATATGATTTCGTTGATATGAGAAATTTGCACGGAGAGGAGCATTTTTAAATTCGTTTCATTTTTAACTAGGCATAGTGATCTACCGCTGATATTTTTGATGGGTACATGAGTTTATTCCAATGCGGACGATGTCTTTATAAAAAACTGTCTTTGTTGATACGAAATCTTATTATTGTGCACTGTAATGTTCGACGTATTAATAACAACAAAGTGAAGGAACTTACGGCAAGAACGGGATGAAACTACAAGCAGTCCCACTCTAGTGAAATATATTCAATAACTATATATAGGTAATAGAAACTACTACGCTTTAAAAAGTGGCACGTTATTTCATATAAAAAATTATCTATTGCCAAACACGATCATGTATAACACTATGTTCCTTTTTCCTACATCATTTTCCAAGTCACCTGGCCGATACCAGTCCTGACATTAAACTATTTTCTCTCCATTCTAGAACTACTATAATACCTCGTATAAAACTTCTTGCGAAGTCGACAGACATCGCGAATTCATTTACCTTCCGGAGATACTGAACATAAGCATACCTACGTTTTGTAGATATCAGAATCTTACAATACAACGAAAAGTACTGTTAACTTTCAACAATAATGACTTTCTCCGACACATCTTAAGCGCTGAGGAGACGATGGATCTTTGTTCGCCGGACAGTTAGGTACAACACTTACATACAAACATATACTCAAGCGTTTTCCCGTCGTGGTAGGCAGAGATAACAGAACGCCATTTGCTTCTAACTTTACAAACATGCTTAGGTATAAACCTCACGCGCTACCTCTGGGTTTTGACTTGTTAAGTGTTGTAACAACCGAAATGCAGAAATAAATGTCTTTATGTATTTTCAGACTGTCGCCGGTTCCGGATACTTCGGACCTTCCCGTTTTTCAAAACGCAAACGTTTTTCTCAAGCATTGTCACACTATCGGCGAGTACTCGGAGATTGAAAGTAGGTAAACTCCATCACATACCGGGTCCTGCAGTCATCCGTACCTCTATCAAATTCGACCGTCGTCGGCGTCGTCTGTGCTATCGTTTTGGATTCCACATCCTATATTTCCTTTCCTCGCGTGTCTTCCGCCTTATACTAAAACATAAAGTATGCTTGCCACACGGCATTCTTCAATGCAATTTGCCGTCAAAAGATAAAAGTATTTTTAATAACAGAAGGAACTCCGGTGCATGGCGTGTACCCGCTTGCATGTGATTTTAATATGGCTTATATAGCTCAAAGCTTTATTAAAGTATGATATTCATTTTAATTGCTTAAATGGCAATTATTGTAAGTAGGTTCGTGTTTGTTCTTTGATTTATTATTTTTATTTTGTGTCGGTTTTGAAACTTAAGTTCCATAAGAGCATTTTAAGTCTTTTTGCGGCTAAATCCACGTTAATTCGAAGTAGTCATTTAAAAAATCATTAGGTACATAGTATAAAATAAAGTCTGTCTGTCCCTATGTACCTATGCTTAAATCTTAAAAACTACGCAACTGATTTAATGCGTTTTTAGGGTTCCGTACCTCGAAAGTAAAAAACGGAACCCTTATAGGATCACTTTGTTGTCCGTCCGTCTGTCAAGACCCTTTTTCTCAGGAATGCGTGGAGGTATCAAACTGAAATTTATACTAAATACTCGAATCTACGGTTCCATAGAGCTGTAAAATAATCAAACTTCTAATCCAACGCAATCAAAACATACAGCTGTATATGCTGCAAATTGCAGCATATTTTCAAACTCGCATTGGAATCAAAACCTACAGGGTACTTCCCGTGAACTCAGAATCTTGAAATTTGGTACGAAGCAACGTCTTATATCACTTATAAAGGAAAAATTGCGAAAACCGATTTTTTTTGTTACAGCATATAAAAAAATATTTTTAATAAATTTAACGTTACTACCCCCTTTCTCTTGAACGCGTGGAGGTATTAAATTGAAATTCATATCAAATACTCAAGTATATAACACCGTAAGGCTGCAACAAAATCAAGCTTCTAAGTCAACGCAATCAAAAGAAAGAGCAATATAAGCATATTTTCAAACTCGCGCCTACTCGCAAGTGAATCAAAACCTACAGGGTACTTTTCGTGAACCCAGAATCTTGAAATTTGGTACGAAGTAATGTCTTATATCACATATGAAGGAAAAATTGCGAAAACCGTAAATTTTTTGTTACAGCATATAAAAAAATATTTTTAATAAATTTAAAGTTACTTCTTTTCTCTTGAACGCCTGGAGGTATCAAATTGAAATTCATATCAAATACTCACGTATATAACACCGTTAAGCTGCAACAAAATCAAGCTTCTATGTCAACGCAATCAAAAGAAAGAGCAATATAAGCATATTTTCAAACGCGAACCTACTCGCAAGTGAATCAAAACCTACAGGGTACTTTCCGTGAGCTCAGAATCTTGAAATTTTGTACGAAGCAACGCCTTATAGCACATATAAAGGAAAAATTGCGAAAACCATAAATTTTTTGTTACATTATATGAGAAAAATATTTTTAATTAATTTAAAGTTACTAACCCTTTCTCTTGAACGCGTGGTGGTATTGAAATTCATATCAAATACTCAAGTATATAACACCGTTAGGCTGCAACAAAATCAAACTTCTATGTCAACGTAATCAAAAGAAAGAGCAATATAAGCATATTTTCAAACTCGCGACTACTCGCAAGGGAATCAAAACCTACAGGGTACTTCCCGTGAACTCAAAATCTTGAAATTTGGTACGAAGCAACTTCTTATATCTTAATATATAAAATCCTTGCGTTACTGACTGACTGACAGACACGCTACAGCCGAAACTATTTGGCGCAGGAAGCTGAAATTTGGCATGTATGTTCCTTGGGGAACGTAGGGGTGCACTAAAAAGGGATTTCCCGAAATTCCCACAGGATCGGCCAAAACGGGTTAATAAAAAAAAATGCGGGCGTAGCTGCTGGCGTTCTCTAGTCACTTATAAAGGAAAAATTGCGAAAACCGTTAATTTTTAGTTACATCATATAATCAAATATTTTTTTAATAAATTTAAAGTTACTACCCCTTACTCTTGAACGCGTAGAGGTATTAAATTGAAATTCATAGCAAATATTCAGGTATATAACACCGTTCCCCCCCGTGGGATCTCCACCTTGTCGTGGTGGGGGGGCTCAGTAACCGTGGATTGGTGACCCGCGGTGAAGCTAAGAGGGATCCAGGAGGGGACGCTCCGCGTGGGCTTGACGGGGCCTGCGCAGGATGCGTCCAACGGTGCGGGTGCGGGGGACAGTTCTGTCTGTCCCTCGCAGTCGGGTGCGGTCGCGGGAGGAGAGGCGTGTCGGTGTTGCGTTGCCGCGCGCCCCAACGCGCGACCAAATGGGGGCGCACCATTCGATGCGTCGCGGTGGGGCCGCAGAGGAAGAGGAGATGCGGTGTTGCGTTGCCGTCCTCCCTATCCTCTGCGGCCGCTGGGTGTTTTGGCGGTGGAGCCCAACACCTTAATCCGCCGCCAAGGGGGTTTTGTTTGGGGCCCGCCTGACCATCTGGCGGGCCGATACCCGTCGGGGGGTTGCGACGTATGCTTGGGCGAAACCCGACCCTCCGACACACGGGTACATGAGGCACACGGGTTGGTTTTTAGTCAGTAAGAGTCTGACAGTCCCCTTCGCTCATCCCCCAGGGCGGAGGGACTCCATGAGGATTTTCCAACCCGAAACACAAAAAAAAAGGTATATAACACCGTTAGGCTGTAACAAAATCAAACTTCTATGTCTACGCAATCAAAAGAAAGAGCAATTTAATCATATTTTCAAACTCGCGACTACACGCAAGGGAATCAAAACCTACAGGGTTCTTTCCGTGAACTCAAAATCTTGAAATTTGGTACGAAGCAACGTCTTATATCACTTATGAAGGAAAAATTGCGAAAACCGTAATTTTTTAGTTACAGCATATAAAAAAATATTTTTAATAAATTTAAAGTTACTTCCCCTTTCTCTTTAACGGGTAGAGGTATTTAATTGAAATTCATATCAAATACTCAGGTATATTACACCATTAGGCTGTAACAAAATCAAACTTCTATGTCTACGCAATCAAAAGAAAGAGCAATATAATCATATTTTTAAACTCGCGACTACTTGCAAGGGAATCAAAACCTACAGGGTACTTCCCGTGAACTCAAAATCTCGTAATTTGGTACCAAGCAACGTCTTATAGCCCAGATAAAGAATGCGGAAGGCTGAGGACCATGTGCTGTGGTGCGTGTTGGGAGAGGCCTATGTCCAGCAGTGGACTGCGATAGGCTGATTGAGATTGAGATTTCAAATAATTACATAGTCTTCAACCCTTTTTGCTAATTATTCTGTACTTTATAAGTATTTTTGTAACAGATTTCTAATAGTCACTAAAAACTTTGTAACTTTGTTGTTGTCAGCAGACTTTTGCAAGGCTGCTGCAAGATTGGTATAGATATTTAAGTTATATTATAAAATAAGCGATATATGTTAATATAAAATAAAGGATGACTGATTACAAACGACAAAGACCCTTTTTCTTTAATTAATGCTCCTCCAGCTTTCCATATTGTTATGTTATGGAAATTGGCATTTGGCAATAAAAATACCATAACTATGACTGGTGAACTTTTACTTATATACCAACAGGTTTGTACGGAACCCTCGGTGCGCGAGTTCGACTCGCACTTGACCGGTTTTTTTTTTAATAGATAGATTGATTCAAGAGGAAGGTTTATATGTATAATTGACGCAGGCGAAGCCGCTGGCGACGTTTAGTATAATATAAAATCTATTTCTATTAATACAGATTTTTGTAACAATATTTATAAATATATTTATAGCATTTCATGTAGAACATGAATTTCCATAAATATGTATCTTCGAAGTTAAAGGTCAAATCGCTGATCGCCTGAATTAATTATAGGTACGTAAAAAATAGTTTGACGTAATACATGAATGCAATTTAAACTACCATATTCGTCACTGTTTCACAAGACACCACATAAACTTTAAAGGGCCGTAGAGTGGCTGGCCGCGTAATAAACTGGTCGTACTGGGCCAAGTTACTACACTTAAATAACTTTTCTTTTCGTTCTGTAACTCGTTTGCGACGGATTTTTCTTGAGTTTATCACGTTCACACACAGACAGGTCGCGATGGAGACTTAATTTTATTGTATGTAAGAAGTTTTGTCCATACGGGGCAGGTACCAATTAACGCACAATGGAATAGTCCACTGTGCCTTACTAATTAAATACTTATTTATTTCTGTATTTTGGTTGTTTACAATACAAGTTAAAACCGTATTCTAGATGATGCCGGCTTTTCCTGAATTTAATGCACATTGAGCTGGAATTGATCTCTTGACAGCTATCCTATTGATTTGCTTGTTTTCTAGGGTTTGCTAATATTGCGATCCGGAGTAGGTACTACATAGAACACGATGAGATCAAATTTCTTAACAAAGTATAAACTTTAGGCCTAAGAATAATAAAATTGTATCTCTTAGTATGTTCAACGTTATGAATAATGAATTTACCTGCTATGCTTCTAAACTAGCTAGTATAACAGTGATTCTATAATATTCTTGCCTCAAATGTGAAGTTAATCATCATCATCAGCCTGCCGTAGTCCACTGCTGGATATAGGCCTCTCCAATGGCACGCCACTGAGCCCGATATTCGGCTCGTGTCCAGCCGCTGCCAGCCACTGCTAACCACTTATACTGAATACGTAGAGCATGTTATGTAGGTACTAACTTCTCGTGCACCAAGTAAGCAATTACTAAAAGGTAATGTAAATTCTCAAAGCACAAAATCATCTCTATATCATACGACGCTTTAAAGAATATTAAATAATTTTATCATAAATAGGCACTTTAAACTAGTTTTCGAAGCGTTAAAATATGGTTTTCCGTTTGCCAATACTTAGTATTTCATGAATATTAATATATTTAATAGACAACAAGAAACCCAAGTCTGAACAAATGTTCAGCGGCAAAATTAATCTTTCAAACTTTAAAATGTCTTTGTATTTAAAATGAATCTAAAATAAAGAGTGTAAAAAGACCCTTAAAAACTGAAATCCCATGTTGTACCAATCAGTACGAACATTTTTTACATCGGCACCATACCTGGGAAATTACTGGTTCAGGAGATATTGACGCTCAAAGTTAGTATGGATTTTTTTCTAATTAGGTAGAAAATCGATGCATTTACCCCGCCAATATGTTCTTTAGATATAACCCCATGGATAAGTAGGTATTTCGAGCATTGCAAGCGCTCGCTTTAAATTGCGGTTTAAAAAATGTGAAAACTCAAAAAAACATCGTTTCCCAGGTATTATTTTTGGTTATTATGACTTGACATGATGTCCACAACGAGTAGACTTCGGCTTGGTGATGGGTCTGGTGACATCCTGTATATTATATGATGATAATTTGAAAACAAGTCGTACATAATTAGGGCTGACGGTATAAAATTTAGTTTAATTATAACAAAATAATTTGTTATATCGCGTAACTAAAGGATGGCCGCAGCTACGCTCGCACTTCTTTTTTTTTTAATTTAGCTGTTTCTGCCCGATCCTGTGGGAATTTCGGGAAATCCCTTCAAAGTGCACCCCTACGCTCTCCAAGAAACATACATGCATTTCAGCTTCCTGTGCCAAATAGTTTTGGCTGTAACTTGTCCGTCCAGTCAGTCAGTAACGCATATTATGCAAAGATAAAAAAGCTATAGATCAACAATACATACCTATAGATTAATTCGTATCTGTCTATGATAGATAAATTGCTAGTTCTCAATTAAAAAGTATGTACGTTTGTATAGGAATTCTACATCTATTAGGTAAGTCTCCGAATGCAACAAAGTACAAGTTTTTATTCTAATGCTTGCATGTTTGTAGCTCAATCACTTAAAAACTACTGTATGCGTTTGGATGGAACCCGGCACACAGATATTTACTTTTACCTGAAAAATATATGTTTTTACCTTTTATTTTGACATCTGAGCTATTTGGTCATAAAAGGATTTTTCGTTTTTCCACGTTTGATTTTCCTAAACATTTCTGTTTTATAAGTATTCCGTAACTGCAGCCAAAGGGTAAAAAGGGTAAAAGGGGTAAAAATGGAAAACGATTGGACATCGTATAACATTCTACTTGGGTAAAAAATCAGTTCGCATAAACGAATGAACTCGAAACCTTATCCCGTTTATAGATTGTGCAAAATGTTATGCTGTTTTATATAATATAATAATAATAATATTATACCACAACACAACCTGGTCCTAAACTAAGCAGAGATTGTACTATGGGTAATTAAATAGTAGACAATGGATAAACATCCATATATACATATATACTTTTATTTGTAAATAAATGCATACATACATAATAATAACTCCTAGACCAAGCCAAACATCTCATGCTCACGAATGTCTGAATTGAGCGGAAATCGAACTCGCGCGACCTTCGGTGTAGCAGTCGTTTACACTCGGTACGCCACCGGGTCAGTAATACCCAGAAACTGGTCAGTCTATAACACTAATTAGCTCACCCGGCTGATGTACCAAAGCTTTGTTATCGGTAAAAGTGTTGGAGAAAACTCGAGTCCGCGAGTCGACATTTCAGTACTCAGCTCTCAATCGCAATACTCGACTCACTAAGATACATACTGCTGCTCAATGTGTTGCGAGTTTAGAGAGCATCCCTTTAAACGCGAGTTTAGCATTCTTGCTTAATTTTCTTGTAAGCTCGAGCTTGCTCACGTAATGTACCTACGAGTCGAGCTCGACTCGTTTTGAACTGAGCACCCATCACCTAACTAGCTAAAGCAATATTATTGTTTATAGTATAACTGATTTTCCTTGTGTTTTATTTATTAGTAGAATTCAATAATGTTAATATTGTAAATGAATTAATTGTTATTATTATTATTAATTTATTTGACATGCTCTCTCAATTATTGCTGTGCCATTGCAGGGTGTAACATGACTCACATGTATTTGTTATTAACTTTGTCTGTGACTTGCAAAATAATGTAAAAAGAAATATGTTCTGGGTATATAATAAAAACCTACATGTTTTGCTCGAAATTTTTTTGAGTCGAAGTTACATCGAGTCAGTCTTTGAACTCGACTTTCGTTAAAAACTCGAGTTTGATTTGTTACTCGAGTTCATTTTAAGAGCCGTGTATCAAGATAAGACTCGCGCTCGACTGCACTCTGGACTCTCGAGTTATGAGCATAACGAACCCCGTGAAATTGAGTCGAGTATGTAAAAATTTATTCCCGGACTCGAATTTTCTCCAACATTACCTAGGTGAATCTCTTTACCGAGAATTCGATAAAATTATTTGCGTCCTATTTTTAAATTGAATCAACTATATTACCTAATGAAATAGAGCTATTGCATAACATTCGTTGGTCAACCACTGTCAGCTATTTGCTCTGTTTGCTATATTGCCTATTGTTCGTCTGTACAGTACACGTCAGAAGGACTGTAAGTATATTTTGCATTGTCTATTGGAACAGGTATGATGTACCTACTAAATATCCGATGCTTGCAAATAAAGGTACGTGATAGATATCCTGAAAGGCATTAAAAATAAGGCAGGTAAACTTTTTAAAACAACTCTTCTTTTTACAACAATAAACTTTAAGTACACACATCAAATACTATGCATTACGGCACTGGACTACTTCTTTTCGTGTGAGAATGTGGCCGACTGTGGTATCGGAGGATCTAATGCACGTTTCACAACAAGTGGTCACCCATCCAAGTTCTGACCTCTGCGAACTTTCCTTAACTTTTTCGATCTATTACGAGAGGTAAGTGAAATTACGCTATGAAAACTACAGATACGAGCAGGTCATAAAACCCTAGCAATACGAACAGTTCCAGAAAACCCCCGTCGCATATTTTAAACCCTTTTATCTCCTTCTGTTCGTGAAAATTTAACTGCTTGACTCACAAATTTACCATTTAAAAGTTTAAAATGTAATTAATTCATTCGCTGAGACGGAAAGTTGGGACGAGCTTATCGGAACACCTTGTTTATCTTCACGCTTTCACGCCTTTGTTGGATAAGCAGAATTTTAAGTGGACACTGTTTTGTAAGTTCAGTTTCGAGTTGAAATAACTGTCTTGATAAATTGGAGAGGATTTTTGTGGGAAGTTACTCATGACTTCTTCGGAGGAGTGGTGGAAGTTACTTGATGCACGAATGTTATCTGGTCAACTAAAAGATAAACCGTTTGGCTTATAAAAACCTTTGGTGAAATTAACGCAGTATACGGTTGCCTAGACATGGCAGCGGACAATAACAGAGTTGGGCCCGCTAACCGAGTTTTTATACTACTAATAGGGTTGTTTCCAACTGGTGACATCAAGCACTTTTAATGTAATGTCAAAACGACCTTTGCTACGGAGTTTGTATGAAATAAGACCTAGTGACTTCATAGTTTTTTGCTGTCAAATAGAATACTTATTATCAGTAAATTTTCGATAAAAAAATGTTAAATAAAGTTTTAACATTAATTAATTAATGAAACTACCATTATTTTGACATATTTCATTAGGTAAAAATACTTTTATAATTTATTTCACTTGCAGGAAACTTCCCTATTATGGTTCGTTATATAATTACATCAAACCAGAGAATGCTCTCAGCTAGACCGTAATTTTATTTTAAATGTAACTTGTACTGCCCGGGACGGGTCCCTTGAGAATTTCGGAAAATCCCTTCTTAGTGCACGTCTACGGTCCTCAAGTTAGTTTGTCTGTCAGTCAGTCAGTAACGCAAGGGTTTTATAAATATAGATTTCTGAATTGGTGACGTCATAGACTGAACTTAAAACCCGAACTTGTCTTTCTACGCACTGACTGACATAAGACTGCCAGGCTGGTCGTACACAGTATTATCATAACTAAAATTAGGAGCTCCTTTTGACCCGATACAGTGTGTGTATCGTTTTTATCTAATCGTAGTATCACGCGTAAACTTCGATAAAATCGATAAATATACACATCATGGATTATCAATATCAATCATGAATGTAATGCAGAACCGTTTGTAGCCGTTTGTAGGGTTATAAGTAGATGTTGTGTCGTGGTAAAAGAAATAATCCATAAAACAGAAATATATATGCTTTACTGGTACCAGTTACTAAATATAAATACAATGTGTGTACGACCTAACCGAATGAGTGAAGGGAGACGACTGCTGCGCCGCGCTTACACAATATTACACCTTGTATATAATTTGTAGCGTCAGCAGCCGCTACAATATTCCCCCCTTTATTAAAAAAAAGGAATTAAAATTATAAACAATCTAAAAAAAAACTGAAGCAAATATAACAAACAATCTACATAAGTACATAAAATAATACAAGTTAGTACCAGGTGCTAGCGCTCGAATTGCGTCATATCACTCATAACATAAACAACTGTAGGTACGCATCAAGTTACCGGAGCGCTAGTCCCGAGAATGCAAACTAAGCAGACACTAAGTAAACTGATTTTATATGTGGACCTTTATGCAATGTGAGTCTATTTTTAGAATGATGTTATGAATAAAAATTGACTAAACTATTCCAAAAACACAATTGCCGCTTGCCGCCGTTTCTATTGAACTTCCTTTGCTCTTCGTAAGCCGTTTGTACAGAGAGCTGGTCGTACGAAGAAGCAAATACGTTTCATCCATCCTGCCAGCGATCTACACTATGCCGGGCCGTGATGAGGGACGACAGGGTGCGCTATCCAACACTGAGCGGCATCCATCCTCGCTTCCAAGTGTGATCAGCCGCATCGACGCGTGCACTGTCCCGTAGAGCCCGTAGAGTGCCACCGCCGGTCCCATGTCGTTCCTCGTCCTCGGAGTATGGTGCGTATTGTCCGTCTTGGTGCGGAATACTGCCTCGCCACCAAGGTCAACACGCCTTACGCCGTATGCCTCGACGTACGCACTGTCCTGCAGAGTGCCGCCGCCGTCGTATGCCTCTCCGATATACTCCTGCTGCCCATATTGCCATAGTCGCTGTTCTCGGCAGATCGTAGAGTCCGAGTAAATTTGAAACAAAAATTTGGGTTTCACGTGTCCTGACTCAGATGTTCGCCGCAGTTAGGTCGTAAGCCCTTTTGGTCGTAGGAAAAGGGCGAGTCGTCTCCCATGAGTTCAGGTTGTCTCCGTGTCTAGGCTGCTTGGCTGCATGCTGTTGCCACGCTGCACATGCGCTTATTTGATTCCGCTGACCATGTGCACGTGCGTCGATGCCGCGTTGCCGAAGCTGTGCCGAAGGTTGCGTCTTCGATGTCAGGGGTCACCAATGTAAGTGTGTGTGTGATGTAGGTTATGTGTTTCAGTTGAAGAGGAATGATACACGTCAATATGTTAACTCCGTATATTTACTAGCCGCTAAAACTTACTAGGCGGGCGCAGCCGCCACTAAAATGCATACGCATCATAAAAGACTACATGCATACATATGTGTCCCTACACCGTTTTTTGGTCCTTTGCTAGTAAAATTTATTTTTATGTAATATAGGCGACTGATCTGTATTCTATTACACTGATAGATCACCTGATAGTAAGTGATTACAGTCGCCCATGGACAATAGTAACTCCAGGGAAGTCACAAGTGCGCCACCTTTCGGGATGGGAAGAGCATCAGGAGAAGAAGAAAGAAAAGTGATGGGCTTCCGGCATTCTTCACTCACCGAACGAAACGCAACATTATAGATCTCACTGTTACTCTACGTCGACATACTGTGAGAGGATAGAACTTCTCCGGCCGGCACATTTACGTTCATATCAGCAAGACTCTACAGCCTAATACCTAGTTTAATATGATAATAGCCTTAGACCCTACTGCCCATTAAGTGGCTCGTAAGTTTTATCAAACTTTTATGTCATATAGAGTGATGATAAGAAATAGAATACTTCGCGACAAGGCACCCTTCATAGTAAAGCTCTCTAAGCCTTGAGTAGGTACATAAAAACAAAGTCTATTATTAAACATTATAAGACACTTTATTGCTCTTCACGATTTTAATTGGCTTCTTTGACCTCTGAAACAACCAAGATCATTTGCCAGTATTACCTTTAAGTAAGCTTTTATAAGCATAAGCACCTGATATTCAGCTTAATTATAATTTAGGACATACAAGTACGTAAATTTAGCGCTGGATTAAAACTTTGTAACTGTAATTTAACTGGACAAAAAGGGAATGAAAAGCCTCACAGAGCCTCACACGGCTCGTGAAGGAAACAAAGTGTATAGGCGAGGGTACTTTTAAATTCATGCAACTTTAAAAACCCCGTCTGTAATGATCTTACTTTTTTATGTATTTTATGAACAGAATTCTTTAAAAGGTAAAGGTAATAGTGGAAGAAGCAGAAGGCTTGAAGATTGGTATGCATTTGGAAGTAGTCTCAAAAGCAGCAGTAACAACAGTGCCTTATTTTAGAGACCGACAATTATATAACGTGTGCCCAGTTTATATACTGTCACACTGTTGGGAAACAGTCGCGTGTCACTATGTATAGGATTCAGCAATAATTCACTAGTCTAGTTAAGTGCGAGTTGGCTGACATCACATACCTGCCGAGAACATGTAAGCTCAGAAATAATAAGAATTAAAGAGCGAGTAGTGCTCATTTGCATCAAATATATTTCTACCTTCAAGTTCAACAGTTGGAAACTACTATGCAAGCAAATTGATTTCAAATAAAGTCTTCATCAACCAATACTAGAGCATCCGCTCCTTTCGCGAGTAGGGTTAAGTTCTCAGAGCGCTCATCTACCGCTTGCTTCAAAGGTTATTTATTTAAGACCTAATTGAAAGACATTTCTCCGACATATGTTTCGGTTTAAACTTCGCTCTTAAAGGTACTGAATCAATTTAATTTGCAACATATGTTACCAACATCGTGAACTACTATGGTTTCCGCTTCTAGACGAATGGAAGTACATTTTTATTTTAGATAAACAGTCTTTTACGTATTACTGTCTTTTGGTATACATAGCTAAACCCTAATACATGTGAAGTAGGTGGACAGTATTCTATCAAAGTTTCAATGCAACGCGATACTTATCGCTGACTTTGGTTTGTTTGCTTGTTTTCCTCTACTTAATTTCGAACACGATGCGAGTAATTGTCATACAACATTTTTTATCAGAAGCCAGACCGAAATTCTATTTTCTCTCATTTTCTCTACTTGAATTAACACGTTAACTGATTTAGCATAATTTTAAAGTCGCCATTTTCATTCTTTTGTTTTTTGGTGTTATATCGACATAAATGACATTATATGAATATTTTTTACTTTTTTTGATAATTATAACATAAAATAGGACAACAATAAATATTGTCAGGTATATGTGACTGACGAAGCCTAATCGGGAGAAAATATAGTCATTGCGCCATGTCAGGCATTTTGTGAGGCATCGTACATCGATCGGCGAGAGATGTCGTGCGGTGTTCCACAGGGATCGGTTCTTGGTCCACTCCTGTGGAACATCGGCTACGACTATGTGCTGCGGGGTGCGCTCCTCCACGGCGTCGGCATAGTCTGTTATGCCGACGATACGTTGGTCATAGCCAAGGGTAAGACGCACCGGGCGGCGGCCATACTGGCGACAGCTGGGGTTGCACACGTAGTGAGTCGCATCCGGCAGTTGGGCCTTGAGGTGGCCCTGTCGAAATCCGAGGCCATTTCGTTTCATGGGCCTCGGAACAGGCCACCTGCGGGGGCCAACATAATGGTAGGAGGGGTCCGCATCGGCATCGGGACGAGCTTGAAGTACCTTGGGCTCGTTCTCGACAGCCGATGGGACTTTCACCGGCATTTTGAGCGTTTGGCACCTAGACTCTTGGGGGAGGTGGCCGCTTTGTCAAGGCTGCTGCCAAACCTAGGGGGGCCGAACGCCTCTTGCCGGAGGCTATATGAGGGAGTCGTGCGGTCGATGGCCCTATACGGGTGTCCCATCTGGGCCGAGAACCTGACGGCCCGTAACGTTCGGGCGCTTCGCGCACCGCAGCGCGCCATGGCCGTCAGGATAATTTGTGGCTACCGCACGGTCTCCTTCGAAGCCGCGACCCTCCTCGCCGGATGTCCGCCCTGGGACCTACAGGCTGGGCTGTTGGCCTCGCTTTATAAGTGGCGCCGCGAAGCCCGGTTACTAGGCGGAGAACCCGCGCCTCGCGAGATAGAGGCGCGGAAGGCAGAACTCCGACAGGTCCTAGTGGCGGAATGGTGACAGCGACTCACGCACCCCAGCACGGGGCTTCGCTGCATCGAGGCAGTGAGGCCCGTACTCGACGAGTGGCTGGAGAGACGACATGGCGCCCTCACCTTCCGGTTGACACAGGTGATAACCGGCCATGGTTGTTTCGGCCGGTTCCTGCACCGCATTGGCCGGGAGGAGACGCCCGGATGTCACCACTGCGGAGATCGCCGTAACCCAGTAGAGGACACGGCGCTGCACACCTTGGCGGAATGCCCTGCTTGGGTATCGCAGCGCCGGGACCTAGTCGCGGCGATAGGAGTGGTCGAACTCTCGCTTCGGACCTTGATTCGTTCCATGGTCCGGAGCGAGATGTGTTGGGACGCCGCCGCCTCCTTTTGTGAGACGGTGATGTCGATCAAGGAGGCGGCGGAGCGGGATAGGGAGCCCACGCGACCTGTCTCCACCCGCAGAACCGGGCGTCGTCGCCGGAGGGCGCTCAACGATCTCCGGCCACCGTGAGTACACGCCAGCGGGCGTCGGGCCTGTTTTTGACTGCCCGCCGTCCGCTAGGCCCGAGAGGCGGCGCACGTGTTCCGCGTGCGCCTCTCGTAGCGTTAGTAGACTACGTCGTTCTTTTCCGCTTGTAGTATGAAAGAGGATGTATGAGGACAAATTATGATGTATGCAGATGGATGCATGCGAGGGACGGGGCCTGCTTCGGCGGGCCAGCTCAGGTGGGGTCGCGGCAGTTATACAAACGTAGTTCCCGTGACCCTGCCATTCAATGGGATCGGATAGAGGAACACCATGGTGGTTTTAGTGGGTAGTCCCGGCGCTTCTCGTCGGGGAGTCACCACACTCTCCCTGGACTGAGCCCCTTTAGGGGCCCAGCCTAGGGGGGTAAGCCCGTAAATTGTTTGGTTTCCACCATGAGTCAAAAAAAAAAAAAACAAAAAAAAAAAAAAAAAAGCACCGTACATCGAAGAACATGAAAAATAATAACATGTTTTGTTTTTCCTTTATTCTAAACTTACTATTTTTATAATTTTAACTTAACTTACTATTTTTATTTTTAAAGTTTTTTTTCAAAGAATAAAAATATTTAGAAATTCCTTGAGATGTATTTTTGCGTAAAACATGTACTAACTTAAAAATCAGTCCCATATGTAGGAAATGTTAGCCCAAGGTGAACATAGTTTCTTAGGGGCTATTGTCAGTCAATTTCAACAGAGAAAAACACCCAAAACGCGCCTGACGGCTCCCTGAGATCATTTCAATTACATACGTTTGCGTCAGGCACTATTGACTGACACGGCCCTAACAGATACCATGTCTGTCAAGCACCGGTGCCTGACGTGGCAGTCAACGTGGCATATACCTATAGGTATTGTGTTGGAATGTACGTACATGACAATAAATTGTGTCCCCTTTACATAAGTGGTTATGTTGTATCCGTTACTATGTCATAACTGATAATTGTAGGTACGTTGTAAATTGATAATAAATTACTTTGATAAAATTTGTATTCCATCAAACTGATAAATATTTAACGATGAAATAATTCCAAAAATAACATCCCTCTTACACCATTCGTTAGAAGATAGAAAGCCTCCCTGACCCCAAACACCCCAGATGATTGCTCAAAGACATCTACGGGTATAAAAGGCTTAAAGGACCCTAAGAAACAAACGTTCATTTAAAACCAAAATGTAGTCTTAAGGAAGATCGATTAACAATGATTTTGTTCAATATCCGAGGTACTGAAAAGCGAGTAATTGTATAACAACGAAATTTGTTGAATTTTACTTACTGTATTCAATAAATTGGTTTTGTATCTGTGAAGTGACAGCTTAGGAAATAATATGTAGTGATAGTTCATCGAACACGAACAGGTCATAATCCACTCAATGTATTTGGACGTAGAGACTTGGATTTGTGTCAGATTGTGGTATCCGAGAGTATGTCCAGTATCCTCTGCTTGAATGTTTAAAAAAATCAAGAAAACTCATTGATGATAAGGTTCAATGTAGGCACCTTCATTTGTTTTTCATCAGAGCCTCGTTCTAGTGAACCCATTCAAATTTATAAAAAAAATGTAATGCTTGTTGATGTAGCTTTGTGGGCCTAATATGAGTTCAAAATTAGGGTATGCTGCTACAGACATAGTCTTGTTATGATTAAAATCCTCTATACAGTCTAGAACTCTAGACAACAAAATTACTTTTCAGGTAGGTTTATCAAACACAAGCCAGCATAATACATATGTATGTGAAGCGACATACCTACATAATAACATGTTTACTGAATGTTAGAGTAAGATAACAAGCGAGTGACCCTAGACCTACATGCATACATTATAATACTTCAGTAATAAAACGTAGTACCTAGTACTGCGTCCGTGGTCCAGTAGATAGGGTAGGCCTCTGCTGATCAACAGGTCTCAGTATCGATGCCCGGATCGAGCAAAACTGTGACCGACTTTTTAGTGACCCTAGACCTACATGCATACATTATAATACTTCAGTAATAAAACGTAGTACCTAGTACTGCGTCCGTGGTCCAGTAGATAGGGTAGGCCTCTGCTGATCAACAGGTCTCAGTATCGATGCCCGGATCGAGCAAAACTGTGACCGACTTTTTACGAATTATCACTAACAGTATGGAGTCTGGCAATTGTCCCGTAGAACGTAAAACTTCGGACCATAACGAAAATTTGGGTGTAAAATCAGACCTCTGCCTACCCCGTCTGGGATACAGGGATGAGTCTTTAAAAACCCTACTACAAAACATATACTTACTTTGAGATTACGTTGTAGAAAATATTAAATACACAAAGCCGGACCAGATTTCGTTGCGTTTCATTTTAAAATATGATGACGGAATTAATAATGGACTCTGTGAAGTCGAGCTTCAGAATAAATGAGGATACATTTTTTATGTGCATACTGACGATTTAATTAATAAAGAATCTAATCTACGATTTTAATCGGTTCCTTTTAAATGGAGTAAATGATATTTTTAATGTTAGTGTCGCTTTGACAACGCTGTGCATGCTTTAGCGCCTAAAATGATGGATGCAACCGGGATAAATACATTATATTTATGTGAAAAACAAGCTGACACAGCGAACTTTTAATTTTATTTTTTGAAATATCCTTATTCATACAAGCCTTATCCTACCAATAACAAACACATTAAAATAAATATTTATGCAATTTGGTGCAGTCATGTGGAAAAGCTATTAAATTTGGTTGGACTCGGACTCAGGGTGTCTGAATATCTTGGACCCACCCGGGAAAACCCTTGGATGATAAAGATGATGATTGAAAGGTAGCAGGTACAGTCGAACAACTTCCCGCTCGACCACCATAAGGGCGAGAATCGTTCAGCAAGACATCGTTGCTTCCAGTGCTACTTTACACGCACATTTACACTCGTATAACAAACCAGTTTCTAGTGTGTCTCGACTCTATGAGCGAGCCAAGTTATTTTTTTTTAAACTGGTCCAGCGCCGACTTGTTTGATTGTACCTCAACATTTCAAGCTGCTTCAGACTTTGAAAAGTTTGATGCTCTCTGCAGCACTTCCTATTAGCTACAAAGCAAAATACTTAGGGTACGAGTACTTAGGTAAATACTGTGTGTAGGAAGGTGAAATTTGGCATGTATGTTTTTTAGAGATCGTAACAATTTGGTTACACGATTCGGGAAGAAAGATTTACATTCAAAAGAAATGTGCGGGCGTGGCTTCGGGCATCCTATAGTTAACCATAAAACAACTTTATAATTCAACCTGCATTTGAAAATAATCTTAGCCAATTACAGTTAGAAGTTGATATTTCCTGTTGTGTTATCCACGAAGAAGATTGAACAGCCATCTTTTCCATCGCAAATCAGCGATATTACTTCGAAAACACAATAATTAACCTTTAGCTATGTTAGATACACAACGTTTCTGCCGATGTCGGATCGGTAATGAACTGCTTGTTATCTTATACAGAATGTCACAACAATGGTAAGATAATTAAGAATATTTTTCTGGTATTTAGGACAACGATGTTATTTACTGCTGCATGACTGTTTTTGTTATTGAATTTTGATGACACTTTGTGTAATAAAAACTAGAGTGTTACGAGTCTGGCTATTCTTTTTGTCGAGTCTGTTGGGTGGAAGATTGTAAAGTCTGTCGCGATACTAGATCAGGTTTATTGTTATAATTGCTTTTAAAAGAGTATTAAATGTGCGAATAATATGTCTTATTTGCAACGCTCTCAGTTCTTGAATCAATGGTGTAGTAATTATGTTAACAACATGTAAATAAAAAAAACCGGTCAAGTGCGAGTCGGACTCGAGCACCGAGGGTTCCGTACAAACCTGTAGGTATATAAGTAAAAGTTCACCATTCATAGTTATGGTATTTTTATTGCCAAATGAAATCCATAACATATATTACAGTATGGAAAGCTGGAGGAGCATAAATTAAAGAAAAAGGGGTCTTTGTCGTTTGTAATCATTCATCCTTTATTTTATATTAACATATATCGCTTATTTTATAATATAACTTAAATACCTATACCAGCCTTGCAGCAGCCTTGCAGCAGCCTTGCAAAAGTCTGCTGATGAATGATGGTAAGATTTTTTATCAAAATTATTGATTTACAAAGTTTTTAGTGACTATTAGAAATCTGTTACAAAAATACTTATAAAGTACAGAATAATTAGCAAAAAGGAAATCTCAATCTCAATCAGCCTAACGCAGTCCACTGCTGGACATAGGCCTCTCCCAACACGCACCACAGCTCACACTCCTCAGCCTTCCGCATCCTTTATCTGGGCTATAAGACGTTGCTTCGTACCAAATTTCAAGATTTTGAGTTCACGGGAAGTACCCTGTAGGTTTTGATTTCCTTGCGAGTAGTCGCGAGTTTGAAAATATGCTTATATTGCTCTTTCTTTTGATTGCGTTGACATAGAAGCTTGATTTTGTTGCAGACTAACGGTGTTATATACCTGAGTATTTGATATGAATTTCAATTTAATACCTCCACGCGTTCAAGAGAAAGGGGTAGTAACTTTAAATTTATTAAAAATATTTTTTTATATGCTGTAACTAAAAATTTACGGTTTTCGCAATTTTTCCTTCATATGTGATATAAGTCGGTACTTCGTACCAAACTTCAAGATTCTGAGTTCACAGGAAGTACCCTGTAGGTTTTGATTCACTTCCGAGTAGGCGCGAGTTTGAAAATATGCTTATATTGCTCTTTCTTTTGATTGCGTTTACATAGAAGCTTGATTTTGTTGCAGCCTTACGGTGTTATATACCTGAGTATTTGATATGAATTTCAATTTAATACCTCCACGCGTTCAAGAGAAAGGGGTAGTAACTTTAAATTTATTAAAAATATTTTTTTATACGCTGTAACTAAAAAAAATACGGTTTTCGCAATTTTGCCTTCATATGTGATATAAGACAGTACTTCGTACCAAATTTCAAGATTCTGAGTTCACGGGAAGTACCCTGTAGGTTTTGATTCACTTGCGAGTAGGCGCGAGTTTGAAAATATGCTTATATTGCTCTTTCTTTTGATTGCGTTTACATAGAAGCTTGATTTTGTTGCAGCCTTACGGTGTTATATACCTGAGTATTTGATATGAATTTCAATTTAATACTACCACGCGTTCAAGAGAAAGGGGTAGTAACTTTAAATTTATTAAAAAAAATTTTTTATATGCTGTAACTAAAAATTTACGGTTTTCGCAATTTTTCCTTTATGAGTGATATAAGACGTTGCTTTGTACCAAATTTCAAGATTCTGAGTTCACGGGAAGTACCCTGTAGGTTTTGATTCCAATGCGAGTTTGAAAATATGCTGCAATTTGCAGCATATACGGCTGTATCTTTTGATTGCGTTGGATTAGAAGTTTGTTTTTTTTTACAGCTCTATGGAACCGTAGATTCGAGTATTTAGTATAAATTTCAGTTTGATACCTTCACGCATTCCTGAGAAAAAGGGTCTTGACAGACGGACGGACAACAAAGTGATCCTATAAGGGTTCCGTTTTTTCTATTCGAGGTACGGAACCCTAAAAACACACTAGGCGTGGCCTGACAAGTCAAAGCTTTCTGGCTTACTGTCCGACTTGCTAGTTGCTTTTTACTCGTCCCCTAAAGGTCGCAGTGCGAAGTTACATAGCCTATTACCTGCCTTGATAATTGAACAGTTAGCTGCAAATCTGTTTTATGATCGCCTTGTAGTTGCTGACCGCCTTTAAAAAATCTCTTCGAATTTATCGCATAAGTAATTAGAGTATGATTAATAAGCGTATCGTAGTAAAAAGCCTAGCATGTATCCCTAAGGAATTACTTAACGAAAAAGAAACTATTTCTTTTATATTATTATCTTTTGGACGTTAAAAATACGTCGTCCGATCTGGATAGCCTTCGTTTCATTACTTACGTATATGTTTATTTAGGAGTCATCCGAAAGTAATTTTCTATTCGACTTTTAAGCCTGTGTTTATCTGTGTGGCCAGCATCGTATGGGGAGTAGGCTAGATATTTCTATTGTCTTTCTGCTTTTGTGACGCGAATTGGAAGAGGCTTATATTAGTAGTGGTCTGCGAAAGGCTGTATGCTAAAGTTTTTTACTCAGTTTAAGGTGACGTCTTAAAACTGTAAATTTTATTTCTTCCCATCTCTTTCTAGCATCATTGAAGAGAACGAGAAAGCAACAATCACTTTTTTCTGTCGTATAGAATATGAAGTATAACTACACTGAGGAAAGGCAATCCTAGGACTCTGATTAAACGTTCATAGAAAGGTCACAGTAGTTTAATTATACAAAGTAGAATAAAACTAGACTATCAAAATGTTATATTAGGCGTTGTTATAATAATGAATAGGCACAGACAGACGTTCAAATAGGTACTTTTTGTTTCTTACTTGCTAAATCATCGTCAGTTACACGTTTTTGCGGTTTGTTCAAATTCAAAGAACCGTTGATATTCATAGATCGCGGCTCAGAACATGAGCGCTTTCATCATGAGTAAATATTTAGACATGTCGAGGCAAATTACATAATCATGATAAAAGGGATGAACTTTTAACTACCCGCTAATTGGACAAATTGATAGAATATAAAATATAGATACAAAAATATATGAAATGAGTCAGTTGCATCAGTGAGTGTAATTATTTTGAATAATCTTATATTTTACGAACTGAAAATTATTACATCTCTAAAATCCCTTAGTCTACAATAGTATTGGCAGCTAGTACTTACCTAACCCAAATAAATCACTAACACAAACAACATCTTCAATACAATAACATTACTACGCGAAACAAAATATACTTATACAACATTTTGGAATTGCCAACTGCCTACCTATCTAATATAATAAAGCTGAATAGTTTGTTTTTTTGGTTGAACGCGCCAATCACAGGAACTGACTGGTCCTATTTGTATAATTATTTTTGTTTTGGATAGCCCATTTATCGAGGAAGGCCATAGGCTATATAACATCACGCTTTGAGCCACGCTCGCGGAGCAGAAGCCATATAACCTCACGCTATGAACGACGGGTGCGGAGCAGTAGCCGTCAATAACGCGGTTGATATCGCGAGCTCAGCTAGTTACTTAAGAAAACCTGGTGCTATGCTTACAACTGTTATGTTAATTACGTAAACCGCAAATATAGCACGTTTCATAACTCTATTCCTTTCGTATAATAAACATTCGAAATGATTTCGTATTCAGCTCATTCATTTATACGTGATCTCTTGTTGATATATAATAACAGATCGTGTATCTATTATACGGAATTTATATAACGCTGTTTTAAACACTCGATTATCTGGTCTTCAGTTGTACAAATTTGTAATTGTACGCCCAACCTATATACATATTTTAAAATAATGTCCTCCGGCGGTCTGTATGAGCGCGATACATACATATAGACTCACGCCTGTTTCTCGGAGGGGTAGGCAGAGACTACGAAACGCCATATGCAACGATCCTGACATATTTCTCTTGCTTCATTCACTCTAATAAAATTTTTCATGCATGCGGTTATGGGTACCAGGCTTTTTAGGATCTCTCCAATCTAGTCAGAGAACGTCCGCCTAGGTCTTCCCCTTCCTCCTGTCCCATTCACACTTGCCTTATTTAACTTATTGGTCAGTCTTTCAACATCCATCCTTTCCATTTGTCCAAACCAGCTTAGCCTACCTTTCTCAATGATTGTCAGTACATCTTCTATTACCCCAAAACACTCTCTTATCACACAATTCTTTACTCCTCATTAAGAGCGCGATAAACTCAAAAAATACCGAACAGCTTTTTCTACGGTTTTCGTCGACATGTACCTAGTGTGATTACTGAGAAGGGTTTAAGTGGACGGTTTAAGGTTTAACGCACGTCATGTGTGCATCTAATAGACGTGAAGGCAACGACACTAAGTCTTGTTGTTGTATATGTATATTATGAGATTATGACAGCTACAATCTACAAACAGTGTTCACAAAATTTTATTTTTCATGATATAACTTCCATTTTTGGATGTTTCATTAACCAGTGAGTCTTCGGCAAAAGAGAGTACATCTAATGTACGTTTTACATAGAGTAAAGTCGGATGCTTTTTTTCATGTAAATTTCAGAATAAATGCAGCCACAAAAAACATGACAAAACTATTTAGCTTAAGCGGCTCGAAACGTTTCAGCAACTTAGCAAAGCACTCTTTTTATTATATGTGACGGAAAACAAACAACAACGTACATGTCTGTTTACACTTCAGTGTTGTTAATTTTGGAATAGTCGTTCAATGGATAAGAGTATATTTCAATCTGAAAGAACATGTTTAAGACATTTGAGATACTGCTCCCTCAAATAGTCTTACACTACGTAATTAAAACCGCGAACTATGTATATAATAAGTACTGCGTATATAATCTAATTACAGAACAATACGGTTTTTACGCTTAGAATCTCAAAATAAATATTCTTTTTCGTAATTTTTTAAGGTCCACTGTTTATTTTACCTGACCCTCGCAAAATAAACATTTTAATTATATTAATGTACCCTGTAATATATTCGTTGTTGAGGTGTATACTGGGTGGGAATGGAGCAAAGGTTGTTGGACGACATCGCAATAGCAGTGCTCATAGCCTGACCACACTTGTAGTTCTTAATAGATCGCCAAATTAAGCAACGCTCGCACAGGCCACCAGATGTGTCCGCATGTGGCATTTATATGCCGTGCTGAGGCCTAAACCGTATTGTTCTGTAATTAGATTATATACGCAGTAGTTATTATATTTCGACATGGGTTAAGCCGTGGTTACGGGACGACATATGGCAGTCATTCACTGACCACGGCTGCTGTAATGAAATAAGGGATGCAAGTTTGTAGGCAATTTAGTACCCTGCGGTTATCTAGTTGTACAATTAAATTACTTTTTGTATATTTTGTAAGGAAAGGAAAATAGATAAATACTTAGTATCAAATAATATGCACGTTCTATCCTTTTCTCACAAAATGATAGTAACTTATATGAAGCAGCCACAGATTTTAATGAATTACGTCACAATGTGATATTGCCCTATCTGTCCATGTAGCAGTATTAAAATGCTTTTAACTTGCTTAATATGAAAGTAATTCATACAAAATAAATTAGCGGGTCTTAATCGCTTACAATTAACTTATTTGAGGTATCCTATTTGTTTTCGACGTTTCGCTCGTCTTGCACCGAGCGTGGTCGCGGAGAGACTTCTCTCCGATGTATGATGTATACAAATCGCGAAAGTTTAAAATCGATTTTGAAAGTAATTACTGTCTGTGTCGTTTTTTATCACATACCATAAAATCCTGTCCTGTCTTGTTCTGACTAACATAAAAGGATGGTACTACCGTGCCGCGTTTTTGCTCGACTTGGTGGGGGCACTGCCGTGCCCTCAGATAGCGGAGCCTAAACAACTAATGCTAGAGACTTGTAATTTGGGACAGTACCTTCCTTTGATAAGTAAGGCATTAAAAAAGGCATTTAAAAAGGCAATTACCGTGTGGTTGACGGCATAGAATACAAGTGTCACCACCCTCTATCTTCCCGTGGGTGTCGTAGAAGGCGACTAAGGGATAACACGATGCAAATACCATCATTGCGTAGAGACGGAAAACTCGAAATCAAACCCTGTACGACTGCCTCGTTGGTCTCGCGGCATAAATGTGCGCGTGGGATCGGGAGGTCCCGGGTTCGATTCCTGGGTCGGGCAGTATTGTTGGGTTTTTCTGTCACGAAATTCTCAGTAGCAGCACGGAGTCTGGAAATGTGCCCGATACGGCAATAGGCTCGCCCCTTATTAAGTGGGACTAAAGTATATCTGGCGAAAAGTGGGTGTAGAAATACACATCTGCCTACCTCTTCGGGGTTATAGGCGTGAGACTATGTATGTATGTAAAAAGGCACTTTTAATATTTTAGTCTTGTGGGAGGAAAATAGGGATTTCAAGTTTAGGGCGGGCGAGGCCGTGAATGACTGCTAGTATTCGATATAGTTTATACTCTATTTTCTTTTTATGAAAGTTTGTTTAGATAATAAGCCCACTGTGTTATTTTCAGTATATCTACAGGAATGAGGTCTGTCTTATGCAGCCTCTTAGCCGCCTGTAACAATAGCCGAGGATTACGAAACAGCTGACGAAATGACAAACAACGATATCGATGACGATTGTGCCATATACAGGCCAGCCTTCTGGTCACGCGAGGCATCAACCAATCTTTTTGAGAGATCTCCGCACTTGGAACCCATGTTCCCAACGTTTCGACTCCAAACGGCTCAAATACATAATCCCCTCCTAGGTTCATGTATTTGCGCCGTTTGAGAGACTCCGCCGTAGCAGCAGCAGCGCCCGCACAAATACATATACATGTACATATACTTTAATACCTATGATTAAACAAAGTATCGACGCTGCTCGCAATAAACTCAGGAACGAATGAACGGATTCGCGAATGAACGGAGTAACTCATGAAGGAGATTTAACAGTAGAAATAATTTAAAAGGTTTTTTATCTATTGTATTAAATATATCGATTATTCTACCAGTGCGAAGCCGGGTTGTTGTACTAGCTTTAGATAAATTACAAAGACAAATCATGGTATTCAGCAGATAAACCTATAGCTGCCGGCTTAACAGTCAGAATCATTGACAGGTCATTCATGCCCGATACCAAAGATTTTTTTTTTAAGTAGGCGGCAAACGAGCCTACGGATGATAAGCAATTACCGCCGCCCATGGACACAAGCAACACCACAGGAGTCATAAGTGCGTTGCCGCTTCTTGGGGGTGGGAAAAGGGATAGGATGAGGAAGGGGGATGAGGGAGAAATAATAGGGGATAGGGCCTCCGACACTCTCACTCACCGAAAGAAACGCAACAGTTTAAGTACTGTTACTTTTGAAGACTTTCAGGGTGTAATTAGAATTAAGCCTAATCCATCTCCTTCACCTAGCCCTGTTCTTATTATTGACGACGATTTACTTGAACATAATATATTACTAAAGCCATAATTATTCAGCATAATCTTACTATCTTGTCAATAAAGTAACAGTTCAACTCATCCCGCTGTCTCGTATAATCCGGCCTGTGTTTGTACGACGAGCCTTCACATTGACAGGCCAGCTTATACTGGTCATGTACGTGTTAACGTAAACTAGACCCGACCGCAGCTGTCTAAGTCTTGGCTGTAAGACGGTCACTGAGTAAGTGCACTTTCTGAAATGTTCGGCGACTCATACTAGTAGTAGGACTAGTTTATGCACCCGACTTTGTGTGGATATCGGTTATGTCGACAAAAGGTAGCCTATGTGATGCTATATTTCTGAAAAGTATCATCACAATTGTTATAATGCAAATGGCGGTCCGTAGTCTCTGCCCTTCGGAAAACTATCGTGAGTCTATATATTTTTTTTATTTATAGACTCACGCCTGTATCCCCGAAGGGGTAGGCAGAGTTGCAATATTACACCCACATTTCGCCATGAATTTTTAGGTCCCACGTAATAGGGGGCGAGCCTATTGCCGTTACCGGGCACATGACCAGACTCCGGGCTGCTACTGAGAATTCGGAAAAACCCAGTAACACTTTTTGTCCGACCCGGGAATCGAACCCGGGACGTCCGATCAGCAGTCGCATACGCTATCCACTGGACCACGGAGGCAGTCTATCTATGTATGTATGTAAAATTGTGAGACGATTGAAGATGTGAATATTGGCGAAAATTTTGTTGGGTCATATAAAATACGATATTTTTGTATTTATATTTTAACTTTGCAGACTTATTCATACGTGAGTTGATCAGTTGATCAACGAAAAAATGGCAACAAGTACTTAAGGCGTCACTATAACAACTTGCAAAGTCACAGAACTTGATAAAATATTGCAAGTATGTTTTTATAACTTCCGCACTAGGAATAAACACTGTGACGCGAGTAACTTTATGAACATACAATCAACGGACACTTGATGAACACTTAGACTCGAAACAACAATTTATGGAACACACAAAGTGTTGTATCGTGTGGGAATTGAACCCACAACACTTGACACGTTGACACCGTCTCAGGCGGCGAGGCCGCTTTTTAACCACTACGTCAACCGTGCAACCGAATTACAAAAGTAATATTGGATCATACATTATTGACTAATGCGAAAGTCTATATAGGAGTATTCGAGAACTTGATTCGAGAACGAGAATATAATAAGAATATTTTTCTGTAATTGACATGATATTAAAAACCAACAATATCGATATATTACTTAATATAGAAATCTCGACTTTGCTAAAATCGCTATGCTATTAATATCAAGTCAAACATTTCATTTGATATCCTTGACTTCGTCTACACTGTCATGGACTTTTCGTTAATTTACATTTATTTTATTTTAAACATAAATTGAATTAATTCGGTTGATTAATTTTCAAAATGATCCCACTAAATTCTCGTCAACCAAATCTGTTAAGAAGATATTGATTCTAAGGTCTGCATACTTAAAACGACACCATTTTAGTACACAGGAACCGTAACATTACGGTTAGCCGTAAGGTCACAGATCCTTTCAACCGTCAAACTTATTACAACATCCATAAAAAAGATACACCCGTCCATTTCAATAACCGCACCTATCTCAACTCGGTTCAAAATGGAGGGTCATGAAGGGTCTTGCGATAGAAATGTTATACCACCTTTTATAGCCCAAAAAGGACTGTTAACGATGATCTACAACCGTCGTTACTTGTCTAGACTACATTTCGTGCTAACTCAAAAAGTCACGTAATACAAATTTCGTACACAATTTTAATAAAATATTATGTTCAAACAACCTTCCATTCAGATGTTCTAAAGAAATATTACGAAGACGTACTACTAACTAAAAGATGAAAATAAGCCTCGAAATAGAATGAATTACGAGTGAAAAAAAAAATCCAAAGTTTCGTTTGATTAAACTTTACTGAAATTAATTTCGTTAAATCGCCGTCACAAATAGATTTGGACACAAAAAATAATTTCTACAACTTTCTGACCCTTCATTTAATTCCAATCTCATTCACTGGATAAATGGATCGTCAAGATTCATGGTGTACAACCGGCAAATCTTTTCAGAGGTTGAATCTAACGCTACCTGAAATGTAAATTTTCTTCTTGAATATGAAATTAAGTTAAGTTTTTTTGGACAAAAGGGGGTACCTGGCGGCGGCGTTGGCTGTGAAACCATATCGGGACTTGAGCACGTTGTCCTAAGTGCCCTTGACGTATTTTGAGCCTATGAAATACGATATTCTAGCTGACGCCAAGTTTGGGAGCTGGCGGGGAATTTGGAAGCACTTGAAATATACTGCCCTAGTTTTTACGCATAGTTAGCTGATTGGGATAAATTATTGGGCTTTTAATAAGGCCGTTCTGGTCTAGAATTGTGTCGTATTTCCGTTTCGATATTTGGTTAATTTAAGTAAAGATGCTCATCATTTATCAACTGACAAGCTTTGGTATATAAAGATACGAACATCATCATTTCAAGAAAATCTTCCGTTACTGACTGACTGACAGACAACTGACAGCCAAAACTGAAGTGCAAAAAGCTGAAATTTGGCATCCGTGAGTATGTTCCGTGAGGACCGTAGTTGTACACTACGAAGGAATTTGCCGGAATGTCAACGGGGTCGGGAACGGTTAAATTAAAATAAAATGTGAGGGTATAGTGTTGCGGGCATCCTCTAATGAGTCTATAATTTTATTATGGACTTATGAGTTCGGCATTTGGGTTATTTAAAGATTACCTTGTATATATCTGGGCTGTTATCAAAGTGATGCTTCGCAAACCCAGGAGACACCCAACGGACGTATTGTATGAAGAAGCCAACTTACTGACCGTCAGACAATTATTCATATTAAACTCAGTTCTCCGCCATCACAAAACATTTATACCCTCGCAGTTACCCCAATATAAAAGAAGAGTACGCGCATATGTGCCTACATTTAACTCTATTTTCGCGCGACGGCAATTGTCGTATACCGGACCATTTCTTTATAGACACTTCAATGCGTTAAATGACATTTTCAAAATGAACAGATCAACCTTGAAAACTACATTGCAAAACAAGTTGAGGGCTCTTGGTTACCAGGCAACTGAAAATATTCTAAAAAATAATATTTAAGAGACGTGCACACACACTCGACGCACACACACACACACACACCCACATGCACACACACACGCACACACAAACACACAACACACACACACAACTAAAATGTCCGAAATCAATTATGTGTTAGCATGTATCTAATTTGTAATTTCTCATAGTAGGTTATAACGTCATAACTGTTCAATTGCCAGCAACTCATCACTTGTACCACACACCAAATGTTTGTTCACAACTTGAACGGTATTATATTTATGAATGATTAGTATTATCTATGTATGATTCTTGCTTGTCCGATGCGCGGTTGCTGGCACAATTGTAATTTTGCATCTACCCTCCTTATTTTATACTGTACGAAATGAAATTTAAATGTTGTTAATAGTTATAAGACCAGTTTGTGGGGTGGAGGGTTGATAACCTGAGACACAGGAATCATCCTAGTTCAGGTATCAACCCACCATATTTGCTTCAATGTAACATAATAACTTATGTACTTACTAATTATTTATATGGTGAGAAATAAATTATTATTATTATTATATATTCCTCACTAAGTTTGTCATATGTATTGCCAGACAAACTTAGGTACGTAAAAAAAAAATGAATAAAAGCCAAAAAAATAGGTAAGTAAGTATATTACGTAGATACGCTAATATCACATAAATATGTTAAAACCAAATTACCAATTAAAATACTACACGCGCACTACATCATGATTCCCGTTAATAAACTCCAATATGAAACAAGCGTTAGCGTTAATTAGTCAGTAGCAATTGGGTAAAATATATCAAATTACATAATTAATTATTTATTACTGGCCAATATTACATGCCGTCCAAATTGTCAACAGCAATTTGTTGGAAAATAGACCACATTTTACATTTAAAAGGGAACAAACGAACTAGATTGAATACTGTAGCGAAGGACTTTCTAATCACAGAGTATACCCAAACTCAATACAACTCGTGGCTCACGATTCTTGTCGCGTCATCATCATCATTATCAGACCACTGCCAGCAGTGGTCTGATAATGCATGGCGTGGGAGAGGCCTAAGTCCAGACATAGGCCTCTCCCACGCCATGCTTCTTGTCACGTGTGGATATCAAACTCAAAACACTCGGCGCAGTGATACTGCTCAAAACTTTACGTCAGTTGTTCAAATCATCATCCTCCTCCTAGCGTTATCCCAGTTGCAACCCTTTATCCGCTTACTGATCTAATTTCGGATTTTACTGAATGAGCTTTTCCACAAAGTGACTGCCGTCAGTCGTTCAAATCTGAAAACAAATTTACCCTGCAAGTAATCAACAATCTAAATTCTAAACAATATAAATACCTTAACACACCATAATATCAATTACTTCCAATGAGCCGAATATTATATTAATATATACATTACTACATTCAACACGTTAATAGGATCCGATGATCATACACTTATGATAATCACGTCTTAAGCACCCATTTACGAAGATAGGCGTTAATGTACCACGGGAACTAAGACAAGGCCAACTTAGGGAGAATTGTGTAATGTGTGGGCATTACTTTATAGGCCCAGTGGTGTATATAACGGACTGCCGAGACGATGGTCTCGGATTCGATCCCCAGGGACCCCGGGCACTTCTGACTTTTCGAAGTTATGTGTGTAGGTAATAAAAATGACAATTATCGCTCGCTAAATAATATGCCCGGTAGATGGTAATAGGCGCCTTTTACATTGGGACCGAAACGTAACCGACGAAGTGTGGGTGTAAAATACACCTCTGCCTATCCCTTCGGGGATAAAGGCGTGACGAAGTTATGTGTGGGCATCGTTTTAGTTGTCGTGTATTGATTTTAGCGTACGATGTTAACGTCTACGTGTGGTCGAATATGTCTATTGAGTCAGCAGTTTTGTTATTAATATGCACAGAAAGTTATTGGGGGTGCATAGGGTTCCCACCAAGAACTTAGGGTCCCAAGCCAACCTCACCTGCAAGTGGTGCACCTGCAGATCAACAGACGAGGCTCTGGCAAACAAAACATCCCGATAAGCGGCAATAGGCTCGCCACCTATTACGTGGGATCAAAACACTGGCGAAAAGTGGGCGTTTAATATGCCTCTGCCTACCCCTTCGGGGAAACAGGCGTGAATGTATGTATGTATGTAGAAAGTTATTCTAGCAAATATATTATAGTGGCTAGCTACTGCCCGCGGTTTTACCTGCGTGGGCGACAGTTCCGTAGAGGTCGTCCAGGTGCTATTCTGATGTATAAGCTGGGCTATATTACTGCAACATGCAAAGTAGCATCAAAATTCGTTCTTTGGTTTTGGTGCGAAAGAGTATCTATAATTAATTAATTATAGATACTATACTATATATATAATTAATTATAGAAAGAGTATCTATAATGAATTATAGATACTCTTGCTATCATACATACGGTGACCCTCACAAACTTTTGTATAAATAATAATAACAAGACATGTATTCTATTCAGGGATGTAATAAGTATGTTTATACGTTACCTTGTTGCTAAGTGCAAGCTCTGCTTAGTTGAGAATCAAATACTTAACTGTATGTACGTTCTCCTGGGATATTAAAATATAAAAAAATGAAAATCGTGCAGTATCTGTTACAGACAAGGCAACAAATACGAAGAAAGCCGCGGCGCGGCACACCTTTATAAAAGGCTTTATTTAACTGGATTTAAAATGGAAAATGTTATATATTTTAATTGAGGGTAGTCATAGACAATAGAAAAATCACGCGTAACATAAAAAGGACGGCGATTGTTACTTTATTTATAGTAATTGTTATTTTAGATCTGTGCTCGACTGAGGTATTCGTGAACGCATGAATTCTCCTCTTTTAGAGAACGAACACAACAAAAAATCCAGCATATACCTAACATACAACTTACAGCATAGTACCATCGCTTTTATACATTACATAATTTTTGACCCAGTTTGACAGAGCGTCAGTTTTCATGTCCCCTGTTTTATTCCCGCCTAGAAAGCTATCGGATTTAACGTGAAACGTACACTAGAGTTTTAATAAAACGCTTTGCGATAAAATCCGCGAATATATTATGTCTTTATTACTTTAATACGCAGATATGCCTTGTCTTGCGTTCGTTTACACTGGGTAGAAACAGTAAACAAGCTGTAGGAGGGGTTTTAGTTGCGTTGCAGTCTGCACCGAAATGGATTTTCGTATTCGCATAACTTTATTGGAATATACGCCGCAGTCGTTTAAGCTGTCGCCTCGGTCTTCCTATGCATTGGATTCCCTCTTCACAAATATTTGCGGTTAGTTTTGGTGTTTTGTCTGAGCTAGCATTCTGTCAAATCTGTTTAGAGAGTTAGTGTAAGTGGGCCCCGAGCATTAAGGCAAAAAGTCTTGGATGTACCTAACTGAGATGACGCTATGGCGATGACGATTTTTAATATTGTTTTTTTTTTTTATAAACTCACTCCTGTATTGCTTCTATTTCATTTTCATAGATTTCATTTATTTTAAGTCAACTATCGAACTTAATTACGGTTCTATTTTACGTCTGGATCAAGTCATAAATGTAACGTTTCTTTTTAGACTAAACAAACTTTTATGACTCCATTTTTGACTTACTTAATGCTAGTTTTATTTAGGTTTTATCGCAAATCCAATTTAATTAAAACCTCATTTCTTACAGCCTTTTAGTTTTATTTCTTAGTCTTCCAGCCACTGATCCTATTATAACTGTTTATGACTATTTTAAGCGCTTTTGTTGATGTCTGTTTTATTGAGGCGATTATACAGATAATCTAGAAATTGAGGGTATAATGTATAATGAAAATAATATCATAAATTTTACCTCATTTTCTGTTCAATAAATACTATGTATTTATAAATCTTAATATATAAAATCCTTGCGTTACTGACTGACTGACAGACACGCTACAGCCGAAACTATTGGGCGCAGGAAGCTGAAATTTGGCATGTATGTTCATTGGGGATCGTAAGGGTGCACTAAGTAGGGATTTCCCGAAATTCCCACGGGATCGGCCAAAACGCGTAAATTTAAAAAATATGCAGGCGTAGCTGCGGTCGTCCACTAGTAGTACACTAAATCGCTGAATAGGCTTTGTGTACTAATAGTTATCGTTTCGCAGAAAATGATATTGATACGTATAAATAAATTTTGTTCAAAATGTATTTGATCATAAATAAAATCCTTTTCGAGAGCAAACAGGAGCTTTGATCTAACTGTTTCAAATATCAATATTTTAGCTGAAATATTCATCAACTAACTGAGTACTTAAATAAATAGGTACAAGTTATTTCTAGAAATGTTTTTATAATGTGTGTATGTGTACTACTGCACAATCTCTGTCAGATTTAGTTAAATAAGATGAAAAGATTTAAACCATGTATCTTAGCACGTGTTTGAACTTTTTAGAAGTAGTTTACTGTATAATTAGTTATATTATATACGCACATTTTTTTGTTTTCTTCCCAATCCTGTGTGAATTTTGGGAAATCCCTTTTGTAGGGTTCTGTAGCTGATGTGTGTGTGTGTATCGGGAATTCTAATGTGTAATGTGGAAGAAAACACCGACACGTCTGTCTACACTGAACAGCTTTATTGTACTAACTTGTTACATTAAATGCATTAATATAATATGGTATAAAATGTATCGGCGTCAGCATAAATGATCGAGCGTGCTCGTACATGCTGCCAAATTACAAAAGAATAAAAACAAGTAAAAACATAAAAAATACAAATTTGACATTACACTAAATCTTAATTTCTAAATTGACGCGGTGAAGTCGCTCTGTTGACCTTGTCAAAGCTGCTGGTGGCGTCGTCGCGTGGCAGTTGCATTTCCATTGCATTCGTATCCTGGTTCGGGTTGGGTGATCTGGTGGTAACATGTAGTACAGTGCTGGCGCGTTTTCTTAATTTGAGAACGGTCCATATAACAGCTACTATGATAACCGAAACTATCAAACCGTACACAACATAGCGATGTGTGTCGTGAGATAATGCCACCTCATTCAATGTTTCCTGGTGCTTCTTCACCTGCTCAATATTGGTTTTCAATGTTTTCAGCATCGTGTCATGATTTTCTGCTTCAAAACTATAATTATTGCTTGAGATGAGGTGATTAACGGTTGATTCTCGAAAATAGAACTCGTCTTCAGTTACGTTTATCTCACTGTGAAACTTGTTATGTGATTGCACCATGATGTTCTCGCTCTTCAACATGCATCCCGGACTCAATTCGATAATTCCATTCGCACTTAATACTCTCGAGTATGTGCCAGATGTGCAAAAGACGCGAATGGAGCATTGTTTACAGCAGGAGTATAGCCACGTGCCATCCTTGTGTAACGGGATCCACTTGTCGCTGCAACTTGATACAGTGGTGCCGCACGCTGATAAGTTCTTATTGTTTATAATTTGTGCCTCGCATATCGCAGTAGTTTGTTGAATATCATATACAGGTAGATCAAGTGCACACATTAACACGTGATTTTTAAGATGTATACACGTACTGAGGTCTAGATGAGACGGCAACATCATCATGTTGTTCTTCAAATCAATTGCCAGATATTCTGATGAAGGCACAATGCGTCTCTCTTTCTGTCCTTGTAAGAAAGGAATAGGTATAATTCGGCTTAATTCATACTGCTCACGATTCACTAGCGGCAGCTTCACTTCAAAAATAAGGAAACCTCCGGTTAACTTGACGTGTACACGCGACAACTTGTACATTTGACGAATACATTGATAGCTGTTCGTACATGGTAACGATAGTTCGCTGGGCAGCTGGCCAGATATGATATTTAACTGTACTTGTAGCTGGTCTGGTTTCAACAAATGGACATCCACACGTCCCTCTTTTACATCTGTCACTAAATCGAGAAGTAACTGCTGAGCTCTTCTTATGTTAGCGATCAATAAACTAGCAGTGAACGCCGATGACATCATATCAAGTGCATTGTCGCGTTCCAATTGTATGCGCGCGTTGGTTTCTTGGAATCGTCTATTTATAAGTAAAAACTGTTTGTTCATTATCTCTTCATTTCGTTTTAAAATATTATATTCGCCTTCGACTATGGATGTTTGTTGTTTATATAAGTTTAGTAGGTGATTCTCATTACTTTGCACAATATTGATATCTCGGTCGTATTTTTCGGCGAAGTTTTGGTCAAGTGTTCCGAATAAATAATTTGCTGCATAGCCAACTCCATTGATTAAACCTCTTTTAGCTCTATATCCGTGTTCTGATCGTAGAACATTATTATAGTGTTGTATTTCCTTGATTTCGTGTTCTAACTGCGAGGCAATGGATTTCAAGGCGGTCTCCTGATTAAATTTGTTATTTAGCTGATAGACATAGTTTTCAACGCCTTGAAGATTTCGCCAGTAGGTTGTCATGTTGTAATATACAACCATTCTCCATTCGTCTTGTTTTATTCGCATATCAGCAGTTTTATCGAAGTATACAACTTTACTTGCTGACAACATAGTGACATTGACCGTGACTTGTTGTAGTGAAGTACATAAGCAGCAAACGAATAGAAACAGTGTGCAAATATAACTATTCAAAGATGTTTTGGCACGTATCTTCCTTTTCGGCCTTCTATCAGTAATTGGTGGTTTATCCGACGTTGTTCGATCTTCACTTTCTGATTCAATTTCATTGTGTTCGATAGGCAATCGAGATAATTTGATAATCGGGCGTTTTATGGTGCCGTTTTTCGTTTTTAACGTCACAACTCGTACATGTCCATCTTTCCCCGGATGCGTATCGATAACTCTAGCAAGTAGCCATTTTGATGGCGCCAAATGGTCCTCCTTTATTAACACGATGTCATTAATTTCTAAGTTTTTTGTTGGGAAATGCCACTTGCTACGGGTTTGAAGTGTTTGTAAGTATTCGGATGACCATCGCTTCCAAAAATCTTTGTGCATTTTTTCTACCAGTTGCCATCTTGTTTTTATATTTCGAATATCTTCGTCAGGTGATAGAGGACTTGAGAGTATCGGTCCTCCCACTAAAAAGTGAGCAGGCGTTAAACAGTCCAAGTCATCAACATCATTTGTTAGCGGGACCAACGGCCTTGAATTCAGACAGGCTTCAACTTGTGCTATCAGCGTAGAAAACTCTTCAAAGGTGAGTTTTTGTTCTCCAATGACGCGCTTTAGGTGGTGTTTCATACTTTTAACCGCAGCTTCCCACAGTCCTCCGGCCGAAGGCCATACAGGAGCGTTGAAGTTCCATTCAATACCGAGGTTAGCCAATTCACTCACGACCTCTGTGTTTATGTAGGTATTAATCGCCTCCTTGTGTTCCTGAATTAGTGTTTTGGCTGCACCTACGAAGTTTGTACCGTTGTCGGAGTACATATATCTCGGCGTGCCTCTCCGAGCACAAAATCGCTTAAAGGCACAGAGAAAAGCTGCAGTACTCAAGTCTGACACCAACTCTAAATGAACGGCCTTGGTTGCTAGGCACACAAAGATAGATATGTAAGCCTTGCTTGTCTTAATCCCTCTGCCTTTGTTGGCCTTGACTTCCACCTGACCCGTAAAATCTACACCGGTATGTGTAAATGGCCGCGATGGAGTAACACGTGGTTTGATCAAGTTTCCCATCAACTGTTTGTCTGTAGTAGTTTTGTAACGATGGCATTTGATACATTTCAGAATATGGCCTTTTACTGTCCTTACTCCTCTGAGTATCCAATATTTGTTTCTTAAATGTGTCAAGGTAAGTCTCATTCCTCCATGCAACGTGGACTTATGCGATAGCTTTATCAGAAGTTCGGTGAGTCGATCCTTGTGTGGTAAAATTATCGGATGTTTTTGTGCATTCTTCAAGTCAGATTCTATAAGCCTCCCACCCACTCTCAGTAGGCCTCGTTTGTCCAAAAATGGATTTAGATTTAATAAACGGCTCTTTGAATGTAATCTGTTGTGTTTTTGTATATGTGTGATGTCGTCCGCAAAGTGTTTACTTTGCACATGTTTTATAACTGCATTATACGTGTTCTCAAGTTCCACTGTTGTCAAGTGCGGCGGGCGCGCTTCGCCTTTAGTTTTCTTGATACGTAAAATCCAGCTTATAATTCTTATGACACGCGTTATAGAGTCGTATTTGCTTAAAAGTTCTTCGATAATTTGTGACGATGTTTGATATGCACAGACTTGTTTCTTGACCTTGTGTTCTAATAATGGAGATTCGTATTCAATTGGATGATCGGGAATGTTCTGTTCTATAAGCCATTTTGGGGCATTCCACCAAAGGTCATTTTCGACAAGTTGCGACGGGAATAAGCCTCGACTGGCGCAGTCCGCCGGATTTTCGTCTGATTTTACGTGTTTCCAACACGACGGAGGCATGGTGTTCGTAATTTTTGTTACTCTATTTGCCACAAATGTTTTCCATCTGGATATATCGCCGTGTAGCCAACCCAAAACTACCATAGAGTCAGTCCACCCATGAACTGTTGTTAGTGTATGTGTTTTTAATGAATCTGTGACCTTTTTCATAAGTCTTGATAGTAGGTATGCGCCGCAAAGTTCTAGTCTTGGCAGTGTCATCATTTTCTTAATCGGCGCGAGTTTTGTTTTAGCCGCTACTACACGCGTCATGTACTCGCCATTTGATTTGATGCTTCGGCAATATATTACACAAGCATACGCCTTCTCCGACGCATCGCAGAAACCGTGAAGCTGAATTGACTTTTCAGTATCTCCCAACCATCGAGGCAAAGAAATTTGATGTATATATTTTATGTCTTCCCTAAACATTTCCCATTGTTTTTGTACATCTTGTGTCACAGGATCGTCCCAGCCAATATTAGTGGTCCAGACTTGTTGGAAAATTATTTTAGCCTTTATTGTTGCAGGTGACAGCCATCCTAACGGATCGTATAATTTGGATATTTCTGAGAGCAGTGATCTTTTTGTTATGAGACTGCTATTAGTTTTTAAGTCCACTTGATGGTGAAAGGTGAATTGATCCGTACATGGGTTCCACATTATACCCAATGTCTTGTTTGTTTCAGCGTGCTTAAAGTCGATCATAGTTTGGCTTATTTGATCGCGTGAGAGATCTTCTAATATGCGTAAATCGTTGCTCGCCCACTTGCGGATATTAAACCCTCCTCGTTTTAGAAGGTCAATTAATTGTTGTTGTGTAGTTTTTGCCATTTGCTTGTCGTTGTTTCCGCCCAAAATATCATCAACATATATTTGGCTTCCTAATATTTCGGCTGCCAGAGGATATTGTGCACCGTCATCCGCGATTAGCTGTTTTATTGTACGCATCGCCAAAAAGGGTGCGGCCTTGGTACCGTATGTAACGGTACAAAGCTGATATTCTTTGATTGGATCTTCTCGGGAATGTCTCCACAAGATTTTTTGGAGATGTTGATCTTGTTCTTGTATTTCAATCTGTCTATAAAATTTTTCTACGTCTGCAGAATAAACATATTGAAATCCTCTCCAGCGTAAAATCAATGCTTGCAGATCCTTTTGGAGGTTTGGTCCACATTCCATCAATTCGTTCAAACTGTGTCCCGAGCTGGTTTTGCATGAGGCATTGAAAACCACTCTGAGTTTTGTTGTGGTCGAATCCAATTTGATGACACCGTGATGCGGTAGATAACAACTTGGTTCAACAGGAATCGAACTTTGTTTCATGTGATTGAGGCGTAAATATTCGTCCATAAACATATTGTAACTTTCTGCCATAGTCTTGTTTTTAGACAGTCTGGTCTCCAATTGTTTGAACTGTGCCATAGCCTGTGACCTTGAAGATCCTAATTGTTTTTCGAAACCCTGTTTCATGGGTATTCGGACCGAATATCTTCCATCAGCTTTTCTTAATGTTGTTGTAGTATACAGGTTTTCGCAATATTCTTCTGCTGACGTCAATGTAGTAGTATCGTCAGTTATCTCTTCAGTTTCCCAGTAATTTGAAATGTCTTCGAGGTTGTTAATTACTGCGTGGCACTGAAACGTTTTTGTATTTCCCAAGAGAACCCAGCCCATCTTTGTCTGTTGAGCTATGGGTGCATGTAAGGGTCCTCTCAGAATGCCCCCCATAATTATTTCAGCATAGACTCCTGCATCTAGTAAGATGTCTACTGGCCTTGAAATGTTGTAATTAGGGTCAGCAAGGTTTATATTCTCTACGTGTGGCCAGTGCAGCTTTTCAAACGAATGGTTTGGCAGGTTGTTCAAAAGTTTTGTCATCACAAGTGCTTCCGTAGTAAAATTGTAGTTGCCATAAATCGATTCACAATTAAGTTGCACTCTTCCATGACTCTTGTTATTTGAGATACCAACACCAGAGACGATCGCATCTTGTTTACGTCTGTGAAGTCCTAACCGCTGTGCAGCGGATTCTGTGATTAGGTTAATTTGGGATCCTTGATCAAGTAGAGCCCTAAATTTTATTAACATGCCATCCATTGCCATAACATTTAATTCCACAGTAGCAAGAAGTACTTCCTTGAATTCCCCGGACACGTGATTTGCCTTGTGCTGGGAACTTATCGGCTTGCCTTTAGGTGTCGAGTTATTAGCAGGCATCGTGTTATGTGGCTTTTGTTGTATAACGTCGTGTAGTGTCGTATGATGCTTGCTGTTGCAAACCTTACATGTTTTCGCGGAATTGCATTGTTTGTCGTTATGGCAATATAAGCAATTCTCACAAACTTTCAATTGTGAGATTGTATTTATTTTCGCTTCTGGTGCCATATTTTGAAACACTTTGCAATAAATTAAAATATGGTCCGATTTACATAGTGGGCATTTTCTTTCAGAACTGGCATGATATGTTTTCGGACTGAATTGTTTGTTGAACCGTTTTGGCAGGAATTTCGAAGAAAATTCTTTTGAATCGGCGCTCTCTTTGACTTCTGTTTTCATGTTAGCCATCTTGCCCTTTCTGTTGACTGGCTCTAGTGCCGTAAATTTTGACTCCAAAAATGCAATAAATTCATCAAAAGACGGCAAATCTCTCGGAGCTTTTCTTGATTCCATATACGAGCTGTATGTTTCCGGATCCATTTTTTCGGTAAGAATGTGCACCAAAATCGGATCCCACGTAGTGGTATCAATGCCAAGATTATGTATGGCGTGAATAGTTTCCAAGGTCGTATCGTGAAGACGTTTCAATTCATGTGCAGCAAATTTGTGCACTGTTGGCTGATTTAGAAATATCTGGATTTGCTTGGTAAATAATAACTGTATATTGTTGTACCGGCGGGTAAGTATATCCCAACAGGTATCATAGTTTTCAGATGAAATATTAAGGTGCTGCACTAGCCGTTCTGCCTCGCCTTTAAGTTTGCCCTTGAGGTGCTGCATTTTTTGGGTCTTACTTATCAAAGGATTGTTATGTATAGCTTCTGAATACAGGTCCATGAAAGTTGGCCACTGCGTGTAGTTGCCGCTAAACACAGGAATTTCGACTTTTGGCATTGTTTGTTGCTGGTGAGATGCGTGATTCAGTTTTTGATTAAGTTGCCTTTTTGTAGCTTCGTAAACACGTTCGTACTCCGCGTATTCTTGTTCATAATCCACTTCAGTTCCAATCAATAGATTATCTATTTTCCAGTGCAACTCATCAACAGTTTTCCACCGTGCCTGGATCATGTCAAGCTTGTCTTGTAACTCCCACTTTTCAGAGATGCGCTCAAGGTCAATACCTTTTACGACTCTTGAGAAGGCTCGAAAATTTGTTCTTTGCTGGCTTATCAGCTCGTCAGTCTTCGACATCATACCTTTCTCTTCCGTATTAGGGTTATGTTGTTCTTCACTTTGACTACTTGTTCCTGGTTGCACCTTGGCTCCGGAATGTATGATATCCATCAATGCCGCATACGTGGTTGTGTAAAGTTCTTTTACAGAAAGGTAAGCACCAGACTGGAAATAGTCATGTTTCTTGTCAATTTTTGAAGTAAGTTGGGAATGATTGTCCTCGAACTCATCCCATAATGCTTCAAGCGATACCAGCCGCTTTTTAGCGTAATCAGTTGTTTTTCGAACGGCTGGGTCCTTTTTTATGTTGGTGGAAATTTTCTGTACAGCTTCAGCGATGATCTGTTGACGTTGTAGCAATCCTTCCATTGTGGTGATGTATTAGGAATTCCAATTGCTTGTACCATTCACTGTCACTGTCCAAATGTGTGTTGTAGAGGATTGTAAATCCAATGGTCGCTGTTAGATCCGCGTGAGGAAAAATCCTCCACAATATGTGCGCCTTCTCAACCTAGCTGGTGAGACCCGTTGGGGAGGCCAGCCAAGCCGATTCGCTATTGGTGAAGGATAAATCGCTCACACTTCTCTTAGTACTCGAGAAGGACCAAAAAAGATGTAGGGTTCTGTAGCTGATGTGTGTGTGTGTATCGGGAATTCTAATGTGTAATGTGGAAGAAAACACCGACACGTCTGTCTACACTGAACAGCTTTATTGTACTAACTTGTTACATTAAATGCATTAATATAATATGGTATAAAATGTATCGGCGTCAGCATAAATGATCGAGCGTGCTCGTACACCTTTTTAGTGCACCCTTATTGATTGCATGTATGTGGCATGTATGTTCCCACGGGAGAATAGGGACACTCCATAAGAACATCGTCATCAGCCTTTAACAGTCCACAGCTGGACTAGGCCTCCCATTTGAAAGCAGGAATTAGCCTACTATACCACGCTGGCCAAACGGGTTGGTATAGGGTTTGTAGCAAGTTTTCCTTCTGTTGCAGTACTGTTCTCTGCATAATATGCTCCCTCTGTCGGCTCTTACGACACCCATGGGATGATATGGGTGGTGACATTACGTATTCTTAATCCGTCACCACACGGACATCCAGAAGAACATACATGCCAAATTTCAGCTTCGTGCACCCAAGTGTCTTACTAGACATACACTACACCTATACACAAAGCAAAAATATAATGCTTTTTCCAACACTTTGTGTGGTCCGTAAAATGTTGTTTAGTCTGGGTGTACTGGAACCAACTTTGTGTTCGTTGAATGCTTGCTGTACAAATATTCTAGCACCGCGACATAGGATTTATTTCTAATGCGGGCGTAATCTGTTAAATGAAAGGATAATAAGGTCTAGTGGATAGCGTATACGACTGTTGATCGGAGGTCCCGGGTTCGATTCCCAGGTAAGGCAAAAGTATTACTGGGTTTTTCCGAATACTCAGTAGCAGCCCTAACGGCAATAGGCTCGCCCTCTATTACGTAGGACCTAAAAATTCATGGCGAAGTGTGGGTGTAACATTTACACCTCTGCCTACCCCTTCGGGGATACAGGCGTGAGACTATAAAAAAAACAAATTCAGTTTAAAATGTTCGATTTAATTCGGTGACACTTAAAATTAAAGCTCGAAGTTATTCATACGCATACTTATTTGTATTGACATACATACATAGACTCACGCCTGTTTCCCCGAAGGGGTAGGCAGAGGCATATTAAACGCCCACTTTTCGCCAGTGTTTTGATCCCACGTAATAGGTGGCGAGCCTATTGCCGCTTATAGGGATACTTTGTTTGCCAGAGCCTCGTCCGTTGATCGGCAGGTGCACCACTTGCAGGTGAGGTTGGCTTGGGACCCTAAGTTCTTCGTGGGAACCCTATGCACCCAAGTATGTATTTGTATTGAAAGTGGAAAATATCACATTGACACCAAATATTTTGGAAACAACACAAATAAATTATGCGCAATTTAAAATTATGTATTTAAATTATAATATTCGTACAGGTTTTCCAATTCAACAGTAATTATTATACACAATAAGTAATAATCGGAAACAGTAATCTGACTGCAAAAAGGGAATTTAAAACGAGTTGTATTAATTTAACCGATTTATCGAGCTGTGGGTTCATTTAACCAAAGAATAAGCTGCTTGTGGCGAGAAGGAATTTTCATTTCAATATACCCAGAACAGGCAATATAAATATTATACCATATATAAAAATCTCTGTAATGAACTAATGACATACGGCCTCATTAAACAAGCGAAACGTAAGTCTTAGACTTAGTATTGCTTAAAAGACTGACTTTGGGATGTCTGTTATTTATTATACTTAATAGGATCTTTGTTATAATGAATTTAAGAGATAAAAATTTATCATTAGTAAAACATCATGAATCTAATATGCATCAAAACATCTCAGATTCACGAAAAGATATATTCATGTTTTACTTAATAATGATACATTTCTATCTATATAAATTTAAGGCGAAATACATATATATTGCTTGCTAAGTTGTAAAATGAATCTGCATACCGGCTTCTCTCTGCCTTTAGTCTTTATAATTTGTTTGAGTAATTCAGACTTCTGAGCTGTAACGCCGACATAAAATGGCGAAAGAAAATTCTAATTGCAGTCTCGAAGTTGGGTTATTTTTCTAGGATTTTCTCGCGTTTTATTTTTGGTTTTATAATGATGTTTTAAGTTGAGAGATCTTTAATTTGATATTACACTTTTCGAGGTATTTTGGGTGTTTTGCAAATGGTACAATATTTAATTTCTGTTAAGGTGTGTCAAATAAATATGGTATAACGTAATCTTCTAGTTAATATTTGATTTATGCTTAAACACATACGTTAACGTCCGTGTGGTGACGGATTAAGAATACGAAAGGTCAAAACCCCATATCACCCCATGGGTGTCGTAAGAGCCGACAGAGGGAGCATATTATGCAGAGAAAAACACTGTAAGAGAAGGAAAACTTGATACAAACCCTATACCAACCCGTTTGGCCAGCGTGGTATAGTAGGCCAATTTCTCCTTTCAAAGGAGAGGCCTAGTCCAGCAGTGGACTATTAAAGGCTGATGAGTATAAAATGTACAAAAGATTGGTGACCATCACTTGTTTTTGCACGAGCTTTACATTGGGACAAAGCCATACATCGAGATTATGGGCGTGAACGTTTTCAGATTTTTTGCTGCATACTTTTTTGCGTTAAAACGTCAAACATTATCCATCCTCACAACGAAAGTTTGTGAAGATGGATAAATGTTTATCACAGCAGTAAGATACGATGTTAAATAATCTATTTTGTATACTGTCTCGCTACCCGTGTTTCCTCTCGGAATTAGACCAGATTAAGCGATCAAAGTACACCACGCTGGTTTGTGCGGTTTGATAGAAATTACACGTTTCACCGTACGGAAACAACTCATGTGGAATATATTGTCGTGTGTATGCCGCGAAAACATTTGAAGATTGCAACACTAGGGGCACTCTATTACAAGATTTGCTAGATTGGTTGGTAAACTTATAAGTTGTAAGGCAGAGCGGAGGGAATCCTTATAGGTATGTAGCTTTTTCATTACTTCGACTTTTTGTACCGTCTTATGATGCATTATAGCTAAACTAGACTAAAAACAACTCATGTGGAATATATCGTCGAGTGTATGCAGCGAAAGCATAAGCAGATTGCAAGTCTAAGAGAATTCTATTACAAGATTTGCCTACTAGGAGGGGATCCTTATATACCTATAACTCTTTTATTTCTTCGACTTTATGTACCGACTTGTATTGCATTATAGCGAAACTAGAGTAAAAATTGCGAGTACCCAGTTCCCAAAACGATTGTCCTAAGCCTAAGTGACTAATGCGTCATTAACATTAATTTAAATTGTTTCGGATACTGTCTATAACTGTGACTCTAAACAAAGGTAAGTGAATCCACAAAAATAATTTAAAATTAGTACCAATCTAATTCAAAAGGTTTAAAAACAAAGAGAATAGCTAATGACTATCAACGTTTCAATACGCACGTAACTTGTAGGCGCACGTGTTTTCTAAATCAGACAGAAGTTCAACTGAAATTTAAGTTGATAACATTGTTAGTGCTTAACGACTGACGAAACTATTGTAACTTAATTCGTTTAAAATCCTGATTAAATCCCGTTGTATATTGTTCGAAAAATAAAATATACCTATTAGATATTCTAGTAGATAATTCCTCGTTGGTCTCGCGACATAAATGTGCGCGTGGTCTCGGGTTCGATTCCCGGGTTGGGCAAAAAGTGTTATTGGGTGTTTTCCGTAAGGAAATTCTCAGTAGCAGCACGGAGTCTGGTAATGTGCTCGGTACGGCAATAGGCTCACCCCCTATTACGTGGGACCTAAAAATTCATGTCGAAATGTGGGTGTAATATTAAACCTCTGCCTACTCCTTCAAGGATACAGACGTGAGTCTATAAAATAAAAATAAAATAAATAACTATTTATAAAGCCTATTTTAATATGGCAACTTTACGCAACGGCATCACTGTGCGGATGAGTTACGCCAACATTAATAACTTATTTATTATTCATTATTATTATTATTATTCATATTTATTTGCATTCCACAATGTATATAAGATGTTACAAAATGGCTTAGAGCTAAGTGCAATTGTGGACCCTGTAGGGCACAGCAAAATAAAATTAATCTAACGTCTAAAATTACAAGAAGGTATTAAAACAATCAGAAAATATATAAAATTAATTAACGTTACATCTAAAATTAATAAAACAATAAAAAAATATGTATATAAAATTCAACAACTAGACCTAAAAATTAAACATTATAACGTGCCCTAAGTGCGGCCCTGTAATAAGTGCGTCCCTGGTATCCCTCTCGCCCCCGTCGTACGATACCCCGCCACCCGCAGTGGCCCGTCCGGGTCCGCGCAGCCGCGCACGCATGCCGGCAGTCGACCAGAATCCTTTGCGCGCGCAACCCGTGTCGCTCTGTGCGCCTGCGGCCCTATTTAAGCTCGTGTCGTTAATGTTCTTACCTATATTATGTCGTTATTGTAACGTTGATGTGTATTAAAGTGTTTTCGTGTGTATTAAAATCATACATGCGATTCGGACGTTTTATTTATCACGTTATACTGGCGCCCAACGTGGGGCCGATGTTCTAGACTGTTCAGTAGTGCACGGGACTTTTAGTGAATAAAATGCCGCCGCGTAAAGTTCGTAATAACGACTCCAGTTCGGAAGATGAACCTGTGACAGTGACGGAGACACCTGTAGCTCCGGTGCTTATGTCTGAAACTCAGTTAGCGTCGCTCCTGGCCGCCTTCTCTTCGGCGCAGGCCGAGGCGAACCGGAAGCTCGTCGAGTCTCTTCTGACATCGCACTCAGGGACGCCGCCCAATGCGAACCCCGGCGCCACACCATCACCGTCACCGTATTCGGGGAATCTCGTCAAATGCACCGCGCGCTTCGATGGTTCGTCGGAGTACCCGGAGACAGTCGAGGCATTTATAGATGCCGTCGAGATGTTCATGGATTGCGCTTCGGTCAGCGATGAGATGGCACTTCGTGGACTCCCCATGTTACTTCATGGGCAAGCAGCAGTCTGGTGGCGCGGCATCCGTCATGAAGTTACCTCATGATCAGAGGCTGTCAAGCGCCTGCGTTCGATGTATGGCATACCACGGCCACCGTACAAACTGTACAGAGATGTTTTCGCTGCTGAGCAAGGGTTGGAACGCGCTGACGTTTTTATCGTAAGAATACGATCTTTGTTCGCGAAACTACCTTATCAATTACCAGAGGAAGCGAAACTCGATATGATTTATGGTCTGCTTCACAAGAGAATCAGGAAGCGGTTACCACGAGACGCTGTGAGTGATATTGAATCGCTGATAGAGAAATCTCGTAGCATAGAGGAATCGTTGTCAGAGAACTCCGCGTCACCGTCGTCGTCGTGTTTACCTACGAGGTCTGCCCGCGCGCTCAGCGAGAGCGTGCAGCAACACGTCGCCCCGGGATCGAGTTCGACGCCGTCGGCGTCGCCGCCGACCCGCGCCGCTCGCGCCCCCGCTCGTGAACGAGCGCCATCACCGCGTAGTGATCAGTGTGTGAGCAAAAGTGAAAACAGTGATAAGAAGTTGTTCTGCGTCTATTGTAAGACGCGAGGGCACGTACGGGACTCCTGTGATAAACTAACTAAACGCGCTGTCTCTACTAACTCTGGCACATTTTGCTATAATTGTGGTGAAAAAGGTCACATTAGAGTTAATTGTCCTAAAGGTAAACAAAATAGTGCCGGGGATAGTAACCCAAATGTAAAGATAGAAAATGTGTTTTCCTCTGTGTACATAGATAGTAAGAAATTATGTTCGGATTTTGTTAACAATAATAATAAGTATGGTCGGCCTATCGTGCGCGTGTGTGTGGAGGGATATCAGGGCACCGCGTTGTTAGATACCGCCGCGCGTCGTAGTATTGCAAGCTATTCACTTTATTCCTTATTGAAACGTATTGGGTCAAACTTTCGCGCCGAAACGATGTCGTTGAAGCTTGCGGATGGTATTATTAGGAATAGTGATGTGTTACTGACGATAGTTAATGTTCAACTTGCTTCATTATCGATACCTATTGAATTCATTATTTTACCTGATGCCGTTAACAACGATACTTTGTTAGGCATTGATTTTATTTCTAAAGCTAAGATGGTTATAGATTTTTCCAACTGGACTTGGCGTACCATAGATCAGCCGCGGACACTTCACACTTTGTCATGGGAATCCGAACGCGAACCCATTCAGTGTGCGTCCGTGAACGTACTGAGGACGGATGAGGGCGCTATGTTAACAGAGTCGGAGCGGTCGACGTTGGAGAATCTTTTATGTGAGTACTCAGATATTTTTGATATAGTCGGAGAGCCTACACCATTTGCGGAACACCACATCGATACCGGCGACCATCCGCCTATTGCTTTGCCCCCGTATCGCGTTACGCCGGCTAAGAAAGAAATCATGCGCGCCGAGTTAGACAAGATGTTAGCGGAGGACGTGATCGAGGAGTGCGAATCCGCCTGGGCAGCACCGTGCGTCTTGGTACCGAAACGTAATGGTACGTATAGGTTTTGTGTCGACTACCGAAAGTTGAACGCGGTTACTAAGACGGATGCGTACCCCATGCCGCGTATTGACGAACTCTTACAGTCGACCAAGAAGGGTTGTGTAATGAGTTCTCTAGATCTTCGCAGTGGTTACTGGCAGGTGAGTACCGCCGATCGTGACAAAACTGCGTTCGTCACGCCATTTGGTACCTACCGCTTTAAACGTATGCCGTTTGGCCTGAAGAATTCGCCTGCGACGTTTCAAAGGCTCATAGACCGTTTCAGATCGGGGTCTACACTTGGTGGTAAGACTATTTTAGGTTATTTAGATGATCTTCTGGTTATTTCGGAGGACCTGGAGTCCCATATAGCAGATCTGCGTGCGGTATTTGAGCGTCTCCGTATGTTCAAGCTTCGAGCAAACCGTGAGAAGTGTGTGTTTGCCAGAGACCGGCTCAAATACCTCGGCCACGTGATATCTCATGATGGTATATCTCCAGACGAAGAAAAGGTAAGTGCTGTCTTAGAGATGAAGGAACCGACAACTCTCCAGCAACTTCGCACCTTCCTCCAAACTTGCTCCTGGTTCCGGAAGTTTATCCCAGCGTTCGCCAAGGTGGCTGAACCACTTACACGCCTAACCAAGAAGTCACAGACCTGGAAATGGGGTGAGGATCAAGCTAACGCTTTTGTACAGCTTAAGTCTCTTTTAGCTTCGCCCCCCATTCTGACCCAACCAGACTACTTAAGACCTTTCATCCTTAGAACGGACGCCAGCGATTTCGCTTTAGGTGCAGCTTTACTCCAGGGGGAGTCACCACAAGATGAACATCCCATCGAGTACGCTAGTCGTCTCCTCACGCCGGCAGAACGGAACTACTCCACCACAGAGAGGGAGGCGTTGGCGGTTGTCTGGGCAGTGGAGAGATTCCGCGGCTACATCGATGGTCATCAGGTATGTGTCAGGAGTGACCATCAACCACTGAAGTGGCTGTTCACACTTAAATCGCCTACTGGTAGGCTTGTTCGTTGGGCGTTGAAATTGCAGTCTTATGATTTACAAATTGAGTACACTCCTGGGAAGGCTAATGTGGTAGCCGATACACTCAGCCGCCCAGTTATAGATGGTACATCGGAATGTGGTGTCTGTCCGGTTACCGTGGACATTCCACGATGGGACGCCACATCTACCCGTGAAGCTCAATTGTCCGATCCAGAAGTAGCTAAGATTCTCACTGATTTGGAAAGTTCTAATGAATTGTCAGTGCATCTTTGGTCGGATAGAGGGTACCTTATCAATCAAGGAGTATTGTACAGGTATAGGATTCCGATACTGAAGAGCCCCAGCTGGTCGTCCCAGAGAGCCTGCGAAGCAAAGTCCTGTACGAGTGTCACGATTCGCCGACTGCAGCTCATGGGGGTATCCAGAAGACTCTTCGTCGCATATCTCAGCAGTTTTACTTCCCAGGCATGAGGAAGTATATTACCGACTACCTGAAGACCTGTACCGAGTGTCAGCGGTACAAGTCCTCCAACTTGAAACCACCTGGCTTACTCCAGACTCCTGTACCCGCTCGGAGATTTGAAATCATCGCTGTTGACCTCTTCGGACCGTTACCCAAAGGGCCTCAAGGCGAAAGGTGGGTTTTAATAGTAGAGGACACCGCTAGCAAGTGGGTTGAACTTTTTGCCCTTACCGAAGCCACAGCTGAGAGTTGTGCGAAGACCTTAGTGGGTGAGATTTTTATGAGGTATGGTCTCCCTAGACGTATGATCTCCGACAACGGCGTTCAATTCGTAGCTGATGTGATGCAGAAGGCGCTGTTTGTCTTGGGTGTGAAACAGAATCTGATACCCCTGTATCATCCCGAGGCTAACCCGGTAGAGAGAAGGAATCGGGACTTAAAGGCTCACCTTGCTATTCTCGTAGAGGGAAATCACAAACAATGGCCCGAGGTTTTACCGTTCGTCCGATTTGCTCTAAATAGCTCATTTACCATTTCCACCGGTTCCACTCCAGCTTACCTGACCTTTGGTCGCGAGCTTCGTTCACCTCTCTCTGTTCAGGCTGATTTACGAGCAGTCATCGAATCTGAGAATTTGGTCCCTCAGATCACACCGTATCTTTTGAAGCTCGTCGATTCTCTCTCTCAAGCTAAAGAAAATATCGAGCATCAGCAAGATCTTCGTAAGCACCAAGCTGATTCGGCTCGTCGTGCTTCGGAACCTTTCGAAGAAGGTGATCTTGTGCTCATGAAGACGCATGTCTTAAGTAATGCTTCCAAAGGTCTCACTTCTAAGTTCATTCCGAAACAGGATGGTCCGTACGTAGTCTCCAAGAAGGTGAGTCCTACTACCTATGTTCTTACTTCGCAGAAGACTGGTGAAGTTGTGGGTAAGTACCACATATCGGATTTGCGTAGATACCATGATAGAGGTGGTGAGTGTCCGGAGCCTATTGTTCCGAAGCGCCGCAGAGGTCGCCCTCGGAAAGTTCAAGCGTAGGTTCACATTGTTAGTAGTTTGACCAATGAGACTTCGCCTCTTGATCAAAAGGGGGAGAGTATAACGTGCCCTAAGTGCGGCCCTGTAATAAGTGCGTCCCTGGTATCCCTCTCGCCCCCGTCGTACGATACCCCGCCACCCGCAGTGGCCCGTCCGGGTCCGCGCAGCCGCGCACGCATGCCGGCAGTCGACCAGAATCCTTTGCGCGCGCAACCCGTGTCGCTCTGTGCGCCTGCGGCCCTATTTAAGCTCGTGTCGTTAATGTTCTTACCTATATTATGTCGTTATTGTAACGTTGATGATGTATTAAAGTGTTTTCGTGTGTATTAAAATCATACATGCGATTCGGACGTTTTATTTATCACGTTATAACATACTTATTCGTATATATAGGAACTATAGACTATATAATATGTAAGTAATGAAATAACAGGCATTTGGTACATGGATTAACATAACAGGACTATGATATTGGAAAGTGTGAAGTGTTTTGTGTATCATGTTGTGTATAGGCAATATTGTTATCATTGATGTATTCATTTATTGAGTAGTAGGCTTTGTTGATGAGGATGTTCTTGAGTGCGCGTATGAATTTAGTTTCGCTTGTTTCATTTTTTAAAGAATCTGGTAACTTGTTATAAATTTTAATGGACATTACATAGGTGCTATTACTGTGAAGTGTCATGTGTGAAGAGGGGAGCATTAACATGTTCTTGTGTCTAACTGGCCGATCGTTGTGTTTACTTCCGCGGGTTACGAAAAAGTTTGTATGTTTTCTTACAAATTTACATATTTCTAAGATATAAATAGATGGTAATGTTAATATTCGATATTGTGTGTAAATTGGTTTACAGCTGTCGGTTTGCTCCATATTAACTATTATACGGATTAATTTCTTTTGGAGAATGAATAGTGTATGTGCGTCGGTACTGTTTCCCCACATAATAATGCCGTAGTTGAGCCATGAGTATGCGTAGGCGTAGTAGGTGGTGAGGGCAGTCTGTATGTCGGTAGTTTTTTTAACTTCTCGTAGTGCGTAACAGAATTTTGAGATTTTTGAGTGTATATATGTTTTATGTGTGGTTTCCAGGTAATGTTTGTATCTATGATGAGACCTAATAATGAAAAATTGTTAACAACCTCTATTTTTGTGTCGTTAACTGTCAGGTTAATGGTAATCGGAGCTTTTTGTCTTGGATGAAAAGTCATTACTTTTGTTTTTTTATAATTTACTTCGAGGTTGTGCTCAGTTAACCATTGTGTTGTTTTATTTAGTATCAAGTTTAAGTGTTCATTAATATCATTGACGTTCTGGCTAGTAGTGAGTAAGGATATGTCATCTGCGAATAGTACACATGGTTCATCCATGATTTTTGGTAGGTCGTTGATGTAGATAATGAATAGGAGGCATCCGATGACACTACCTTGTGGAATTGATGCATTAATTATCTTTTTGTCGGATCTAACATGTGCTATTTGTTTAAGGTCGTGGTCAAAGTAATCTATTTCGACATATTGCTCTCTGTCTTTCAAGTATGATGCAAACCAATTATGTGTTGTTCCGCGAATCCCTATACCATGCAATTTTTCTAGAAGTATTTTAAATTGCACTTTGTCATATGCTTTGGTCATATCTAAAAGGATTCCTGCTGCGTACTTCTTGTTATTAAGGGCATTTATTATTTCCTGCATGTATTTATAGACTGCTAGAGATGTGGATCGCTGTCTTCGAAATCCGTGTTGACCTTCGTCAAACACTTTGAATTTTTCGTAGAAATTGTAAACACGGTTACACATGGCTGTTTCGTATATTTTGGATGACGTGGGGAGAAGAACTATTGGTCTGTAGTTGCTGGGATCGGTTTTAGTATTTTTCTTGTGTATTGGTTCAAACCAATGGCTTTTTTTAGTTGGTTTGGAAAGATACCTTCGTCAAAGGATTGGTTTATACAGACACAGTAAGGTACCGCGAGTTCTTCAGCACATTGTCTAATTAATGAGGGGGGTAGCTCATCTACGCCGTGACTTTTTTTATTCTTTAGGCATTTTATGATTCTCTCTGTTTCTCGGATATCTAAAGGTCAAAGAAAGAGGGAATTTTCTATAGGGGTGCGGACAGGTATACCTTGGGTCTCACTGCCAGTCGGACGCGAAGATGCGTCACCTATAGTCGCAAAGAAGTTATTAAATTGGTTAACTATTTCCTTAGGGTCTTTAATTAGCATATTATTTATTTCTAATTTGATGTTATTTTTAATCGAACACGTTTTTTTATTAGTACGTTCGTTTACTATGCTCCACATCGCTTTTACTTTATTTTGTGAGGTTTTAATTTTATTGATATACTGTATTTTTTTAGATACAGTCACTACTTGCTTTAAGCTTTTTCGTATTTTTTATAGTATTTTTTTATTACGTTACTATTTGTCTTTATACTAAGTATTTTTAATAGTCTATTATTTTGTACATGATTGTTTAATGCCTTTTGTTAGCCAGTATTTTTTGTAATATGTTCTTAATTTTATTTTTATTTTGGGTATGTGTTGGTTAAGATTGTCGATCAATATTTTGGAAAAAGCGTTATAGTTTTGATTTGCGTCTTGTGTCTCTATTAAAACCTCTCTCCAGTTGATTGATTTTAGAGCAGATTTAAAAGATTCTATATTTGTTTTAGTGTATAGGCGTTTTTCTGTGTACCATAGTTTTTGTTGTGGTCGTTGTGGGATATTAAGGTCTATAATTGTGCAACAATGATCTGAAAATCCTAGGTCCTCCACAGATGTGTTTGAATCTTTAATAATAAAATTCGTAAATATAAGGTCTAGGCATGTTGATGTAGTTTGTGTTACATGAGTAGGATGTTTGATGTGTTGCGTGTATTTATATTCGGACATGAGATTTAGGAACGTACAGCATTTAGTGTCACTTTTCAAAATATCTATATTGAAATCCCCGCCGAGAACTACGTTATGCTTGGAATATTTATTATTTATATAGTTGAGTATAATGTTGAGTTGACTATGGAATGTAATTTCTTCTCTTCTGTTCCAATACATTACCACAAGCATAAGATTTTCGTCGGGTATCTCAATTGCACATACCTCAAGAATATATTCAAGAGACATATTTGATATATCACTTCTATCAACATAGTTAATATGCTCTTGAAGCAATATACACACGCCGCCGCCTCCACGACTCTCTCGGCAGAAGGATGTTGCAACTTTGTAACCACTAAAATTGATCATGCTTAGTTTATCTAGTGATAGCCATGTTTCTGATATGCATATAGCTTGATATGTCGGATTTTCATTGATGAATGCTTCTAGTATATGTTGCTTGTTAAATAGGCTTTGAAAGTTTTGAAATATAATCTTATAGCAGTGGTTATTGCTATCAATTTCTGTAGGTTTCGCTTGTGGTTCAAAATGTATGGTTGTTGTATGGTTCGTTTGTGTCTCGAAATGTATGGTTGTTGTATGGTTCACTCTTCCTACTGATATTGTTATCGTTCCTTTGTGTGTTTTGAATAGTAGGCATGGGTGTACGTTGTGACGAAGTTTCATTTTCGAAGTTGAAGAGTTCTCCTTCTATGTATAGCCGATTATTTCGAATTACTGCATGTTGTCCTTTATTTCATGTTTCATTTACATGTTTCCATTTTAATTAAAGTTTACATTATACGATTTTCATGAAAACCACTATTTGAATTAAAACCGTTTATGAATTACGATGCGAATTAATAAAATACTAGGTAATAATTATGTAAATATATATAAAAGTCATTTTTGGGAATTAGGGATATCTCTCGCCGCTTTGCCGCAAACGAGCTCTGCTGGCTCAGGGAATATTGAGGAAATTTTTTATTTATTTATTTATAGACTCACGCCTGTATCCCCGAAGGGGTAGGCAGAGGTGTAATATTACATCCACATTTCGCCAGGAATTTTTAGGATTAAGGAAATACTTAATATTATTTTACCCCGAGCAAAGATAGTCTTGCCGAGATTTTAGGTTGGTTTTTTTTGGCTTGGTATCATGTAAATAACAGAAGTATTTGAAAAAAAAAACTCTTTTTTTATAGACTCACGCCTTTATCCCCGAAAATAGGCAGAGGTGCTAATATTATATTATACCCAAATTTCGAATTGCTATGAATTGTAGATCCTACGTGATAAAGGCTATTGCCGTTTGCGGGCTCTTTGACAGACGCCGTGCTGCTATGGAGAATTCGGCAAAACTCAACACCAACACTTTTGAACGACCCAGAAATCGAACTTGGTACCTCCCGATCAGCAGACGCACACGCTATCCACTGGACCACGGAGGCAGTCAGTGTTTCAACCATATGTATATGTGGTGTTATTGCCACACTATACGTTGGCTAGTGCAATAGTACTAACCAAGGTACCGCGTAGTTATTAGTGCATGCCATACATTATGTAATAATTTATCTATGGTGACATTGTCATGATACTCTACTTACTTACGTCATTAAGTTAAATCGTGTCTCTTGGTAGTGTGTATCGAAGAACGTTAAATTTGTAGTACATACCTGAAAAAGACAAAAGGAACGTTAAAAAAGGAACAAAAAGCAACTTAAATATACTTTTTCTTTAGATAATAGGGATATTGACAAAATAGTTTAGGGCAACAATATGTAATGGAGTAGGTACAAACTTTAAAGAAAAGCGAAAAATAGTAAGTAATGCTTTCATATTCAGCTGAGTACATTAGTTTGAATATTACTAATTAAACAAAAATGGCCATACCAAGGCTATGACGTCACTATTTCTTATCTCCACATTACCATTCCTACTAATTCCTACATAATCTGCGGTTGCCTCATACATATTATTATTTCGCAAGAAACGGATAAACCATACTTATACTATAATAATTATCAGTACGCATTTCTTAGTTTAGAACAGAAGAAAATAATGCTTAAAAACAGTAAATATGAAAATATCTTAAGAAATAAAGTTGATGTGCAACAGATTCATACATTTGACCTGAGCTAGACCTAAATACCTCTCAATATACTAGGCTTATTATTAAGAGACGATAGTATTTTATTGCTCTGTATAATTTTTATGACGCTATCTAGTCGTGTTTGGGAGAAATAAGACATTTAAAATGAACAATATTTTCATCGCCGTTGACTTGTACCTACAAAGCAATTCCTCGTGATACTAGCTACTTGCAAAGGTTTATAGACCTGCTTTTATGAATTCTGATAAGCTTGCACCCATCTAAAAATAGACCTAAACGACGTAAAATATACGAACAATAGAAAAACACACTAAAGCACTATCCAGTATCCGAGTTAAAACACGAATGAGTGATCACATTTTAACATGATGAAAACATTATTGCAATACATTTGTTTATCGATTATACTATCGATTTTTCACCAAAAGCAAAATATTAATCTAATAATAACATACTATCTGTACGTACACATATAATGTCATTGCTACATATAAAAACATGTTATAAATTCCTTTAAAGCTTAAAATACGAGTAAATTGCATGAACTCTAATTAAAAAAATGTGTTCAGCAATGTCATGGTTCTTGTTACGACTAATCAAAAGAATATTATTTAAAATGAAATATTTTACACCGCTAGCTAAAAAGAGATACTTAAACTACGCTAGCTTAAGAGAGAGAGGGGAAATTCGAAAAATTACGAGTTTTTTTTAAATATTATTATTTCTTTGTCCTTGAAGGCCTTGATTTGCGGGTTATTCACTTAGAGGCCTTAGAGCCCCGATCCCCGAGGCACACGTTTTGGAGAGCCCCGAAAACGATAAATTTTATTACATTTATCTTGTTTATTTTTTCTATTATTATTTACGACTAGTACCGTCGACAAAAGTGTATGTACTTTTAAATATTTAAGACAAAAGATTTTAATTTGAAATTTTGTACAATACCACTCATAGATTTATTAGAGGTTAATACAGTTTGAACAAAATGCTTCAAATATAACATGGTATTAGAAGAACGGAAAGAATATTCCATATGTAAATATGTATTAAGTACAATATTATCAAATCATACTAAACAAATATATTCTGCAATTTATAACAACAATAATTATGTTGCAAATAAGATGTACTTACTGCCAATCGTTTTTTAAATTTTACCATTACTACTTAAGTATATTATTATACGTTGATTATTTTTATATTTGATTTTTAGACTGTAAGTCTTTTGACTGACTGATTAATCCTGATCCTTAAAGTTAAGTATTTAATTTTAGTAACTAATAATATCTAATAAACTGTATGTTGCTGTTGACGGTACTTTTAAGCTAAATTAAAGCTTTTGATTGAGTTTACCAAGACATAATAAATCAGGGCCCTCCGGTACGAGTGCCTCGGAGATCGGGGCCCTAAGAGAATAACCCTGATTTGCACTCCTCCTTTTAGGCTTGTGTACTGTTTCTGGTAATTAAATTTGATTATTATATTGATACCTTTCACATTTGTCACTGGCAATTCACGCTAGCTTCTTCAACTAAGTAGAAGACTTTCATCGTTTTCGGAACAAAAATATTTTATCAAATAAAGATCACATATGCCTTTGCCGTATACCTTTAATAAATTAATAATGAATTTTAATAAATTTATAATTAACCTAAGTATGTAGTAAGACTAATAAAGTAACACAGATTAAACCACAAAATGTAAAATGTTAAATGATCGATGTTAAGATTGGCACAATTTATTATCTAATGGATTTAATCGCAGTGTTAACTGTTCAACTAATCATTTAGAGCCGTAGTAATTATACTACATAATTGTTATTACTGAGCTAGATTAGTTACGTAGTTTAATACTCTAATACATAGGTAATAGAATATTATCTTAACACAGATTCTGAAGCTTCTTGGGAGGACTATTGTATTGAGAGGTTATCTACTTTAGGTTGACTTGGTCAGAACTGTAGTTACTGAAATTAACGTGTTCAATCAAACAATCACACAAACACACGTACAGATGTAAGTTTGAAGTTCCACAGATATTTTTGTAATGAATATATGACCAATATTCGATTTTTTTTATATGGAGTATTTAATTGGTTGCTTGATTCCGTGTGGCTACTGTTATTCTTCCATGATACACTGCCTTAGCCAAAAATCAACAGATGCAGCAATGTCTGGCATGATTAACGTACTTAGTAGTCTATACTAAAAGTGTACAAAACGCTTGACCTGACTACTAAGGTTTCAACTTTTGAACGCCACCGTCATGTAAAGATGACAATTACTGCATGTAACAAACCAAAATTTAGCTTACACAATATTACATTGCATACCTATGTTAAGCTAGGTTATTTTTGGCTTGGCACCTAAGTAGAGTGTGGCGGTCAAAAGGTTTTGATTGATTGACTCAGAAGTCAAACAACTTGGTTATTTCTGTCCCAGCCACCCGCAGTTACCCTAAGGAATCTACCCCCTTTACAAAGATAATCCATTTTAGACTTAAGTTGCACTTTTAAATTTTCTTTGCAGTTACTTTCCTTGCTAAAATAAATAAGAATTTTCGTCTAAAACAAGGTAAAAGCTTGGTTGAGGTATTTTGTTAGAAATATTCGAGTGTTTCGTCGACATTTTCCACGTGCGGGGTTGCTACTACCTAGCGGCAGCACGAGGTAACATGTGTGTATAATAATATAATATTTACTTATATTAGATAGAATATTGACTTAATTACCACTGATATTCCTAGAAAAAGTTATTTGCTGGGTGGTCTTGGAAGAGCTAGTTTTCGGTTCAACATTTATGAAATCGCGCGGGAAATGTTCTGAGAGACGAGAAAACACTTTGTGTAAGCCACAATTTGTTGTTTCGAGTCGGGGTGTTGTATCTGTTTATTGAATGTGTGTAAAGTTCCCCGCGACACAGGATAGATGTACGAAAGTATAGACAAACACAATTTGTGTGGGAGACGTCTTTAAAAATCTTAGGGATACGCATACTAAACTGTTGTAGACTAAACAAAACTGAAGGCATTACAAAAAAATATTCAATTTTATTTCAGGTATAGGTACCCTTTTTATTTAGGTTCTATTGTCAGCATCTACCAATAGGTTTTGAACATTTCTTTTTGCGATTGACAGTTCAAATATTAAAGAAAGTAAATTGACAGCTCAAACGTAAAAGTAGGTGTCAATAGCAAATTGTTAATCATATTTCTAAGTATTATTTACTTTATTGAAATCTCGCATCACAAGAGGGTTGACAACGTACAAAGCAACTCATTACAAGGTCATAATATTCAAGAGTTCGCAAAGAAGAAATAAGCAGTAAACACATGCGTATATAATTTACAATACGAACTAGCTTGTGGCTTGTGAGGCAGCGATAGCCTCACAGGCTGCTTCGCATACTAATATTTAGTTAACAGGTCGATATCGTGAAATTTATTGAAAATAAAGGTAAAATATATCTTGTTTGTCCCGACGTTTCTGCGTGGGTTACACCAGCTGTATCCACGGGTCTATAAACATTAGTTTCAGATTTACAAATCGCGAAAGTTTGAATAAAAAAACAGTCAATGGTTTGAACCCACAGCGTGCACCACTCACTGAAATTCTTCATAATCACTTGCTAAATATTGATGGAAAATGGCGAAAGGACACCTTCATATTTGAGAGTTCTACTAATGCTCTCGGAAGCCATGCGAAGTCTGCCAACCCGCATTTGACCAACGTCGCTTTCCATTTCTTTTGCTGGGCTGTGTTTATTCAAAAATGGCTCTTAAATTAAATAACACTACTGGGAATTAACCCACATAGGGAAAGTGAGAAGAGGTCCGTACCCAGCAGATGGGCAGTTTATAAGGCTACAAATGCATTAGTTATTAAAGCAAGCAAGCGAGAATTTCATTTACGCGTCATACATATTCATGTCGTTTTTAATAAGTTCAGTAAAAGTTCGGCGTGTTGGGTTTGGGTTTACATTCAAATTAGATAATTTATACTGTAGGTTACTTTGTTGGGTATTCATAAATTTAGTAACGTTCCCTGACTTCGCACTTATGCCAAGAAAAAGTAAGTAGGAAGTTCAAGATCAAGTACATATATTAATAACCAACTTATTCCCGCGGCTTCGCTTGCGTGGGGTCGGTTATCTGGACAAAAGTTAGCCTATCTACCATTCTGATGCATAAGCTATATAACTGCTAAGTTTCGTCAAAATCCGTTTAGCAGTGTTAATGTGAAATGGTGTTAAAAGTTTGACGTGTCCATGGATCTATCCGGTACATTGTTACTCACAAACGGATAACCGATTTTGTGACTAATTTAGTTCTTTAAATGGTGACTTAATTGAGTGTTATTAGCCATGATCTAAGAAAATCTGTTAAGTTATTTGAAGATCATCAGCTCTTTGCTCTTTTCTAGTTGATGAATCTGATCGAACTGTCTGTATCATCGTCATCGCAGCTCACAAACACTGAAGCGATCTAGATTTGTTTGTTTGGACTCCCAACTGATGATACAATTCATTTTGATTTGTGTCGTGGGTTACTGAAATAAATATTTTTTGTCATTTATCTATTACAAGGAAATAAGTTACTACTTACTTCACTACATAGTATAAAACAAAGACTGTCTTCTGTCTGTCTGTGCCTATGTATGCTTAGGCGGGAGTAGGTCTAACTCACACTTTTATTTATCAATGACTTAGACTTACTTCTACTCTCTGCATCAGCGTCCGATGCAGAGTTTGGCGAATGGTCATAGGTGTAGCGCAGGTCGTGCAGATCCCTAGGACAAGGCTGGTGGACTATCCTTCCCGAGGTTGCCGCCCGTTATTGGTCTGGTTCCATAAGAAACAGACGTAACCAAAACCTCCAGCCGCCACACACATACAGCGTGCAGACACACTCAAAAACACGCGCGCAAGCAGACACATTCACCTATCCCCACACACTTATACACGCACAATAACACACATACACGCACCTACACACTCTTACATGGACGCACACACACACGCAGCCTGGAAAACAGCCTCTAAACACCACTTCAAACACTCACACACATACACAAACACATACTCAACACAGACTCATACCAACAAAAACTATCATGGAGGTAAAACAAAATAGTATCGTACCCCAGGAGGGTACCAGCGTCCGTGACGCTGGAGAATCCCTCTCTGCACCATCGTGTGCAGGCTGCCCCACGTATTCTGGGGGGGCAATGTTTCACAAAGCCGAGAGAGAGACACAATAAATCTGCACGACCTGGCCAACGCCATGCCTCGTGCAACCCACACTTCGTCCACTACCTGGAACATCGCTCCGCGTCGAGCAAACGCACGCCAAAAGGCGGACGTTGACTCCGCGTCGACTGCGAATCCAGGTAGTCGTAGACGAGGCGGTAAACGCTACCGCCGTTACAAACGCTCACGTGAGCAAACAACACAGTCGGGTGTTAGCGCATCGAATAAATCGGCTAGCGCACTCCCGACTACGACCACGACGGCTGGTAAAAACAACCAGCGCGGCGACCAAACCTCGACCGGTGGAGCGGACGTTCTGCCCCGGACGACGCAGCCGGACGGTTGTGTTGCGCCGCTGACGGCGGGAGGCGCGACTGTAACAACAGACAGCGCACTCCCGCCTGCGCGCGGCGCACCAACCACGGCTGCTCCCGGGGCGCCCCGCCGCGCTCCTCCGGTGGGGATTGGTAACGCTGCGCAGCCGTCGTGTAGAAACAAAGAGCCGCGCCACAAACGCGGCCCAAAAAGACGCGATCCGGCGCCACCAGGACATCCCACTCCGACACCAAGCACGAAGAGGGATCGTCCTGAGGACTCTACACCACCCAGCGCCGGGTCGAAACGGGCGAAAACAGACGCCACACCCAAGAGCGGCAAGAGCTACGCAGACGCGACAAACTCGCAGCTGATGGTAGCCATCGCTACCACCCCCGCCACGGACCTGACGGTGGAACAGGCGAGGCAGCTCGAACTCTCAATTGAAGAGAGTCTAGTTGAAACTGCCTTCGCCACACCGCCGAATAATGGGCCGGCACTCGCACCTTCCTTTAGGGGCAAACCTCTTGCAGTGGAGGGTGTCCTGAAGTTATGGTGCGAGAACGAACACTCACTAACGTGGCTCAAAAACGCAGTAGCCAAACTAAGATCGCCGATTGAGGGGACCAGGCTGGTCGTCATCAGGCAGTCAGACTTAGCGAAGCGCGTACGCGCAGCGCTGTGGCTGCCGAGGACGATCACCATGGAGCTACCTAAGATCCACCATCTCCTCATTGCCCAAAACCCCTGGTACGCCGTACAAACGTGGCAATTGTACGGCGCATCCTTGCAGGAGCACGGCGTGTACCTTACCTTGGGCATCCCGGAACCCGAGATCCCCAAGATCACGGGACGCGGCCGTCGGGTTTCCTTCTTCGCTGGCAGCGTGTACGTAATGTTCTACGCTTCCAGCGGGGGGGAGAGCTCGGTGGCTGTAGGGCCCAAGGAGACGCCGAGTGAAGGTAAGGACACAACGGGACGAGCTGTACCAGCCATCCCAAGCACCTCGGGCATAGCCCGTATTACACCGGCGCCCGCAGCGACTATACAACAACCCACCGCTGCGACGGACGCAAAAGACGAGCACGACTCGTCTGACGGGGAGTCTATGGACAGCAATGTCCTCGATTCTTCGTCAGACTAGAGTCATACAAACTAACCTCCAGCATAAACAAATTGCAACGGCGACCCTACGCAGGCTGCTGGAGGTTAATCAACAGACAATAGCCCTAATCCAGGAGCCGTGGATTAGAGGCGACAACATATGTGATCTAAAAAACATCGGAGGTAAGCTACTGCACAACTGCTCGGTCACTAAACCGAGAACATGCATATACATTCCCCGAACAATACCAGCACTGTTGCTAACCAACTTCTGTTCTAGAGACCTCACTGCCGTAGGACTCCAAACAGGGCCCAACAAACAGATGTTAGTACTAGCTTCGGTCTACATGCCTGGCGATGAGGACATCCCATCAAAAGAGCTGGCCGAGCTGGTGCAGCACTGCGAGGACCACGGCTGGCAGGTAATCATCTCGGCGGACGCAAACGCGCACCATCCGCTGTGGGGAAGCCCCGACGCAAACAGACGATGTGAGATCTTGACTGAATACATCTTTTCAACAAATCTATCTGTAGTTAACAACGGTTCGGAGCCCACCTTTGTTAGCTCCAGATATCAAACCATAGTAGACATAACGCTAGCATCGGATGGGGCCGCGGAACTTGTCACAAACTGGCATGTGTCCGCTGAGCCATCCTTCGCAGACCACAGACGAATCTGCTATGACATACGAGTGCAAGAGAACGTCCAACAACCTAGGCGCAACCCTCGCAGAACCAACATCGCGAAATACAAGACGATTCTCGTATCACAGGTAGACAAATCCTATTTTAAGGACATGTCGACCAGCACTGACAACATAGAACATAACACCAACTTACTAACAGAATGTATACAAACAAGTTATCAGCAAGCCTGTGCACCCACACTCCCAAAGTCGTCTAGCAAAACCCAGTGGTGGGGAAGAGAACTAGAGGGACTCAGGCAAAACCTGAGGAAACTCTTTAACAGGGCTAAAAACACGAAAATGGAAGCAGACTGGCTCAAATACAAAGAAGCCCAGTCACACTACAAGAAACGCATAAGATTCCGCAGAGGCGAGTCCTGGCGGCGTTTTTGCAGCGGTATAAACACCACGAATGAAGCAGCCAGGGTGAAAAAGATCTTGTCTCAGGACAGCAACAAAACCCTTGGCGCCATTAAAAAGCAAGATGGAACCTACGCAACTACGGACGCTGAAATTAGCCAAGTGCTAATTGAAACTCACTTCCCAGGTTGTGAAGTAACCAATGACCGTCTGTGGGACGAGTCAGACTACAGACCACCGACCCAAACAGACTGGCTGGTAGCCGAAAATGTGGTCACCACAGACCGGCTGATATGGGCAATAGACAGCTTCCAGGCATTCAAATCCGCAGGCCTGGATGAAATCATACCAGCATTCCTAAAGTGGGGATGCACAACGATTGTGCCGCACCTGCTCGACATCTACAGGGCCTCAATAGCGCACAGATACATACCTTGCAGGTGGAGGGAAGTTAAAGTCATATTCCTACCAAAACCTGGCAAAACTGACTACTCACAAGCGAAAGCATACAGACCCATCAGCTTGACCTCCTTCTTATTGAAAACGCTGGAGAGACTTACGGACCGATACCTCCGTGAGGGCGCATTACTGCGCAATCCACTACACCCACATCAACACGCCTACAGAAGTGGCAGGTCAACTGAATCGGCGCTGCATTCCGTTGTGGGAACCATTGAAACAGCGCTCACCAACAAGTTAATGACACTGGGGGACTTCATTGACATAGAAGGTGCCTTCGACAAAACTAAGTTCAACAGTATCAGCCGGGCCCTCGAAAAGTTCGGAGTTGAGCAAACCCTTAGTGGCTGGATTGATCAACTGCTGAAACAGAGGGCAATACAATTCACGGTAAACTCCACCACAAGGGGCATAGTTGCAAAAGGCTGCCCACAGGGAGGTGTACTCTCACCCCTGTTGTGGAACATTGTGGTGGACGATCTGTTACGGAACTTAAACGACAGACGATTCTTCACGGTCGGCTATGCAGACGACATCACCATCCTGATCAAAGGTGACTCAGAAGACACGATCCGAAATCGGATGCAAGCAGCCATCAGGATCATGGAGGAATGGTGCAACCAACATGAACTGACGGTTAACCCCAACAAAACGGAGCTAGTACTTTTCACCAACAAAAGGAAAACCCATATGTGCAAAATACCAAAACTCTTTGGAACGGAGCTTACCCTATCGAATGAAGTCAAGTACTTGGGCGTAATACTTGACCATAAGCTAAACTGGGGCAAGCACATCAGCATAAAAACAACAAAAGCATGCACAATCTTCTGGCAATGTCGGAGAATCACAGGCAAAAAATGGGGTCTCAAACCATCAATTACCCTGTGGATCTACACTGCCATTATACGCCCCATGCTTACGTATGGTGCAGTAGTGTGGTGGCCACGCACGCAACTAAGCACAATCACAAAAAAGCTACAGAGCCTTCAACGCCTAGCCTGCTTGGCCACAACAGGCTGCATGAAGAGCACCCCAACAGCCGCCTTGGAGATACTACTGGACCTAAGACCGCTGCACCTAATGATCCAGCAGGAAGCTGGCGCTGCAGCAATCCGTCTAGACAAGCTCGGGCTATGGAGAAAGGATGATCGAATTACTCACGCACGCCTAAAAGGGACCTTAACCAAAGAGATCCCGATGCTAGAGGCCACTTGCGATCTCATCCCTAAAACTTTTGTCTTTGACAAAAAATATCGCATCCAATTGCAGGAGGAACACAAAGACTGCTCTGGTATACACGAAGTCAGAGTATACACAGACGGCTCAAAAACGAAGTATGGGACGGGTGCGGGCGTATTCTCCCATGACTTAAACATCAACATCTCAACATCCCTTGGCACCCATAACACCATATTCCAAGCCGAGTGTGTTGGGATAACAAGAGCCGCAACAGCAATCGCGTCTAGGAACGTAAGTGACCAGTCTATACGCATTATCACGGACAGTGCCTCTGTACTACAAGCTCTCGGCAGCAACTGCTTTAACAGCGGCCTCATCATGGAATGCCACCTAGAGCTGCAAAAGATTGCAGAGAAGAATCGGGTTACGCTGCAATGGATTAAAGGCCACAGCAACTCCGCAGGCAATGACGCCGCAGACCAACTGGCACGGCAAGGATCGGACGCAATGATAATGGGACCCAAGCCGATTGTACCGATACCAGCAAGCCAAATCAAAACGTGGCTACGTGAGAGAACCGCACATGAACACGAAAAACAGTGGGCAAACATAAAAGAATGCAGACAAACAAAAGATGCCATCCCCTGCTTGAACAAGCGACTCTCACACAAGCTGCTGCATTCTAATAGGAAAACACTAAAGCATCTGACGGGCATAATAACCGGCCACTGTCCACTCAACAAGCACCTATTCAACATAGGCGTTACGGACAGCCCACTGTGCAGGGGCTGTATGGAAACCGAAGAAACACCCGCTCACGTCATTCTGCACTGTGCAAGTGTGAGCGATCAACGGGCAAAGCTGCTGAACAACCCCAGAACCATGAGTGAAGCTTTAAACGACACCAGCCAACTAATGGCTTTCTGGAAGGAACTAAGGTGGTATGAGTAGTCGGCGTCAATGAAGTCGCCACATACGCACAATGGCCCAAATAAGTGGCTAAGTGCGGAAAACCCACGACCAACTAACAACTATGTATGCTTAAATCTTAAGAACTACGCAACGGATTTTAAAATGTTTTTTTTTTTAATAGATAGAATGAGTCAAGAGGAAGGTTTATATGTACCTATAATTGACGCGCAACGTATAGTAATACATAAAATACATTAATTATTTGTCTACTGAGTACCTACTTAATAAAAACATAATTTATTATTTAAATGTTCAAACATCTTAATACATAACATACACATGCTACGTAACAACACAACAAACTTGTAATACTAGCTAAAACATCAAATAATACTCATAAAAATGAAATTCGTTCAACGTTCATACCTTGTTATTTAATGCAAACTGTAGTTAGAAAATTCGTGAAATAAAGCCATTTCACGAATTAACATCGGTATTGCGCGCTGGAAAATAATAACTTAGACGTTTTTTAAATAAAACCTGCAATGTTGCAGGGGAATATAATTATTATAGCTTTATAACGTTTAGAGAAGGCATGTTTATAATATTATGATTTCTCTTAGTTGATTTAGGATGGATTGTTTTTTAAGATTGATTTTTCTGATTGATTGATTTTTCGCCTTTTTTAAGATTGAGGATGGATACGCTTAAGGCTTAGATAGACATTCTGTCTTTGCCGGACCGTCACAATGGATGATGATTTTTAGTGTGTTTACGAGTAGTAAGTACGTAAGTCGAACGATAATAATATTATGTCAAGATTGTCAAGCGCCAAATCAACATTAAGTAGTGTGACCCGACAGAAAGGTATTTTGACTTTTTACTAGTAACACCTATATAGATTCCTAATAATATAAAGTAAAGTAATTCAGAAGCTATACGTACCTGCATACAAGTTGCAGCTCTTTCTATAAAAAAATACCACGCCTTTTCATTGAAAACATGAAACTAAAAGTAGAATAATTATTTATTTATATACAAATATGAGGCGCATTAACCTAAAGAAAAATCGATTTAATTTGACCTTGCGACCCAAGAAAATTAATTAATTTGTAACTTAAGTAAGATAGACATTTTTTATTCTTGTCACATTATTAAACTAGGTACGCTGGAAAAGCCTTGACCAAAATGAATTAAGGCCTGATAATGTTTGACTTGTCTAGAAATCTAATAAGTTTTCTTTAATATATTTAAGTACATGACGCAAGAAAAATTAAAACACAATTAAAAGTAAGATAATTATTGTAATTATGTTAGTGACGTACAAAATCCAATAACTTTTTATAACTATAATTTGAAATAATTTTAAAAATACACCTGTGACTTTACATAGGTATTACTAGTCAACGATGATAATTCATCGTTGACTAGTAATACCTATGTAAGCCTAAGCCTAATCTTATACTAATATTATAAAGCTGTAGAGTTTGTTTATTTGGTTGAACGCGCTAATTTCAGGAACTACTGGTGCGATTTGAAAAATCTTTCAGTATTAGGTAGCACATTTATCGAGGAAGGCTATAGGCTATATAAACATAACATCACGCTATGAGCGACGGGCGCACAGCAGTAGCCTTAAATAACGGGTGTAAACGCGGGCATCTTTTAGTACTTAATATAAGAGACAATATCATTCAAAGAACATGATCACACCATGATTACATTATGATCAAATTATGCTTCTAGCGTTATCCCAGCTGCAACCCGGGGTCGACTTACTAGACTAATAGGATTTCACAGAATATAAGCTTTTACACAGAGCAACCACTTAACTGACCTCCGCAACACAAAGGGATAGCGATATTCCATGGTTTCATGGTTTAGACTAGTGTCAGTTTATTTAGAGGTACGGTTGTTAAAGATCTTCATGATAACCGCGAACGAAGGCTTAGTGTGGTCACCGAGGCACGGTGCAAGGGATAATTAACAATTCATTTTTTATTTTATTATTTATAGACTCACGCCTGTATCCCCCAAGTAGGCAGAGGTGTATTTCTACACCCACTTTTCGCCAGGAATTTTTAGGTCCCACGTAATAAGGACGAGCCTATTGCCGTACCGGGCACATTACCAGACTCGGTGCTGCTACTGAGAATTTCCTAACGGAAAAACCCAATAACACTTTGCCCGATCCGGGAATCGAACCCGAGACCTCCCAATCCCACGCGCACATTTATGCCGCGAGACCAACGAGGCAGTCTTAACAATTCAATGCGCATTTAAACTCCGAAAACTCTGTATGGCAGTCTGTTGGTCGAGCAGCGATACCCCATGGAGATATCCATTGGGTATCGCTGCTCGGTTTTGCGGAATGTATTATTGATACACAGTATATTAAATAGTATCAATAATAAAGCCGACAAAACAATGAGACGAATGCATCACATGCTTCTTGCCTTTCGTCTCAAGCAAAATCATAATTCAAATAAAACCGACTGCCCTATCTAGTCATGCTTATGTTTACAAAAACTTCTTATGCGCAAACCTTGCCAAATACTGGCATTGCCTATTTGGCAGCATAATAATACAACACGTCATTGTAGGAAGCACATGGTAGGAAGCCTAAGTATAGTTTATCGGTAAGATCTAGAACGTTGCTTGGCTGTACAATGGACACGATTACTATGCTAATTTAGGGAGGTAGGTAGGTACGTGATGCTATGAAGATTTTCTCTGCTGCTTGGTAGAACACCACCTTTACCGATTATTTGACTGTGTTGACAACCGATTGAAACGAGATAATAGTTTAAGAAGCCAGGCGGATAAAATTATACGTAGACTATTCAGTTAACTAAAATTACATACTTACACAGATGCACGCCTGTTTCCCGAAAGCAGGCAGAAACTACGGATACAAAAATTTTAGCATATTAATATTAGAAATATTTATAAAATGTATTATTTTTGGTGCATAGGGTTCCTACCATGAACTTAGGGGCCCAAGCCAACCTCACCTGCAAGTGGTGCACCTGCCGATCAACGGACGAGGCTCTGGCAAACAAAATATCCCGATAAGCGGCAATAGGCTCGCCACCTTTTACGTGGGATCAAAACACTGGCGAAAAGTGGGCGTTTAATATGCCTCTGTCTACCCCTTCGGGGAAACAGGCGTGAGCCTATGTTTGTATTATTTTTCTTTTTTTCGTGTGAGTATGTTTACTCTGGTGTCAGTTTATTATACCGACTGAAACCTACTTATTTCAAAACAACATTAGTAAATAATTTAGATATTTGAAATACTTCGATGATGATCCTACAATTAAAGTTCTACGACTTTCATTTGAGGTAAGTAGTCCTGTGGTGGTCCTTGTCTGTGTGGTGACGGATTAAGAATACGGTATGTCACCACCCCATATCTTCCCATGGGTGTCGTAAGAGCCGACAGAGAGAGTATATTATGCAGAGAACAGCACTGTAAGAGAAGGAAAACTTGATGCAAATCCTATACCAACCCGTTTGGCCAGCGTGGTATAGTAGGCCAATTCCTCCTTTCAAAGGAGAGGCCTAGTCCAGCAGTAGACTGTTAAAGGCTGATGATGAGTCCTGTGGAGTTGTTGTTTGAATCAAGTATTGCAGATGGCTACTTAATTACTGTAAGTATTATGTGTACAACGAACTAACTAAACAACAGTTGTCTGCAAGTAGGGCATTTCAACTAATAATAATAATAATAAATCTTTATTGTTCCAAAGTAGGTTACATTCATTTTGAGAACACTAGTCTCCACACTAGGATTCCCTGTGTCGTGGAGGCTAGTCTCTTTCATCTTTGAGCAAAGTAAACAATAATAAAATAAAAAGGAATATAGGAGGTAAGTACACAAAATAATATTGGAAATGTCTTACATTTGTTCATAAACCGTGGGTAGAGTGTGTATGTGTAGTGTGTGTGTGTGTGTGTGTGTGTGTGTGTGTGTGTGTGTGTGTGTGTGTATATATGTGTGTGTGTGTGTGTGTGTGTGTTTTGTGTGTGTGTGTGTGTGTGTTGTGTGTGTGTGCGCGTGTGTGCGTGTTCGTTTGTGCGTGTGTGTGTTTGTTCGTGTGTGTGTGTGTGTGCGCTTTTTCTAAATAAATAAAATATGTATGTGTTACTGCATGATTTTTAATAAATGTTCCGTGGTGTCGTAGTCCATAACTTGTAAATAGGTTTTTATGCGAGTCTTACATTTCGATCTTGTGCAATGGAGTAAATTAAGATCTTTGTTTAATTTATTGTAGATAAAAGGGCCCATGAAGTGGAAACATCGTTTACCGAAATCGAGTCTAGTTTTAGGTTTATGAAATTTAGGTTTTCTACGTGCGTGTGAGCGTGTTTCTAGACTTTTATAGGATGTTTTATGAAATTTAAGTGCCACAGCCATGATATATAATTGCCTAACGCGTAGGACGCAGGTTTCTTGATACAGTATGTTGGTGGAGTATCGCATTGGTTTTTTGTAAGTTGCCTTCAAGATTGCCCGTTGCGAGCGTTCTACCATTAAAAAAGTTGTCTTTTGTGCCGATCCCCATGTGGTGATACAGTACTTAAGAATCGATTCACACAGAGCGAAGTATAACATCTTAAGTATTTGCTCGCTAGCAATTTGACCCATTCTTTTAAAGATGTGCATCAGTTTTCTTACACGCCCACTGACATACTGCAGCTGCTTAGTCCAGGTGAGGTGTTTGTCTATGTAAACGCCGAGATATTTGATATTAGCCACCTGTTCTAAGTTAGGGCATAAGCAAATAGAGCTACCACCTGTATAACAGGTGTGCAGCTTAACAGACATTTCTGCTGGACACGGATTTTTTGTAGTGACGCTGAAATTCACAACTTTCGTCTTGTCCACATTAAGTGTCAGCAAGTTATAATTTAGCCAACTGGCAACTTGGTTGAATCCCAACTCAGCTGCCTGATAAACTGCCTCCCATGTTCTCTCATAAAAGATTATGGCAGTATCATCTGCATAGGCAAATATTCTGGCACTGTGTAAAGGTAACGAGCAAAGACTATTGATGTATATCAAAAAGAGTGTTGGGCCTAGTACGCTGCCTTGTGGAACTCCGTAGTTAAGTCCAGCAAAGGAGCTGTAGTGTTCGCCGATGCAAATTCGTTGTTTACGATCAGTAAGGTAGGATTGAAACCACTGAAGGTTTGTGCCACGTATTCCAATACCTTCAAGCTTCCTAAACAGAATACTTCTCGAAACAGTATCAAAGGCTTTCGCCAGGTCTAGAAAGATGCCAGTGCATTTGTAACCATTATCTAATTTAGTGACTATGAAGTCGACTAGGTTCGACACTGAATCTTCTGACGACCTGTTGTTGCGAAAGCCGAATTGATTGTCAGATATCAAGTGATGTTTTTCTAGATAATTTACGAGCCTATTATTCATAATCTTTTCGAGTATTTTAGACAGCGATGTAAGAAGGGAAATAGGTCGATAATTAGACGCAACTCTCCTGTCACCTGCCTTGAAGATTGGACAAACATTGGCCATTTTCATAGCAGTTGGTACTTCCCCAGTGGAGATGCTTAAATTACACAAAAACGCTATTGGAGCAGCTAAGTAGGTCTTATTTAATTTGAGTATCTTGTTAGTAATGCCACGAAACTATACGTTAAATTGTTCCTGTAAGTAAATATTTCATGTAATATGTCATGTAAGTAAATTTATGTGCTATTGATACGTAGTTGTATGACCCTTGATTTAAAATATACCTATAATCTATAGGTATATTCTCGTAAATAGTTATAAATAGAATATTAAAAAACACAAACCATCGTGGCAATCGAGTAATAAACTAACTTGAATGACAATTTCACATACTAAGTAAATACGATACATATTTATAACAAACCGCTTAGCAAGCAAAAACAATTATTCAAAGAACAACTCATAAGGTATAAGAAATATGTTTTCAATGCATGCACAAAGGTTCTGTTTTGCCGTAATTGGTGTTGTAATACACTCGTTATTGGGCAGGTAATGCCACGTGTGCTGTGTGGCAGGTAATGTAATCAACACTGAGTCATTGTCGCATTTGTACAAGTATTATTCTGTGCAGTTTTTATCTTAGACAAAGGATTGTAGGTAGAATTGTTACTAGATGACATTACCGTATGACTGTTGTTTTCGTATTTATTTATGTTTAAGGCGCCGAGTACAGCTATTGAGTTGAGCTGTTGCTGTCACTGTCGGATTGTATACATAAGAAGGTGAAGCGCGACGACGACGTGACGTTCAAAACTGTTTAAAAAACATGAAATAAATTAATTACAGAAAATGTTTTGATTGGATTAAAAAAATTACACAGTATTTCGTTAAAATGTTGCTTGTTGGATAATTTGTCAAAAAACAGAATTATCCTATGTATTTTAATATGGTTTTTATTCGTTAAAATATTTTTAGAGGTATCGTTGTGATTTTTTTCTATTGATTAAAGTTAGTTGTATTATGTTTTAACACAGTACTTAACTAGATTATATCCCGAAAAATATCATATATTTTTCTGATTGTGTTAACTGCATTGAATCATATACTTTAAAGCATTATAAAACTCGCGTTTAGCTCTTGTAGTCCCCTTAAACAGTTTGGCTGGTGTATCGATCGTCATGAAAAAATAACTATAGGTTGGTACACGTTTATTAATATTGTAAAGCTGAAGAAATCGTTTGTCAGCTCGCTTGGTTGAACGCGCGCTAATCTCAGAACTACTGGTCTGATTTAAATAATATTTTTTTCTGCTGTGATGGGTTATTTATCGAGGAAGGCAAACATCAAGCTTTGAGCCATGGGTATATGCCTTAAATAACTCGGGTATAACCGCGGGCTGAGACAGTCCAATGCAATACATCAATTCAAGTCCTAGTTTCATAAACAACCACCAAACAAAATCCAACACTTAGTACCTACATAATAAGAATTCTGTGTTTATGGCGCATTAAACAAACACTAATCATACTGTGAATTATTCATTCAATTTGCAGTCGTATCATTTTATGATGACACAACAGGAACTTAGCAATAAATACATATTGATGTAGGTAGAACATAATTGCAGTCGATACTTCTTTGCATCGTATATTACAATCAAATTACATGCAGTTATTACAACTGACTTAAGAATCATTACCATACCATGTACTTATATTATAGACCTGAAGAGTTTGTTTGGTTAAATCCACTAATCTCAGGAACTACTAATTCGATTTGAATAATTAAGTATTTTTGTGTTAGATAGCCCAACAAATCCTTCAGATTAAAATATTAGTATACCTATTACATACATCCATTTTTTTTATTATAGACTCACGCCTGTATCCCCGAAGGGGTAGGCAGAGGATATTACACCCACATTTCGCCTTGAATTTTTAGGTCCCACGCAATAGGGGGCGAGCCTATTGCCGTTACCGGGCAAATCACCAGACTCCGTGCTGCTACTGAGAATTCGGAAAAACCCAGTAACACTTTGCCCGACCCGGGAATCTAACCCGGGACCTCCGTTCAGCAGTAGCATACGCTATCCACTGGACCACGGAGGCAGTCATACATCCAACACTTCTTTATTCACCTTGGAACCAGGAGTCTTCTTCTAGTCTAACCAGATTTGAAACTATAGCTTTTCAGTCGTCTGACCACGGCAACCCTAAGGGGGTCTAAGTGATAGTGAAATCCCATGGCTTACACCAGTGACAGTATATTCAAGGCTCTCCCCATAACGCGACGGCAAAAAGATCTATATAAGAACCGAAAACCGAAAACCGTCCGTTTGGTGACGGATTAAGAATACGGAATGTCACCACCCCATATCACCCCATGGGTGTCGTAAGAGCCGACAGAGGGAGCATAGTATGCAGAGAACAGCACTGTAAGAGAAGGAAAACTTGATACAAACCCTATACCAACCCGTTTGGCCAGCGTGGTATAGTAGGCCAATTCCTCCTTTCAAAGGAGAGGCCTAGTCCAGCAGTGGACTGTGAAAGGCCGATGACGCACATAAGTTCGAAATGTCAGTGGTGTGCGCCGGGGCTTGAACTCGATACCCAATGCATGGCAGTCTGTTGGTTTCTCCACTAGGCTATCAGTGATTAATATGCATGCAAATATCTATTTATAGCAACATGTGCGATATAAATATTTCTTAGAATATAAATAAGTATGTATGTGGGTGCCTAGTTTGTATTGAGAATGACCTTGTATTGTCCAATGATGTAACTGAGGTAACTACAGTACTGTAATGGATAAGACATTGACGATATGATAAAAAGGTATTGTTTTGATTACTACCCATTAATTGGTAGCATAGTAATAAGATGCATTTAGCTTGGTTGCGGAGTCTTCACATTACGAACAATTTGGAGTGCTTTTTTACTATTTGAGATTAACTAGATATGTGTACACCACTATGGGTGCATAGGGTTCCCACCAAGAGCTTAGGGTCCCAAGCCAACCTCACCTGCAAGTGGTGCGCCTGCCGATTAACGGACGAGGCTCTGGCAAACAAAATATCCCGATAAGCGGCAATAGGCTCACCACCTATTAAGTACGTGGGATCAAAACACTGGCGAAAAGTGGGCGTTTAATATGCCTCTGCCTACCCCTTCGGGGAAACAGGCGTGAGTCTATGTATGTATGTATGTGTACACTCTGCATGATCACAAAAGACTGAATTGCTCACGTAAGTAGTGAAATAGGTACATAAAATGTTAGAAATCAGGAAACAAATGGTTTTGGAAGTCGAAGAAGCACACGGACCGACGAGCATCGTTGGAGCCTCCGTACGTTTCGTGACTGTCCGTGGTCGTCAGACGTGGGTAATAAATCTGCAATATCACACAATTCACGCACCGTGGGAAAACAGCTTTACACTGGTGTAAGATCAACACGCGGGACAACATTATAAACTCAAACCGGTTTACAAAGTGTTATTATAATTTATTTAAACGAAACCATCGCTCTACCTTATTCAAACTAGTCACCTGGCGACATAAGCAATTTGAATACGACTACATATTACTGTACTAGTATCGAAGTACGGAGAAGCAGTAAAGAAAATACCAATTCGATCCAACTTCTGATAAGAAATCGAATGAAAGAACGAAGAAACAATATCAACTAGTAAAGGAAATACCGATTCAATTCAAATTGAACAATAGGAGAGTATGAAAAGGCTTAATGAGCGCTGAGTTTTTCATTCGTCTTACTCACAGATATAGATGTAAATATATGTCTGTGGTCTTACTTTATCGGGTTTATTTCTATAAAAACAATAGTCTCATGTTTTATAACTTTACGTACTTAATTCGTTTGTGTAGTTACCAGTAGGTAATATTCTTCGCTGCGTATTTTGATATCGTAATAAACTTCATATTGATTTATTGAAAATATTTATTAACATTTCCAAGAGCCTTAGATATCAGCATCAGGTTTTTCTAGAGTTCGCTCTTCAGGCTTTATGATGTTTTTTTACATACTAGCTTTTGCCCGCGGCTTCGCGCGCGTTAAATTCGGGCTAACACAAATCCACTTTCAGTCTCAAGTTGTGTGAAGACACTCCTGATTATTCTACAGACTTCAGAAACTCTATAGGGTACAAAGTAGCTCGGTCAGTATTCATGACACTATATACCTACCATTATATCTACCGAAAGGTAGGTACTTAATAACATCGCCTTGCATACAGTCAAATGCCAAAGCCATGTTCCAATACATCGCTATTGTCGAGATTCAGAAAATAATGCGGATACGTCGAGCATTTGTATTTATTTTACTTTATTTCGAAACTTTAATTACACGTAGAGCCTGCGTCGCAGAGATTCAGTTATGAAATAAAAACTATATTAAGTGACTCACAATTACTACGCACCTTCTCTTAAAGACTAATCCCGCAGAACATAAGCGAACAGCAAAAAATACCCTATTCTCGCCCCTTGCCACAAAAAATATTCTACATTACACTAACCGTCTTACGCCGCCAAAAATAGTAGTCTTGTTGATAGATTATTAGATAAATAGTCAGTCTCATGCCTTGTTTAGTACGAAGCTAGTTAGGGTGGTTATTTCGGTAGGACCAGACGGCTGGGGTATGTCTTGCGGTATTCATGGCATTAGCTGGTCATCCATCACACAGTATACGTCACATAGAAGATGCTGTTTTTTAAATATTAGTGGGGTTACAAATTCTAAGTAGAATCATTGAAGAATAAAGAAATAAATAATGATAATAACTTAAGTGTTTACAAACTTAACCTTGTTACATTTTCTTTGTAAAGATGACATCTTAAAAGCATTGGCTAAGGTTTAAAGAAATTAAAACCAATATAAATTAAGTATTTTCATTAATTATTCAAGATGTATCTTCTTTCAGATCTTTACAGACATATTTAAATAAGGTTTACGCTACATTCTTTGCAACCATTGCCTGCGAAGACTAATTTAAGTAACGGTTTTGAAGACTTCGTATGAAGGACTTGGACATACAGGTAGCCGTTCATAATATCGATGGTCACTGTATCGAAAACGTTCCATCGACGGGCTAATGTATCGACAGTACCCCAAATGGTTCGTTGGTACGCTTCATCGCTAGTACACTAAAACGACGGTATGCTACATCGACAGTGTAAATCAAATCGATAGTACACTGCAACGACTACCCGACCCGAGCCAGATTTAAATAAAAATACAGGATTTTTAAAAGTTTTAATCATAATTTGCCAAGACAAAAAGAAATGAAGGTTAGGTGAGACTGTAACTCAAGTAAGTAGGTTATGTTAGGTTGTCTTGTGACCCTTAATCCAAAAATAGGAGCCCTGCGAAGCAGGGCTCCATCAACTTGTTGTATTTTTTTATTTAAAAATTCGGACATTTACCAACTCAAGCTGGTAAATCTTAGGAGTTACTTGTTCGGGTAGTCGATGCAGCGTACTATCGATTTGGTTCACTGTCGATGTAGCATACCGTCGTTTTAGTGTACTAACGATGAAGCGTACCAACGATTTGGGGTACTGTCGATGTAGCGTACCATTGATTTGGGGTACTGTCAATACATTAGCCCGTAGATGGAACGTTTTAGATACAGCGACCAACGATGTAGTGACTGTCGATATAATGAACTAGACCCGGACATACATTCTACAACAAAATATAAGCAGTTATAAGCCGTTTAATAAATCCACTTAATACTTCATAAAATAACAGTAAGTATATGATTTTAACATTCTAAATATTTCGTTAGCTCATTATTAATAACAACTATTTAAATTTACTTAGGTTTTCAGTAACATAATGTAGATAGGTACGTTAAAATCTCCGATCTTGGTAATTTTGTCGTATTGATATAAAACGACTAATTGTTTATTTTATTGGCTTCAAATACTTATCGCTTTACTTAAATATATTTTACACCTGACCTTAAATAAAAAGTACAAAAATAAGTCACAAATATCACTGTAAACCAATTTACTTTCTACGTAAATCCAATAACGAATTGATAAATTCGTCGAGTAATCTATTCCTTTATGATGTATTCACGTTAAGGCAGCTAGCGGCATATATTTAGCTGTGTTAAGATATACTCGTATGTATAAGGCTTGGCTACGCTTCAAAAAGGTATTAGTATTCGGGTGAACGACATTCATATGACGCTTTTAGGACGCAAAAGGCTCGGTGGCTGTTCAGGCATATTCGAAATATTGGGTATCGAAACTGACTAATTCCATAAGAGAAACGGCAACAGATTTAAATGACAATTGTTGCCGGTATTTTCATAGTGCTAGGTTCTAAATCGGCGCCTTACAACGCCCATAGCGAGACTTGGCTTGCCGTTCGTAATAGTTCGGCAAAGTTAAGCAACGTATGCACAGGTTGCCACTTGGATGGATGTGGCATTTACATCAGAACCCTACCGTAGGTACTGCAGAGGGCACATTTAACTGTCGGTCCCGGTTCTAGTCCCATGACAAGGATCGTCAGGCCATGTCGAAGTCTTTCGGGCGAGTCATATTTCGTTTGATGGTTTCTGTCAAAGTATACATAAATGTTGACTTTTTTACTTTAAGCATTTCTTCAGGTAACGAAATCGGGATCATGCTTTCTGGTGTTTATATAACTTGAGAGGCCTGTTTCGATCAGATTACAACGCCGCGGCCGATGGACTCAAGCAGATTGGTGGAGTGATGTTACAGCTCCGTAAGCAGATTGGAACAGCAAACACAGACCAGTATACGGGATATTATATTCTTTGAAGTTCACACACATTTCCTTAAGTTTTCTCCATGTACCGCCAAATGTACTAACCGTATCCGCATTCTGAGACCGACCCAAATGTAGATTATAGTGAGATTCTGTTATTATAATCATTGATTCCACTGCCCCTATAATTTGAAACATCTCTCTTGCCGATATAATGTCTTATATTGATATATTTTATTGCTATTGTTATTCGTTGCTTGTACAGAATATGTACCAACAATAGGTACCAACCTATTTGTAATTGTTTTCGACTGTTTGGTTGCAGTTATGTAAGTTATACCGCACCTGCAGTTTATAAGACTTGTGTTGAGAGTGTAGAGAATTTCTTTAGCACTTTTCTGGATGGCTGGTAGTGTGATCTATGGACTTGAAGAAAATCTTAAAAGAAATGGAGTTTCTGCGACAGAAAAAAGTGCGTGTTGGAAAAATGCTACGGCTATATTTTCATAAAGGGCATTTTTAAGAAGTTTTTTTGTAAGATCACAATCCTAGTTTTGTGTCGTACGCTTCAGACACATCGGATGTAATGTTAAATGTAAGCGGAATCAGATCAAACTACGTTTAGTTATCAGATCGCGGTAACAAATTTTTTTCCTAGAATGCAAAATTTATGTTACAACGAATTGCTCAAGCTTGGAGAATTCCACGGAACCGTCGAAAATTAATTAGTTGTGGTTTAAGAGTTAAAAACCAAAATACAAAGTCGAGCGCATCGAAAATGATGATCTTCCCAGCAACCACGTTTGCTATCAAGCCAATGCTTACGCTGCGTGCGATGCGAATTAGTTTTACGAGGCTTATGTTTCTAACAATGGAACCTAAACTTTTACCATATGCCTTAAATGCAGCATTATGCACCTTTAACATATAAAATAAAATCCTGTCAACCTTTATTATAGAAGCAAACCCAGCCGAACCGGTCTAATTTGAACTTAATTATTGACAAGCACTTCCTTAAGTGCCTTGCAGTCATTCATCCAAGTTTAATAAGCGACTACTCCTCTGCGTGCCCTTTTATATTACAGTATCAGTCTTTTCATAAGATAAGTAATCTGCATCTGCAAAGAATTTTATATTATATATTATACAAATGATATCAATGTTCAGAATATATTTATAGAATTCTTGCGTTTATGACTGACAGACTGGAAATGCACAGCTAAAACTATTGAGCGGCAGGAGCTGAATTTTGGCATGTATGTTCTTAGGACCCTAAAGGGTGCAATAAGAAAGAATTTTCCGAAATTCCCACAGGACCGGAAGGAAGCGACTAAATAATGTACGGGCGTAGCTGCGGTCATCGTCTAATCCAAATACATATTATTATAATGACTAACTTCTATAATGATGTTATTTATAGGATATCATGTTCCTGATACGGTACTTCTTTTATCTGAGAGAAAAGCCGATAATAAACAACACCAGGCACGCAAACTCGGCTTTTTATGACAACATCTATGTCATCTGCAAAATATGTTTTATCCGGAGTCGCAGTGAAAAAGTGGAAGTTATAATATTAAAGCTTGACTTAAAACATAATAGGATTATACTCAGTAGTACTCAGTACCTTGTCAATATAGTATCTAATATTTAAGCTACATTTAGATATCATTACACAAGAAAAATTCTTCCTTTGTGTGAAGTTTCCGTCAATATTCACTTATACAGATCCTCTTGCAGGCAACTTTTACAATATTAGGTATAAGATTCAGAATATTAGCTTACATTAAAACATGCATTACTTACTTACTTATATATTTTCATAATTTTCTTCCTGAATGAGCTAACGCGATGAAGCTCGCTTTATTGCTGCTAGAGATAAGTGCTAGTCGGGTGAGCTTAATTCCATATAGCTATCTACTTAATATAATAATATTTGAAAATTGACGTCATCCGTCATTCCGAGAGTAAGTTAATTCTCGGTTTCTCTCGGTGAAAACTGAAAACTATTCAAGTTTTAGAATTGCATGTAGAGTGAACTATTATATATTTTGGAATAACTAGAGCGCTCATAGCGTGACTACACTTGCTGTTCGTAACAGATCGGCAAAGTTAACAACCGCTTACACAGGCACCACTTGGATGGTACACGTAAAGCCTTCGGGCTCAGTTCTTGTCTTCCGATAAGAGTCGTGAGGCCAAGTCCTTAGGGCGCCGGGCGGTCAGAAAACTCCGACAGCAGAGTTGGTCACACACTCAAAGGAAAATTAAAAAATATATGAAACCGTCGTCGGTTGTTTTATAAACACTACTCACACACACAAAAAAGCAGTGAGGTATTGCCATGTGTTTCAAATTAATGTCTCTAAAAATAACTCGACAATTACGAATTGATTTCTAGTGAGTACGAAATACATTCTTATCCCTTTCTGTCAAACGTGAAAGTACTACAAAGACTGTAGGTATGTATAATTTAGTATGTAGATATTGCCGTAGGTATATACATCGTTTCCCGTAGCCGGATGTTAGGTAACTAAGTGAAAGACGAGAGTACGCCAGGGCCATTTCCTTAAGTAGTTGTGTAGGCGCTTTTCCTACTTATTTTCACACCACTTAGCGTCTCAAGCTGGATCGAAGTGTGAGGCAGCCTTGACATCACAATTAACGGATACTCAGTGAAATTGTCCAATATAATTTTGACTCACATATCTTGAATGCCTCTTTGTCTTGTAGTACGAATATTGAGTATGTGGATAATTGTCGACGGTGAGGAGTCAGATTACATTTATATTGCAAGCTTTATACTACCGGAAGACTAATTACTCTACTGAAAGCTGGAAGATCAACATACCATTACGCAAAAAGTCTAGGGTAGTTATGTGCGTTTAAATAGTTTATTATAACTTTAAATGTTGAAGGAAAACATCGTAAGGAATCCTGTATGTATGAGGAGCTTTACATAATGTTCTTGAAAGATATGTGAAGACTGCACTTTCCCGGTCTGTTAGCGTTACTCTTGTAATAGTGAGAAGAGGTCCATGCATAGCAGTACGAATGTTTATAAACAGACCTAATACTATATTTTTTATTAATATAATATAATAATAATATAATATTTTACCACTTAGACACATCACCATCTAGTCCCAAACTAAGCAGAGCTTGTATTATGTGTACTAGATAATGAAATAATGATAGGAAATACATATTATATACTTTTTTTTGTAAATACATACATATTATACATAGAAACACCCAGAACAAGACAAGCATCCATGTTCATGCACACAAATATTTGTGTTGAGCGGGCATCGAACCCGCGACCTTCGGCGTAGCAGTCGCTTACACTCTCGCTGCGTCAACCGGTCGTCGAAATTTATTAATTACTAGACATAATTTATTTCTGCATTTTGGTTGTTTACAACACTTATACAATTCATGGCTCTATTCTAGATGATGCCGGCTTATCCTAGCTAAGACTTCTTGAGAAGAAAGGCCGAAACAAACTCAGAGTCATTGTTTTTTTGTCACATATGAACAGTATTAATAGTAATAACCCCAAGATACCATAATTACTTATTTGGGAATAATTTTAATGCCAAATTAGGCAGTTAACTATTTTAGATATCCGATAACTAAAACTGTTAACTGCATAATAACACACATCTTCCATCATCAACATAAATATTATCTTGGTGAATTCCGCATGAAATGCTATGACCTTGCATTATCATCTGCGTATCATACACAGTGTCGCGTGAACAGATTAGCTATCAGTTTCGATAAAGAATTTCCTTTTCATTTATAGAATCATCTTTCTTCTGAATATTCTTTGTTCCATAAAAGCGGTAGAGGTCTACACTCTCTGCCATATCCTTAGGGAGTCTTCTTTCTAACGACATTAATTAACAATTCTCAAGGTAGCTCAAGAAGCTATTCGATTATAACTGAGAAAAACATATTTGTTGGTAGAAATCTTCATGCCACAGCAAAGAGGAGATCCGTATAAACTCAATTATAAAACTCATTTATTTTAGTGCTTTTAAAAGAACACATGTGCAGTGGTTATATAAATCTTCGTACTTATAGGTACTTAAGTGGTATACGAGCAGACGAGCTGTCTGAAGACAGTGATTACCTCGTGTGTGCTTTTAAGTGTATTATTGTAGTCTTTGTTCCTTGTAATAGTGCTCAGTGTTCATTCTGTTGCCGGCTTATATCCTATTCACCTTTTGATAAAGCGGATAAGACAGATTTTCCTGAAGACTTCACGGAAACCGTCATATAGCTGCAATTTTAATTTCTTGTGTTTATGAATAATATTTTATCGACTGCGAATATTTTATCTATAACATATTTGCCATTATGATTGTCATTCTAGCGTGATCTTAGTTGCATTATTTAAGTATATCTATAATTACGCCTTGGAGTAAGGAGTCCGCTTTCTAGTGTTACTAGTATTGATGGGATATATATTTAGCTTTACTTCGAAGCGTCATTTGACCCCCGTTATCCAGGGCATGCAGGTTTGCGACGACAGCTTATTGAATAGGTGTCAACTTTCAAGTTTAACAAGGCAACAAAATCATCTCATTTCATCAAATCGACAGTAGTAATACTGAAAAAAATACTCATACTAAATAGGGTTAGGGGCAAAAAACAATCAGCTTCTAACTTGAAACCAAGAGTTGAGTGACTATGAGTTTACTTACGTGAAAAACATTTCTTCAGAGTCTAATATAAGAATAGTGTGCTATTACAGGCTTTTATGAAATATTCTGTACACGGAAGAAATGTAATAGGACTACTATTATAACAAAAGCAGGACAATGACGACAGCTTCTTAAACGTGGAGAATCATGAGATCTTACTTAACGGTCAGATTACGCTTTACTTGAAGCGGCTAGCTAATACAGAGAATCGGATTAATTCACAGAAACTAAGTAACGTGGGTCTTATAACAATATGAATTAGGATTAGTTTCTGCACGATGGAGATGATAGAGTCTTAATTAAGTAACTGAAGATAGCAGTAAAGCAACCTGTGATATTCGTTGGCGAGAAGCTTAAAAAACCACTAGAAATGGCGAAATCTCGTATCATTGAATTACTTATACATGAAATTACTTAAAAAATCCCTAAAATACTGTAAGTTCCTACTTACATTGTTTTTTATTTTTGCGACTGTTTGTCATTTTGAGAATTTGGCACTATTTTATGAAACGATTATATCTCTTCAGAGGTAGAATGCATCTGGGTATTTATACGTGTATAGTTCCACATATTATTTAACACGTGGTCGAGGGATGTTTAATTATTCGCCAGCCAATCACCGTCGCCATACATTTTAAAGCAGTAAAGGGTAACAAGTACTTTATTACTAGTGAAATATATCATTCACACTGTATAGGTACATATTGTATGAGGTGTCAGGTTCAAAGCGAATGGGGAGAAGAGGGCGTTGACCCCTCAAGCATCTACTTTGCCAGATTTGCTGAAGTTTAATTTTCTCAGACATGCGGCGATAGCCTAGTGGTATACGTAACGGACTGGCGAGACGATGGTCTCAGGTTCGATCGCCACCTAGGGCACAAACCTCTGACTTTTCGAAGTTATGTGTATAAAATTTTAAGTATCGCTCGCCTAATAACGTGCCCGGTGGATGGGAATAGACTCGCCTCCTATTACATTGGGACGTAAACGTAACTGGCGAAGTGTGGGTGTGTAACACGCCACTGCCTACCCCTTCGGGGATAAAGAGCGCGAAGAAGTTATGTATGTAACTTTCTCCATGATATTTCACTGGCAAAACACTAGGATAATAATCGAATGACTGCGAAGACATCTCTGCTGATATTGGGTATAACTATTGGAAAAATGCAATTATTTTAACACGACTAGATGTATCAATGGTGAGGGTCAATTAACTTCTCTGCTCTATTTATATTGCTCGACGAAGTCTAATAATATACTAAGAGTCCTGATCAGAAAGTTCATTATACTTATTATCTCCTATTTCTTAATTTTCAAATCTGAAGTGGATTCACATTCTTAGGCAACAAAACGTGAGCGTTATACAATATCTTTTTGAAGCATTTAAGTATCTGAATATTAAAACTAAGCGTAAGGAATTTTCAATGTTCTATACTATCAAAACAAGATGCACCCCTTCAAATATTCATCATCAATTATATTACCATCACAAAGACATCTAAGCTTGTGACTACACGCGTGACTGAGAGATGAATATACACATGGACAAGCATACGACGTAACTCAGGTAGCCGGTAACCCATCCCTTGGTAATACCTCAGTTTCCTTGTGCAATATTCAAGGGAATATAGGGGTGGCCGTTCGTGCTACAACTACCAATAAGGCAAACAGACCCTTACGAAACACTTAAGAAAAAGGTGTGGAATGAAGAAATTATTAGGAAATATTTTCTTCAAACTTTTTCGTCGTTCGCATGTCAACTTGGGCAGACGTGTTTTGTGTTCGTACGTGATTTAACAAAGTTTAACGTCAAACAAATCTACTCTCTATCGCCGATAAAATAACGTATCAATCAGTGTACAAAATAAAGACTTAAAACGCGGGTGACAGTGCGCGTGCGCCTCCCCTCTCTATTCGAAGAAATAGTCCGACCGATATTCTTTGCCTCGCTCGCTCCCGCCACAGTAACCTGACGGTGCCTACGGTGACGCAGTGGGGGTGGACCGTGCTAGAACGGCTCATCCGATCTTTCACCTCGGTCTCAGCACATCAAGACGCAATTAGCAACCGACTACAGTGTCCAACATACATTACGGAAGCAAAAAGCGGTAACTATAACGCAGTACTAGCTAACAAGCATTGTACGCAATCATACGCAACGATTGCTGTCGATCGTACAAAATGAGCGTTCAACACTCGCCCAATAGCGCTCGGCCAGGCGGCGGATCGCAGCCCGACCTGTCGAAGCTAACTAATATGGAAACGGATTCCGCTATTACCTTTCGTAAACGAAAGCAACATTTTGATGACTCTAAATTCTCAAATGAAATAATAGAAATGCGAACAGAGCTATGCCGTATCTCTTCTTTGCTAGAAAAATATACCAGCTCTAATGAACAAATTCTTAACAAAATGCAGGAAAGTATTGCGGAGGTTAAAACTCAAATTGCTGAAATTAAAATAACTAACGAACATACAACTAACCTACTACATGAGAATATTAATGAAGTAAAGTCACAAATCAACGACATCAAAACATCTTCATTCAAAATGACAACGGAACAAAATAAAATCATAGACAAGGTCACCGTCCTTGAGAGCAAATTTTATGAGAGTGAGAATAAAATTAAGTCTTTGGAATCTAGCTTGGACCCAACAAAAATTGGACATTCTTCAACCCACAACCCCGAGATTGGAACCACATCGCATTGCAATGAACAACTCATACGGGAAGTACAAGAGCGTAATGAGAGACAAAACAACATTATAATAGCAGGGTTGCCAGAGCAACACTCTCTGAATGACAAAGAAAGATACACTAAGGACGAAACCGATGTCATAAATTTAATAAAACTTATTAATGAAGACATTCCAAAACCCATTAAAGTAGTACGTATCGGTAAATACACTTCATTGAAAAATCGCAGAATCAAAGTATGTTTCGGCGCCAAAGACCCAGCCAAGGTAATTCTACGAAACAAAAACAAACTTCCTGATCACATCAAAATATACTCTGACCAAACGCCCGCCCAACAAAAATACTTGCAACAGTTAAAAGAAGAACTAAGTCGTCGACTAGCAGCTGGTGAAACCGACCTCACGATAAAATACATCAATGGCACACCAAGAATTGTGACGACTACCTCAAAAAACTCCCTAGCATAACAACCACCACAGAGTCAACTTTTACCGCTAACACCTATCAAATAATTAATGACTATGGACACCTCCAGACTGGCAAATCTCGACTTGCTTTTCTCTACTTAAATGCTCGTAGTATCCGTAAGAAAGGTAAATTCGATGAACTCAAGTGTATCATTAGATCAATACCCACAACCACACATTTAATTCTACTTACGGAGACCTGGATTAGCAATGAATCACAAGCTATAGAACTGCAAATACCAAACTACACACATTATTACAACTTTCGTACGGATAAAAAAGGAGGCGGCGTATCCGCATATGTGCACAACAATTTGAAACACAGCCTTTCGGAGTCAACTTATCTGGATGGAAACAACTACCTTTGGATCCGAATTGAAAAATATGCCTTTGAGATTGGAATAATCTACAATCCCGGGGACACCGACTACAAGAATTTTCTCGACACGTATAATTTACAACTGAAACAACGACACAGAGCACTCGTTTTTGGAGATTTTAACATCGACCTCTTATCAAAAAACAAAACAACGAGACAATATACAGATCTTATGAATGAAAATGGATACAAAATACTCAACAAAATTAGCAAAAAATACTGTACGAGGGACTCTGCCACGCGTAAATCCATAATAGATCACGTCAGCACTAACCTAAATAACGATCTTTTCCACATGGCAATAATCGAATCTTCAATGTCTGATCACAATCAGATTTACCTAGAATTGAAGAAGATAAAGCCACCAAATAAGATATACTCCAAATACGAAGCAATCGACTACACAAAGTTGTACAAATTGCTCGAAGAAAGCAACCTTAATGACATGGACATCGATTATGCTAGCCTAGAAAATACCCTAAAGAATATAATCATAAATAGTAAGGAGACAAAGACAAAACTACTCAACCTTCCCCAAAAGGATTGGATCAACAAGGACATCATTTATGGCATAAATCGAAGAAACTACATCTGGAGAGAATTAAAAAAACAACCGGCTAATGAAACCCTGCTGAAAGAATACATATCAACCAAGAACTATGTATCGAAACTAATTCAAGATACCAAAGACACTTACTATTATAGCGAGTTCACCAAATGTAACAAAAAGCCTAAACAGATGTGGAACCTGGTCAACAGCTTAGCTAATAACAAGATCAAACATAGTAGTATCCCGTCGCGACTCATAATCGACTCAAACCAAATAACTAGCACAGCTGCGATCTGTGAAGAATTCAACAGATACTTTTCCACCATAGGACCTTCCCTAGCCGATGACATTCCCAAACAGTTCCAAGATAATTTTATCGACGCTCTCCCTCGTTATGTTATATCCTCCGAATTTTCAACCTTTGAACCATGTAGTAGTAAAGAAATTTTAGACATTATTAATAACCTAGACTCAAACTCCAGTGCCGGTATAGATGGGATCAACACCAAAAGTATCAAATGTATACAAAATCTAATTTCCAACAATTTAGCCAAATGTTTCAATCAACTCTTACTAAAGGGTGAATTCCCTGACAGCCTGAAAATAGCAAAGGTATCCCCAATCTATAAATCAGGGCCCAAAACCGACCCTGGAAACTACAGACCCATCTCGGTACTCCCTGTACTTTCCAAAATTCTAGAAAAGATCTTGCATAAACGCATAGAAAAATATTTAAATAACATTCACTTCTTTTACGAGCGTCAGTACGGTTTTCGACCCAAAAGCAACACTCTAGCAGCTACAGTTGACTTAGTCACCAAAATCAAATCTAATCTTGATAAAAAAAACATTGTACTTGGCATATACATCGATCTGAAAAAAGCATTCGATACGGTCAGTCATAAATTGCTTTTAAACAAATTAGAACGTATAAATTTTGAGGGAGCGGCACTAGAGATGCTACGTTCATACCTCACAAACAGATTTCAAGTGGTAAAATTAGAAGATACCCAAAGTAAAATCGTACCTATCGAGTGCGGTGTCCCCCAAGGGTCCTTGTTAGCGCCCTTACTTTTCGCTATTTACATAAATAATATACAAGAACTAGGTCTCCATGGTCACACAGCTTTATACGCTGATGACACCTGTTTATTTTACTTTGGGCCATCTATACAAGACATCATCACCAAAGCTCAAGCAGACCTCAACAAGCTATCCACATGGTTTCAATGTAACCTCTTGACGATAAATATCTCAAAAACCTGCTATGTCATTTTTAAGTCCAAAAGTAAATCAATACCCCCTTATAATCCATTAAAAATTAATGACACTATCATTCAAGCAAAAAAATGCGAAAAGTATTTGGGTTTAAGAATGGACGATGCACTGTCGTGGAAAGCTCACATCCAACACATAAAATCCAAACTATCAACTCTCATCGGGTCATTACGGCGCATAGTCCGTTGTATCCCACGTAAAGTTCGCTACTCTATTTACAATTCTTTTGTCAAACCGCACCTACTATATCTAATAGAAATTTGGGGCAACGCCCCCAAAACCTATTTATCTGAACTCCAAATAATGCAAAATAAAATCATAAAAACTTTATTCAACTATCACTATCTAACACCAACCACAAAAATTTACGAAGATACCAAATTAATGAACATAAAACAACTATATATTTACAATACATGTATCCTAGTCAGAAAAATACTAAGCGACTCTCTCCATACTAACTTATCCTTTATACGAATGAGGCAAACAACACAGCGAAGCACGCGTCGAGCGAGTTTCTTAGTTCGACCCAAGATAAAAACAAATGTCGGTAAATCAATGTTTACCTATGCCGGCGCTGAACTTTATAATAAACTACCGTCAATTATTAAAAATGTCAGCTCTTTTAATATGTTCAAATCAAAACTTGCGCAGTATGTAATTGAAAAATATTAATATTATACTTAAATTATTGTCCAATACTATCTGTCAAGTGCATTTGAAGGTATTAAAAGTGTGTGTATGTGTAAAAACTGTGAAGAATGTGAACGATGGTGATATCACCCTACAATGTAATATTTAAGTTCTCATGTAAGTGACTTTGTCTTTTTTGAGAATAAATATTCTTTAAACCGAAATATCTTTTGGGTCTCGGTGTCGATTTGATTTGGTACGGCTGGAGGTGGAGAAAGATGTCATGTACGTATCGTATGTAATATGATCCGACATTGCTAGTAAGTATAACCTGGGTTAGGACGGTTAGGTTAGGTTAGGTTAGTTAGCTGGTTGTTACAATAAACAGGCGTATATTTGCTAGCAATCTCCAGCTTAGGCAGATAATGTTGAAGTTTGATGCGTTATAATAACAAATTTTTCAACATGCGGGAGGGATCGGGTTTAAATCCACGGCGCGCACCACTGACTTCGGAGTATTATGCACATAAGTGCATATTGAATTATTAATTATCGCCTGCAACTTGCCCCCGATTGCAACTGGGATAACGCAAGGAGGATGATGTACTTATATGCGTCACAGTATTATAAGATGTCAACAGTCTCATCCCCACGTACCTTTAAAAAATGTTGAGAAGTTATAAAACCACCCAACCCAACAAACAAAAGAGATTTGGGCGATCAAACATATTGTTTCTGATCGTTTCAAAATTCAGATGGATTTATTTTGTTTATTTAATACTTTATGTACAATACATTGACGTGACAACGGGCATAAACTAGTAAATCATAAAGCTTTTAAAGTAAAAATGTGGTGAAAGGCGTGACACAAGATAGATTTCAGCTGAAAAGGAAAAACAACCTGCAACAGTGTCGATTGGTAACTGGTACACTATAAGAAAGGTATTTCTAACCGATATTATATCGAAGACAAATAACCCCTGCTGTGTTCGACACGACAAAAACTATGATACGGACTTCTATCCAATAATATTAGGGGTTATAGAAAATAGATTTACTTTTAGTATCGGCGATAATGCGACTACAACTACTATGCTGATCGTACTTTGCACGATTCGCAGGGTTTTGGTGCGTTAACAATGTAGGTATGCATTCTAGCGTTTGTCCTAACTGTTTAGGGGTTTACCTACTGGGCCGCAAATGTTCGTCCTATTGTTTAGTTTTAAATGTAAGCAATAAAAATACAACGCCTTAATTTATTTTTATACCTAGTGTTGTATTAAAATGAATGTGTCCAAACGCAGTCTACCGAACCACATTGTTTGAATAAAGTAAACCATTCCTCCTCAAGGCTACAGGATTCGAAAATATTATCTGCTAAAGTTTACAACGCCATGTATTTATCAAGTTACTTATTAAATTTACCAAATTAAACTACTAAAACTTGGATTTTACAAATAATTAATTTGCTTGATGATACTAGTATTTACCGAGTACATTGACGAAATAATTGACCTCTAGTCTGAGAACTACTATGTCCTGGTGGACTCAAATACCTGGTTTACATCATCAGCCTTTAATATATACCTGGTTCACTTGGGCTTTTCGCACATAATAATCGTATTCTACACCACCCGGAAATGGGCCAAGTAAGTCTAACCCATTCCTATGATCAGAACGGAGTCGTCAAATACTCAAACTAGGTACCATTGACTACAGTAAGTCTGACCGATATCTAGTCTTAACAACTGCCATCAAACTTGAACGTAACCGGTCTCAAAAGCTACGTACAAAGTTTCGAACAATCTTTTGCTTTTAAAGTTTCATTTTCTTTCCGAAACACTAATGGGAACTCAGGTACGGTCCGCCTGTATGAGATGATAGGACTACTATCGGTTCTGTGTGACGCAAATTGCTACAAAGTCAACATCTCATGTTGATATTTTTGTGCAAGCCTTTTAGGATTGACTAGACTTCGCTTCGCGTGAGACTATTTTACCTCCCGTAGGGTGGAAATTTTGAATAATTATCTCTTAGTATGCACATACACTCTTCAAATAACATACATCCCAAACAGCTTCCTGCGTCTAGTAGTTTCAGCTGTGTACTTTCTGTCAGTCAGTCAGCAACGCAAGAATTGTATATATATGTATACGGATAGTTCCAAAGCTTTGCCGGTATTCGCAGGTGTTCTTCCGGTCGATCTCGAGGCGCAAAGACAACAATGTATTACGTGACAAAAGAGCAAACTGGCAAACATCTGGTTATCAGTGAATTACTGTGATGTCCTTCTGTTCAGGTCGCATAATTGTGCCAATGTTAAAAATTTGGTAACGATTAAGTACGAACTGCTCATAATTTTTCATAGGAGTATAGTCTTATTAAGCAAATGGAGCTTAATATTCCATTTGCTTCTTTAGCTTAACACGTATGCAAAGCAAGAACAGTTTCAGGATTGGAAAAACAGTTGCCGAGTTTAATGCGTTAAAACGATCAAAACAAAAGTTCTCCTACAGCATTTCGCAGTCCACTGTCGGAGTTAATCCTCTCCTAATTTGGTTCACTAAGCACTGTAATCGATAGAATGACTTGGCGCACTATACTATGCTGGCCAGGCGGGCTAGTACTCGTAAATACTCGTTAATCATATCAATCACATTTCAAGTAAGTACATTCTAAAAATTTTCTCTACTTCTACTCAAATACAGCATGTCTTTTCAATCATCAAAATATTTACAATAACCAAGTGTCTCATAGAACACAACCCTCACTCCATAAACCAAATCTTCCATAAACCAAACACGGTTTAAATCGAGCGTTATGAATGCACCTAGACCATAATACGTTAGTACTTACAGAATAGTTCATAAACTATTATCTAAGCCACGATAGCAGAAACAAGTAATGCAGTAACTTTGCAAACACTACCACAATACAAACGTACGAGGTGCCAACACCTACCTGAGCGTTTAGTATTAGTTTCAAATCGTGTCTAACGTGAAGCCGTATCTTTTCATGACGTTTAGTGGAAAGCTTTTTTTGACATACAAGATTGAATATAACCAGAGGGAAATTATGGTTATGATTTGGTGGGAGTAGACTCAGCTATAAAGGAACTGCTAATAAAATTACTTAGCATAGAGCCCTTGTCAACATTCAAAAGCTGGAGCTCTATAAGTAAAATATGTAGAGAAATCCAGATACTTTTTCTTGAATCCGCTAATATTATAAATGCTAAGGAGACTATAATTCTGACTAAATGCTATGGCCGGGTGGCAAAAATGATTAGAGACTAAGAGGAACAAAAAATCTTAAAATAGCTAACGGGATTCGCGCTAGAATGGCACCGATTACAGTCGGCATTGGAAGAACAACAAGTCGACGTTTTTTTATTTGATTGAAACGGTAATAGGAATTAAGTACCAATTACTTACAATAATCAAAATAATACACACTAAACAGTTCAGAATAGTTTAATAAAAACTTCACCACTGTGTAAAATTGATCAGCAAATATATCACAGCAATTGACGGACGACGAAGTGACTTTTGTGCCGTTGCACCATCCCAGAATTTAGTGTCTGTTTAGTAGTATTGTGGGATCAACCCAGAAAACTTGTATAGAGTCATGAAGTATTCAACTGAAAGACCCCACGCAATTAGTTTGCGCACCTTCCAAGATTCGCTCCGTTATAACCTCAAGGTTTGAAGAACCATGGGAGGTAGGGAGACGGTCAGATTCTCTTCACGGTTGAACTACGCCACCGAATCTGATGCGATGCGTTGTAAAGCCTGAACAATCCGAATACCCTAAACTAGAAAGGATAATACGATCATACTGTATTTATTTAATTTCTGAAAAGGTAATCATTGGCGTGTTTCTAAGATGTTTGTTATACGCTTGTTTGTAAATCTTTACATATACTTTACAGGGGTTTTCTCAAGTGGGGTCATTGATTTGAATTGACAAGTTTGTGTATATCTGGAATATATTCCAAAATTCTTTATAGGCATTATCTATTCAGAAACAGTTTAGCGGAGGTTATCTATAATGATAACCTTTTAATTCGTTCTTCGCGAGACAAAGAATAATTAAACGAAACATGCGGTAAAATCGCATTGCATATGCAATTAAAGCGTCAAACATTTATACATAACTAGTCGACGCCAGCGGTTTCACACGCACATATTTTCGAATTTCCCGTTTTGCTCGATCTCGTGAGAATTTCGGGAAATCCCGTCCGGGAATCCCCGTCGTTTCGTAGTGCGCCCCTACGGTCCGCAAGGAACATACGTGCAAAATTTCAGCTTCTTGCGCCGAGTAGTTTCGGCTGTAGCTTGTCTGTCAGTCAGTCAGTAACGCAAGGATTTTATATATTAAGATTATACAAACTTTCGTTGTTAGGATGGATAAATCTTATTACAGCAGTAAGATAAGATGTTAAATAACCTATTTTGTATACTGTCTCGCTACCCATGTTTCCTCTCGGAATTAGTCCAGATTAAGCGGTCAAGGTACACCACGCTGGTTTGTGCGGTTTGATAGAAATTACACGTTTCACCGTACGGAAACAACTCATGTGGAATATATCTTCGGGTGTATGCAGCGAAAGCATTTGAAGATTGCAATACTAGGGGCACTCTATTACAAGATTTGCTAGATTGGTTGGTAAACTTATAAGTTGTAAGGCAGAGCAGTTGTAAGGAGGGAATCCTTATAGGTATGTAGCTTTTTTGATTACTACGACTTTTTGTACCGTCTTATGATGCATTATAGCTAAACTAGACTACAAACAACTCATGTGGAATATATTTTCGAGTGTATGCAGCGAAAGCATTTGCAGTTTGTAAGACTATGGGCATTCTATTACAAGATTTGCTAGATTGGTTGGCAAACTTATTAGTTGTATGGCGGAATAGAGGTAGTCTTTATGTGTCACCTATATACATATGCTAGAGGATGCCCGCGTTGTTCAAGGCTACTGCTCCGCTTACCACGTTAAATCCTTATTATTAGATCCCTATTTTTAAAATTACTTGTTAATACCGTAAATAATACAACAGATGGCGCTAGCAACTAAAAATGGGAGTCGATGGTAGCGACATCTTACGTCTCATTTTGTAAGCAATGTTATTTAAAATTAAAAAGAAGCGATGGTGGTATAATAAAATAGCATTCTGTCTAATATGTTAATAATGTTATAATATTTGACCTTGTCGCCCATGTGTGCATTTCAAGGTTATAACACGATCTACCGATCTAGTACCTATTTTACGTAATGTACCGGTGGCGTTTATTTATCTAGCGATATTTTTATGACTTCGTGTATAAGTTGAGAACCAATCCAGGGCTCCAGTCGAGACCTTGAGATGGGAGAGGATATATAAAAGGACATCATGACTGACGGTATTGACAGCATTAGAAAAATCGATCAACACTGGAACATTGATTTCGATGTTCTCCATAGCCTCTCGAATATCGCCAGTCACTTCGAGGAGGGCGGAGGTAGTGCTATGACCAGGCCTGAAGCCTGACTGAAATGGACTCAACAAGTCATTGTGGCAGACAAAACGAGACAATTGTTTGTTTACACAGGCCTCAAGCACTTTGGATAGGAAGGGTAAGATGGAAATTGGGTGGAAGTGTTGAAAAAGAGTAGGATTGATGATTTTGGGCAGAGAAATTATATGGGCTTTGCGCCACAAGGAAGGAAAGGTGCCACAGGTAAGGGAAAAGTTTATAATGTGGGATATAGGTGTGAGATATAGGTGCAATAGCAGGTAGCTGATCTAGGATCGTTGTTATCATACTACGGCCAGTGTTGTCGCATCCCACAGCATTGGACCTTATGGAGAGGATTACCTTTTTGATCTCGGCCGGCGACTCTGGAGAAAAGAAAACATATTAAATTTTGGGTTGAGGTAACCCGGCTAAATAGTTGACTATGAGACTCGTAGTTTGGTGATCCTGTGAATCAGTAGAGATGAAATGTTTGTTGATATCGTCCAAACTAAGAGTCCCATGGGAGTCTAAAATGCTGCTGTTTGCCAATACCTAGAGTTCCAAGGAACTTCCAGATATAAGCAGCTGATGAAAAGCTGATATTATCGAGAATATGTCGGCGTTTAGCGTTGGATACTATCTGATTGCGCCGATTCCTAATTATGTTGTGCCTATGTGTTGCATATTCTGCTAAAAGAAAGAGCTAAGAATTTAGGTAACAGGTACAGGTTACTACAGGAAAAATTGGATGCAGATACAGCAACGTAACTGTAAATTACGATATGCTTCTGTCAAAGCCATTCGAGTGCCGTTGACAGTTGTGTATTCTCATTCAAATTGGTTTATTAACGAGTAGAGGCGGTTTTATTACTAATTTGATTGTTATTATATTTGAGAGCACTATGGAGGCAACGATCGGGAGACCAATAGTCTGCTACGCAAAGCTTCAACCCAATGTATGTGCCTCTGACTTTCCGAACCTATGTGCGTACAAACATACATACTATGTATGTCACGCCTGTTTCGCGGAGGGGTAGGCAGAGACTACGGAACGCCATTTGCAACGATCCTAACATATCTCTCTTGCTTCATTCACTCCCATCAGATTCCTCATGCATGCTCTTTTGTTCAAGGTACTTCTAACCTGTCCTGTTTTTAGGATGTCTCCAATCTGGTCAGAAAACGTCCGTCTAGGTCTTCCCCTTCGTCCTGTCCCATTCACACTTGCCTTGTATATCTGCTTGGTTAATCTTTTGTCATGTGCGTATTAAATTGTTAATCATCGCTTACTATACATCGACAACATCGTAATGAAACTTGGATGTCTGAGAGTTCTCCAGGTAATTTCGAAACGTCAATGGTGCAAGTCGTGGGTTTGATCTAGGAATCCTCTGCATAACAATTTGTTAGTCTCCTCCCTTGGCTTTCGCTACATATATGTAATCTCTACATATCTTTATCATAATACCTACTGCCTCGTTGGTCTCGCGGCATAAATGTGCGCGTGGGATTAGGAGGTCTCGGGTTCGATTCCCGGGTCGGACAAAGAGTTACTTATTGGGTTTTTCCGTAAGGAAATTCTCAGTAGCAGCACGGAGTCTCGTAAAGTGCCCGGTACGGCAATAGGCTCGCCCCCTATTACGTGGGACTAAAATAAATCTGGCGAAAAGTGGGTGTAGCAATATACCTCTGCCTACCTCTTTGGGGATATAGGCGTGAGACTATGTATATCTATATCATAATAAGTAGAAAATAAGTTGATACACCTACTCTTCAATATTGTATTAATGTAGAAGATAAGCCGTTATACACAGTGATTCGCAGTCTATTTACTTGGAAAATAGATTTGTTAAACAAACAATTTTTCACTCTACACACAATAATGCAGTATCCGAGTGTAATGCTCGATCAATCTTACTCACGCACACACATAAAATATTTATTACATTATTTTTGTCCAAAACTTATCTATTTGGAGGCTTACATGAGACATGAATAACACCTGTGGATTAATTATTCAGTAGAATAACACCAAACGAATTTATACCCTATGTTTTGTGTAACAAAATAGATTTTACAAAAGGACGGTTTTCAGGTTCAGTATTTTTGGTTGAGTAAAGTAATCCATCTTTATCAGCCGTTGACAAGTTTATGTTTTGTGACAAAATACATAGATTTTTGCGTCATTGAAATCTATTGTTATGAGGTTAATGTCTTGTCCCTGTAGGCTGGCAGTTTTTACGTAAATTTTTCTATTAAAATGTTTTCTATTCATACTTGGCTGCTTTTTTTGTACTGGCGACAGACATTGTAATTAGGTAGACCAGATATGACCGAAAAGCTGCACTTTTGGTATAGTGGTTTAAGGGATTGCCACTTTGTTTGACTACGTGTTCGATCCCCCCACGGAACAACACTTTGTGTGATCCATTACCTAATTGTTCCTTGAGTCAGCATGTTCTTTATGTCCATTGGTTGAATGTTTGTATAGTACTCCAATTTTATTTATTTATGGTCTCACGCCTGTATCCCCGAAGGCGTAGGCAGAGATGTAATATTACACCCACATTTTGCCATGATTTTTTAGGTCCCACGTAATAGGGGGCGAGCCTATTGCCGTTACTGGGCACATCACCAGACTCCGTGCTGCTACTGAGAATTTGGAAAAACCCAGTAACACTTTTGATCGACCCGGGAATCGAACCTGGGACCTCCGATCAGCAGTCGTATACGCTATCCACTGGACCACGAAGGCAGCCCGAAAAGTAAAAAGCAGAAATATCTACCAGTTGAAGCTCACAATTACAATTACATTAGACTAACATTGTACACGTTTCTCTTTGAGGATCCATTCATTTACGTCTCTCAGTCTCCGAAGCTTCATTTTCATGACTCCTTTAAAGGCTTTACCTGATCCCAAATTTGTCCACACTTTAATAACAAGTTACCACGTTCGTCCCTAATGCATGCATCGAACGTATTGACCACTGTGACCCATATAGACTACAATAGGCAAGCATTTCTTGTTTGTCATGGTGGTCAATCTATATAATGACACGCCTTCAGGGGTCTTCAATGCTGGGTCCCGGCATTGTGTGCAAAATGCCTACATTAGAAGCCGCGGTACGAAATATTCCTACCGGCCGCAATAAAGGAAATCTTGGGTGTGATCTTTTTACAAATTGGTCACTATTTTAGACGAGGATGACTTCTAACAATTACGAACTAAACTTTTATTTTTCTTTGAGCTCCTATTTTTACACATAATTAATCATACATAATATTCTTCATCAGCCCTATTTACTGTCCTTCTGCTGAGCACCGGCCTCTTTTCACTATCAGAAGGGTAAGGCCATAGTCTACCACGCTGGCCAAGTGTGGATTGGCAGACTTCACATGTCTTTCGAGAACATTATGGAGAACTCTCAGACATGCAGATTTCCTCACGATGTTTTCTTTCACCGATATGCAAGCGATAATTAAGAATGTAATACGTACTTAACTTCTAAAAGTCGTGGCGTGTCGTATATGTACCGTATATTGACTGCACTATACCGCATATTGACCGTGACTGCATGGTTGGCGTAGTGGTTTAAGCGGCCTCCTCGCCGCTTGACACTGCGCCGAGTGTTGTGAGTTCGATTCCTACACGAGACAACATTGTGTGTGATCCGTAAATTGTTGTTTCGAGTCTGGGTGTTAATTGTTTTCGTTAGATGTATGTTTGTAATGTCCCCCGCGATACAGGATTTAGTCCTAATGCGGGAGATATCTTATGTTAACAAAAAAAATATACATCCATATGCATTTGGTAAAAAGCTGTTATTTTTATATTACAAACAGACACTCTTTATTTTATTTATATGTATAGATAAGTTTAATTGAAAAAAAATTACTCCCTCAGTAGGAATAGACCGTGCATTGCTTTACATACATTCATAGATCAAATATCAAATAACTTGCTAAGCGCTATATTTAACTATAGTACGTTATTGGACAAATAATTTGTTAAGTACTAAGTATACTTTTGTGAGTAGTTAAGTGAGTAGCACTAAGTTATAATGAATTGTTTAGTAATTAATAACTTAAGCATGTATTTGTATTCTGTTTTCCAGCTCTCTTACTATTTTATCAGCATCGTATTTGAACGTTCGAGCTTTCCACATTTCTATTAACTTATATTCTAGGGGAATAACCGACATCCAGAGTATTTTTATTTGCAGAAGAGAGCGCTCTATCTGAGGGCCGATTCTCTTAATTATGTTTGTTCAAAATACAGTTTCGATCTAATGTCAGTATTATACCCACTTATGTCACAAATGGTATTTTTATCTAAATTGAATAATGATATCGTGACTAGATCGTAAATTTAACAAAGTGTCAAACTATGCATCAACCTCTAACTATATAAGGCCAATGAGGCGATCAAATCAAATCAAATCATATTTTATTTGTGAAACATAGGTTTCCAATTGTTGGTTATAAGTAAATAATAGAGTACGCTATGTTTTGTAATTTAGACATACAAATATTGTGTAAAGATAATATTAATGAAACAAGAAATTATCAAAAAATAAAATAGTCTATTAAAATACATAATATTAAAACACAGATTAAAATAATTAAAGTATCTAATAATGTTAATTTAAAAACACATTTTTGATTCAATTCAATAATTCATTAAGTAAGGTATATAAAGTGATGTGAATAATTGCTAAAATGCTAAATATTTGTGAGATAGTGTGTGTTAAAAGTTTAATTGAAGAGGATTTTTTCATGTTTTCGAGTTTTATTTCAACGAACTGCAGAGAAAAGGTAAAGGTAAAGGTAATATATCATATATCTAAAATAAGCTTTCTAAGCATATTTCAAGGATGCAAAAACCCGTCATTATTTTTGTGATACGTTGAAAACTAACTGAGATATAGGTAAAATAATGACGCCGGTCAGCTGTTGCTCGATCAAGAGGTAAAGCAGCCTGCACTACCGGCCATTTTTTATTTTTTACGTCTCGCGCGGGAGGGGTTATTAGTGTTATTACAATTCATTGTTTAAAAACTCGTCAATTGTATACTAACATTTTTCAATAAATTTCTTTTTTTTTAAGATTGATTTAAATTTTTGTAATGACATTGTTTTGATTGAGTTAGGGATTAGTGAGTTAGATAGATTCTAGGAGCTATACCAAAAAAGCTCTTGTACGATATGCGATAATGAGATTCAGTTAGTCGAATACCAATTGTGAGTTAATTCATAATATAATCGTATTTAGCATAATATAATCGTATTCTACTACCTAATGATTTAGTTATATTTAAGTAATTTTATTTTAATTGGAGCAAAATTGTCGTGGAGCCTCTAGAGATGGTTCATGGAGCCCTGGCGTTCCGCGGAGCACTCTTTGAGAATGGTTGATTTATAGTTTACATTATTTCGCGCTTATTTGTACTACTGAATTGCACGATAACTTTGCTTATGTGTGTATACTATAAATAGAAATATTAAATAATTTCACCTATTGACGTTTATTTGATTGGAATCTCTTATAAATGTACCGATATTTTCTCGAAGAAGAAATAAATAAAAATATATTTTTTTAAACGAAAGAACGCTCATTAATGCCCGAATAAAATTACTCAATAGGCTCGCCCCCTATTACGTGGGACCTTAAAACTCATGGCGAAATTTGGGTGTAATATTACACCTCTGCCTACCCCTTCGGGGATACAGGCGTGAGACTATAAGTAAAAAAATAAAAAAATAACTCAAGTTTTCCTTCAAATTGACTAGTTCCATTAAAATATTTTCGTGCGCGGAAGAACTAAATAACTCAATTTAGCTAATTCATTTCATACTCAAGTGATCAGAAGTCATAGTTGCTCATTCATGCATAGACTTAGTAATTTTTTCTACTTATATTTAATGTTAATTTACACGTATCTATTTCTACAATTGAAACACAAAAATGGCTTTATTTTTGGACTGGGCAAGATACAAGAATAAACATTCAACAAACGTTAGACCAAAAGATGCGGCACATTTGGGGGTTCACGAAAATGGTAAAAGGGCAATTTGGCCAAAACCTGAGTTATTTAGTTCTTCCATTATACTTTCGATAGGTATATGGTAAACATGAAAAGAAAACGCGATAGTTCAATACTTATATCCAAAACGTTGTATTATACTAAACCTGGCACACAAAATATTAGTCATTATTCACCGAGAACAACTTCACATTTCGGGCCCCTGACTTATGAGATCGATTTGTCATCTGACCCCGGAATGATCCTGATGCAACCCTAGCGAAACCCCTTTTAAGGAATAGCTTATATTATACCTCAACCTTTATAATAGTCTCATAAAGTTAAGTACATACATCTAAATGCACAATGAAAATGGTGTAATAAATAATTACAGGGGCAAAGGTATGACACCTTTACACGCCGAGGTTGAGATTTTGTTTTCAAGGTATACAATTGTGTACTATTATGAACTCCTTAGACAATACGTAAGTTGACATAGGTGCTTATTTTACCGTATTGCTGGTGACTACGTTACGATTGGTGATATAGTCTAGTACCTAGGTCAAAGAGATCAGTTATTTACATAGAGGCGCATTTCCTATGGGTGCTCTGAAGACAAACTTTCTGTGACCCAAATTGAGAATGAGAGCAAGAGATACGAACATTCCTTCTGTATATCCTAACTACGAGAGCAAGAGAGACGGAGAACGAAGCCAGCGCCGCCAACGGCGCCAACTACGAACTAAACTGGAGACAGTCCACACTTGGAAACGGCATACGAAATCCTTAAGAACTGCGCTTCTATGTAAATCTGTATTCATTGCCTAGGTTGTAGTTGTAACGCAACGTATCTTGTCTCTTATTGGGTATCGTAAAAAAGTTAGCAAGTTTTACTAAACTATTTATGTTGTTTTGATTGATTATATTTTTTGAGGATTTTAGATTAATTATTTTAGTTTTCGTAAATTGTTTGTGTATACATGATAATGTGTCAAAGTGCTACTAGATCGTAGTGGCACATATTTTGTACGCCGAAACCGCTCATATCCAAGCGCTTAATCAGTAAAATAGTCACTATCATATATTATGATATGCGATGATCTGTCCAAAGCATTTATTGTGAATTAGTGTCGCAGGCAACTAATTATTTCGCAAATATTACCGAGTTAAGTATAGAACCATCAAGGATGTCGAATTAGTCGCCTTTTACGACACCTACGGAATAAAATGGGGTATTATATAATTTGAAAAAATGGGGTAGTTACACACTGTATTCCAAATCCGTTACAACAGGGGTTGTATATTCTTTCCGGACACTAAAATATATATCGTTCACTTACGAAATTAAATTGGCTAAACTGGAACGTGAATCGCAATGGTGAGGTTAGGCCTTATAAGGAAAAATACCAAGCCCCCTCAAACTAAAATCCTGAATCTGCTACCGATTAAAGCAGATCAGCAAAACTCGACGCAACAATATGTCGCACCCTTTGTTAGCTAGCAAACTCGATCTATCCGAATGCAGAATGCTCAGCTAAGCTGAATACGGGTAATCATCAGCCACTACATGGGTGACCAATGCGATGAAACCACTTGGAGCATTTTACTTGATTTTAGGAATTGCCAAAAATAGTGCCAGACTACCTCCGTGGTCCAGTGGATGCGTCTGCTGAACAGGAGGTCCTAGGTCCTGGGTTCGATTACCGGGTCGGGCAAAAGTGGTACTGAGTTTTTCTGCATTTTAGTAGCAGCACGAATTCTGGCAATGTGTCCGGTAACGGCAATAGGCTCGACCCGTAGTACGTGGGACCTAAAATTCTTAAGTGAAATGTGAGTGTGGGTGCAAAATACTTCTGCATACCCCTTCGGGATGTATGCAGAGAGATTCTATAAAAGTTTTATTCATAAATATATACTTATAGATAACACACAAGTAAGTTCATATTACACACACCTACATCTGTATTAAATGAGCTTTTCTATTAAAAGCCCAAATAAGTAGAGACGGAGAAAAGAAGATGGAAGGTATAGACAAAATTGGCCCACCATGATTTCTATATCTGAATATTGAACGAAATGAGAAATACTTCTGAGCCACTTTACGTAAATACATATTCGATGATAATCTCTCCCCAGACCACCCAGACATGTCATACTGAATCCAATAACCCGTCATTTAATGTATTATTTTAATTTCCCTTTGTTGTTCTGTATTGTCACAAACATTAATTTACAAGTTTACAAAATTAACGTGGCCGCGGCTTAATGGTACAATTTAGTCCAATAATTACGGACATCGTCCATTGCGTACTCACTAAGTGGACACAAGAGGCAATTGGATGCAGATACAGCAACGTAACTGTAAATTACGATATGCTTCTGTCAAAGCCATTCGAGTGCCGACGACAGTTGTGTATGCTCATTCAAATTGGTTTATTAACGAGTAGAGGCGGTTTTATTACTAATTTGATTGTTATTATATTTGAGAGCACTATGGAAGCAACGATCGGGAGACCAATAGTCTGCTACGCAAAGCTTCAAACCTATGTATGTGCCTCTGACTTTCCGAACCTATGTGCGTACAAACATACATACTATGTATGTCACGCCTGTTTCTCGGAGGGGTATGCAGAGACTACGGAACGCCATTTGCAACGATCCTAACATATCTCTCTTGCTTCATTCACTCCCATCAGATTCCTCATGCATGCTCTTTTGTTCAAGGTACTTCTAACCTGTCCTGTTTTTAGGATGTCTTACTAAACGGTTGAGGACAACATCGTAATGAAACTTGGATGTCTGAGAGTTCTCCAGGTAATTTCGAAACGTCAATGGTGCAAGTCGTGGGTTTGATCTAGGAATCCTCTGTATAACAATTTGTTAGTCTCCTCCCTTGGCTTTCGCTACATGTATGTAATCCCTACATATTTTTATCATAATACATATAATCATAATACTACTGCCTCGTTGGTCTCGCGGCATAAATGTGCGCGTGGGATTAGGAGGTCTCGGGTTCGATTCTCGGGTCGGGCAAAGAGTTACTTATTGGGTTTTTCCGTTAGGAAATTCTTAGTAGCAGCACGGAGTCTGGTAAAGTGCCCGGTACGGCAATAGGCTCGCCCCCTATTACGTGGGACTAAAATAAATCTGGCAAAAAGTCGTCGTAGCAATATACCTCTGCCTACCTCTTCGGGGATATAGGCGTGAGACTATGTATATCTATATCATAATAAGTACAATATTGAAGAGTAGGTGTATCAAAAATTAGTTGATACACCTACTCTTCAATATTGTATTAATGTAGACGATAAGGCGTTATACACAGTGATTCGCAGTCTATTTACTTGGAAAATATATTTGTTAAAAAAATTTCAGTCTACACACAATAATGAAATATCCGAGTGTAATACAATGAAGCTCGATCAATCTTACTCACGCACACACATACAATATTTATTACATTATTTTTGTCCAAAACTTATCTATTTGGAGGCTTACATGAGACATGAATAACACCTGTGGATTTATTATTCAGTAGAATAACACCAAATGAATTTATACCCTATGTTTTGTGCAACAAAATAGATTTTACAAAAGGACGGTTTTCAGGTTCAGTATTTTTGGTTGAGTAAAGTAATCCATCTTTATCAGCCGTTGACAAGTTTATGTTTTGTGACAAAATACATCGATTTTTGCGTTATTGAAATCTATTGTTATGAGGTTAATGTCTTGTCCCGGTAGACTGGCATTTTTTGTCGTCTATTTTTCTATTAAAATGTTTTCTATTCATACTGGGCTGCTTTTTTATACTGGCAACAGACATTGTCTTTTTATCTTTTTTTTAAAAGACAACTCCCGCTTTCGGACTAAATCCTGTGTCGCGGGGGACTTTACAAACATACAACGGACGGACAAATGGACACAATGAACGCCCAGACTCAAAACAACAATTTATGAATCACACAAAGTTTTGTTTCGTGGGAGGATCGAACACGTAGTCAAACGAAATGGCAATCGCTTAAACCACTATACCAAAAGTGCAGTTTTTCGGTCATATCTGGTCTCAAATTACACTACGACTGCATCATACCTAATTGATCATTGAGTCTGCATGTACTTTTTTTTTGTTTTTGGTACTAGGCGGCAAACGAGCAAACGGATCGCCTGATGGTAAGCAATTACCGCCGCCAATGGACACAAGCAACACCGCAGGAGTCACAAGTGCGTTGCCGCCCCTTGGGGTTGAGAAAAGAGATATGACGAGGAGTGGGATAAGGCAGAAGGAATAGGGGATAGGGTCTCCGGCACTCTCACTCACCGAACGAAACGCAACAGTTTAGGTACTGTTACTTTACGTCGATTTTCTGTGAGAGGGTAGTACTTCCCCGGTCGAGCCGGCCCATTCATGCTGAAACCAGCAAGGCTCTATTACTGTGTTCTTTGTGTCCATTGGTTGAATGTTTGTATAGTACTCCGAAAAGTAATAAGCAGAAATATCTACCAGTTCAAGCTCTTAATAACAATTACATTAGACTGACCTTGTACACGTTTCTCTTTGAGGATCCATGCATTTAAGTACGACTGTCTCTCAGTCTCAGAAGCTAAATTTTTATGACTCCTTTAAAGGCTTTACCCGATCCCTAATTTGACCACACTTTTATAACAAGTTATCACGTTCATCCCTAATGCATGCATCGAAAGTATCGACCACTGTGACCCATATAGACTACAATAGGCGAGCATTTCTTGTTTGTCATGGTGGACAATCTTTATAATGACAAGCCTTCAGGGGTCTTCAATGCTGGGTCCCGGCATTGTGTGCAAAATGCCTTCATTAGTAGCCCCGGTACGAAATATTCCGTGCCGGCCGCATTGAAGGAAATCTTGGGTGTGATCATTTTACAAATTGGTCACATTTTTAGACGAGGATGACTTCTAACACTTACGAACTAAATTTTTAATTTTCTTTCAGCTCCTATTTTTACACATAATTATCATACATATTCTTCACCAGCCCTATTTACTGTCCTTCTGCTGGGCACGGGCCTCTTCTTACTGTCAGATGGGTAAGACCATAATCTACCACGCTGGCCAAGTGCGGGTTGGCAGACTTCACATGTCTTTTGAGAAGATTATGGAGAACTCTTAGACATGCAGATTTGCTCACGATGTTTTCCTTCACTTATATGCAAGCGATAATTAAGAATGTAATACGTATTTAACTTCGAAAAGTCATTGGTGCGTGGCGTGGATTCGAACCCGAGACCCTCTGCGTAGCAGTCTGCTTGTCTCTCCTCTCGGCTATTGCTGCTTGATATTCTTAAATAACATTATTTTTAGTATAGTACAAGCCTACCATATAAAATTGAACCATAACCTCGTCACAGTTATTGGCATGACGATATTATTGCCACAATTTCTGCAATATCCCAGACCAAAGGTTTTACATGGTAATCACAGATGAGAGAATTAGTCTCAGATAGAGCGCATTCGTCCAACTAAGTGTGGCACGTTGACAGCTATGTGTGCGTGACCTTTGGCGACTGGCACTGTACGGACACGCGCGTCTATGTGTGTGTAAAGTTGCCAGATTATGAATAATCTCCCACTATTTTGCATATAGTTATGTAATATTCTTATATTCATTTGCGGTTTTGAAGAATTTACCATGGATTTAATTAATGCTTTTATAAATACATTTCTTAAATGTAGGTACCGAGTTAAGTTTTAACTACTTCGTAAATCTTAAATCTGTATATATGTATAAAATCCTTGCGTTACTGACTGACTGACAGATAAGCTACAGCCGAAACTACTCGGCGCATGAAGCTGAAATTTAGCATGTATGTTTCTTGGGAACCGTAGGGGTGCAATAAGACGGGATTTCTCGAAATTCCCACGGGATCGGGCAAAACGAGAAATACGAAAATATGTGCGTGCGAAGCCGCTGGCGTCGATTAGTTGAGAAATAAATAGTATGTATGTACACACGGCACCAAGTCAAGCTAAACAGTTGTTGTACGATTTTGATACTTATTCCCTATGCCATAAGTATGTATGTACACACGGCGCCAAGTCAAGCTAAACAGTTGCTGTACGATTTTGATACTTATTCCCTACGCCATAAGTACGTATGTACACACGGCGCCAAGTCAAGCTAAACAGTTGCTGTACGATTTTGATACTTATTCCCTACGCCATAAGTATGTATGTACACACGGCGCCAAGTCAAGCTACACAGTTGCTGTACGATTTTGATACTTATTCCCTAAGCCATAAGTATGTATGTACACACGGCACCAAGTCAAGCTAAACAGTTGCTGTACGATTTTGATACTTATTCCCTACGCCATTAGTATGTATGTATACAGGGCGCCAAGTCAAGCTAAACAGTTGCTGTACGATTTTGATACTTATTCCCTACGCCATAAGTATGTATGTACACACGGCGCCAAGTCAAGCTAAACATTTGCTGTACGATTTTGATACTTATTCTTTACGCCATAAGAACGGTGCAAAGGTCAAAGTGTATAAGCTTGACGAGTAGCAGGGTGTACACGAATATTTGGATCGTTTGGGGATCGAACTCAAAACAATATTATGTAAGGTATATACTAATGGAAATTGAAATTCTATTACTATATTTATGAGAAAGAAGATATATCTACAATATACTTTTATAATACGGTAATGTATTTTTCATTAACATGACAATCATTATCACATAATCAATTGACAAGTGCATTTTCCCTAATTCAGGCAGAACGGCGTCGACAAAAACTGGCAACACTTACATATTTCTTGCACAAATACGAATTTTATCGAAATTAAATTAGGAAACAGTCAAATTATCAATAGTTACCTGTGAAAAGATATTCCATTTTCCTGTTTTTGTTTTTAGGAACAACTTTTACAGTGTTTAAGAACGCAAGACGGCATTTTGAGAATTTAAAAGTTGAAGTGATCGTGACGCGTCAACTGTACGATGCGTCGTAGCGCACTGAGACGAGTTTGTATTCGCTTTTCAATTTTGTATTTGCTTTAGTGGCCGCACGCAACTGTGCCGTGCGTTCCATCTGATACTAATTCTCTCATCTATGATGGTAATGATAACAATCACCGCCAAGAGGGTGGCACTAATACCACAATACTAAGAATCGTAATCAGAAATAAAATAATACCTGCTGTTCACACATGAACATGCCATTTCAGCGATATAATCCTACGTGAGTTTTTACCGCAACATTCGTGATTTTCATTCAATTAAGAGAAAATCACGTTTACGAAAACCATTTCCACCATACCTAAGTTCTACCCACAGGTGGCAGATATCCCGCACCTATCTATATAAGTATATATAAATACGTATAGTAGGGCTAGGATCTAATAGGGATTGTAGGGACAAATAGGGTTAGGTTCGAGGCGCGTACGAATCGTAGGTCTGTATCACAGCATACCACAGTAGTACCACGATAGTACGTGCCATAGGTTAGGCGCTTAGTAGTAGGTGCGTATAAGTGCTGGTCTCTATCACAGAATACCACAGAGCACCAAGCCTATACGCATTTTACGCTAGGTGCAAGTTAGGATAGGCTTAGGATACATATAGGTATAAGGATTAGGATAACTAGGATAGGATATTAGGTATAGGTGATAGGCTACGACTCTAGGATAGTGTAGGTTAACAAGTTAGATTAGGCCCTTAGCATTTAGGCATTTCTGTACAGCAGGGTCAGTAGCCCTAGGCTACTATCCCGCTGTTCACTGTATAGTTACATACACACAACAAAGTACAATAAATAAAGGGGTTAAATATAATGATCACCATAAAATGCTTTGATACCCTTAGTTCTATTACCAAAAATATATACTTACTTAACACCAGAAAAATAAAGTCTAAAATTACAATAGTACTAGCTCTTTTAGTCACGACTGCACTTCATATTGTATTCGAACACCAAATGTAGTAAATGATCACCAAATAAATATTTATTTTTTATTTTTTAGTAAATATAGGTTCGTGTTTGACCACTATCTTGCCTGATGGTAAGCAATGATGCGATCTAGGATGTAGCACGCTTACCTAGAAGATGCCTATTCACTCGCGTCTTGAAGACACCCAAATTGTACTGATCGGGAAACACAGATTCTGGCAGGGAGTTCCATTGTTTTGCAGCGCGCACGATGAACGAGGAAACAAAACGTTTTGTACGTATGGTTGGAATATCGACCATGTACCGATGGCGCTGGGTAGTGCGTCTGGTTGTCCGATAGAGGAAAGGGGATGAGGGATTAAATCGTGCAGTTCCGCTGCACACTCTCCGAAATGTATACGGTAAAATACCGATAAAGCAGCAACTCGTCGTCGGTGTTCGAGGCTTTGAAGTTTTGAGGTAACTTCTTCATCACCAATGAGCCTCCTGGCTTTTCTCTCTATTGAGGCAAGTATCTCAAGCTGGTATTTGTTGGCCGATCCATCCCAGAGATGAGAACAATACTACATACAGGATCGGACTTGTGCTTGGTATAGACTTAGCAGTTGTCTCGGCGTGAAGTCTCACTTTGGCCAATATTCCAAGCTTTTTTGACGCAGTTGCAACTTTCGACTCAATAAATGAGCCAAAATTGAGAGTCGGGGTGAGTGTAATACCAAAAAGCTCAAGGTGGTCAGCTATCGGCACAGATACATTTCGGAAAGTTGGAGACATTTTGAACGCACTACGTTTAGAAGAAAACAGACATGCCTGGGTTTTTGTTGCATTAAACTTGACCAGGTTGGCATTTCCCCATTGGGAAACTGCCGTCAAGACCATGTTCAAGCGCTTAATCATATCTTCCCTAAGCTCTTCTGTTTGTGCGCCACTAGCTCGAGCATTGGACGTGTAACTCTATGATCGTGGTATCGTCTGCATATCCTAGAGTCCCCGGTATAAGCATATCGTTGATATGCATCAGGAACAGCGTTGCAGAGAGTACAGACCCTTGAGGAACTCCAGCATTAATTGTCATGTGGTTGGACGTGCGGCCGTCAATGACTACATGAATCGATCGGTCCTTCAAAAAGTCTGATATCCAAGCACAGAGTCTAGTGGGTAGACCAAAAGAAGGAAGCTTGCTGATAAGGCTGTCGTGCCAGACCCTATCGAATGCCTTCGAGATATCAAGAGAAACTGCAAGAGACTCTCCGTGATTCTCGATAGCTTCGCTCCAGATATGCGTAGCATATGCTAGAAGATCCCCAGTGGATCGGTTTCGGTGAAACCCGTATTGTCGATCACTGAGGAGATCATTTGCTTCTAGATATGTAAGGAGCCGGTTGTTTAATACACGTTCCATACTCTTGCAGTATGGATGTGACTGAGATGGGCCTATAATTGGATGGGTCGGCTTGACTATCTTTTTTGGGCACAGGTTGCACGTTAGCTAGCTTCCACAACCTTGGTACTTTTCCAGTGCTTAGGGAATGGCGGAATAGGCGTGTCAGTTCTGGTGTAATTTCAGGTGCACAGGTTTTAAGCACTATGGCTGGAATACCATCGGGACCACTTGCTTTATTTACATCTAGCTGTTGTAGTGTTTTCCGAACCTCCGTTTGACGAATGCTTATGTCTTCGTTTCTAGGGTCAGGGTATCCTCCTGCGGACGTAGGTGACTCGGACTCCAAGATATATAAGTTATGTTATGATAAATAAGTTATGTTAGGTTCTATTGCGACCCTTAATTCAAAAATAGGAGCCCTGCAAAGCAGTGCTCCGTCAACTTAGTTTATTAAAGTAGGTGGTGTATCCAACTCCAATTTATATGTTGATATTTCATACAACTAACAAAAAAACGTTGGTTATAATTTAACAAACAAATGCTGGTTTAATTTTGGTGATCACTTACTACTTTTAGATTAACAATGATTTATTTGGAGTCATTTTGTTTAAATAGGGCAGTGAAATGATAAAACTTTGTTTATAATTTTACATTAAAATGCGGCGGGTTTCATTTTAGTGATTATTTACAGATAGTAAATAATGTCTGTTATATGTTACTACATCTGGTGGTAAGTTAAAAATAAGCCATAAATAAATAGTATTTAAGTATATTGAAAAAAGATTATTCCCTCACTAGGAATTTCTTTACAAACATTCATAGATCAAATATCAAATAACTTGCTAAGCGCTATATTTAACTATAGTACGTTATTAGACAAATAATTTGTTAAGTACTAAGTATACTTTTAAGTGAGTAGCACTAAGTTATAATGAATTGTTTAGTAATTACTTAAGCATTTATTTGTATTCTGTTCTCCAGCTCTCTTACTATTTGATCAGCATCGTATTTGAACGTTCGAGCTTTGCACATTGCTATTAAGTTATATTCTAGGGGAATATCTGACATTCAGAGTTTTTATTTGCAGAAGAGAGCTCTCTATCTGAGGGCCACTTCTCGTAATTATGTTTGTTTAAAATACAGTTTCGATCTAATGACAGCATTATACCCACTTATGTCACAAATGGTATTCTTCTAAATTGAATAATGATATCGTCACTAGATCGTAAATTTAACAAAGTGTCAAACTATGCGGTAACATCTAACTATATAAGTCAACTAGCTGAGCCCGCGGTTACACCCGTGTTATTTAAGGCTACTGCTCCGCGTGATGTTATATATCCTATAGCCTTCTTCGGCAAATGGGCTATCTAACACTGAAATAATTTTTGAAATCGGTCCAGTAGTTCCCGAGATTAGCGCGTTCAACCAAACAAACAAACTCTTCAGCTTTATATATTAGTTTAAGATATAGGCAATATTGACGTTCAGTTAACCAATTGTGAGTCGATTCATAATATAATCGTATTTAGCTCAAAATACAATCAAAGCTCAACAAACACTAGTATAAAAGGAAAACAAGAAAATTAACTTTAAAAGAGAATAGAACGTTTCTAACATGCTTTGTAAACGTAGGTACAATGTCGTGCGGTGAAAACATCAATGTTTTCGATTCTACGTTGAAAGTCGGCGAAATGGTTCGACCACTGGTCGGCGATTTCTTCGTATTACAGGTTTTAAAGTGGGTTTATATGGTACTAGATGAGCCCGCGGTTACACCCGCGTTATGTAAGGCTACTGCTCCGCTCCCGTGACTCATAGCGTGATTTTATAAAGCCTATAGCCTTCCTCGATACATGGGCTATCTAAGACTGAAAGAATTTTTGAAGTCAATCCAGTAAGTTCCTGAGATTAGCGCTTTCAACCAAACAAACAAACAAACTCTTCAGCTTATTAGTACTAGAGGATGAATACTATATTAATACTAGAGGATGCCCGCGGTTACAACCACGTTATTTAAGGCTACTGCTCTGCTCTCGTCGCTCATAGCGTGATGTTATATAGCCTGTAGCCTTCCTCGATAAATGGGCTATCTAACACTGAAAGATTATTTCAAATCGGACCAGTAGTTCCTGAGATTGGCGCGATCAACCAAACAAACAAACAAACTCTTCATCTTTATATATTAGTAGGTATAAGATATAGGATAAGATAAGATAAGACAATAATCATATTTGGATGAATAAGGCAAACAGTAGCCGCTGTTGTCTGGGCACTTTTTAAAAAGTAATGATGGCCATTGGAGCAAACAGCAATACCCGGTAGATGACAATAGGCGAGCCTATTGTCATCTACCGGGCACATTATTAAGCAAGCGATAATTAACAATATTTATGCACACATAACTTCGAAAAATCAGATGTGTGTGCCCGGGGTACCTGGGGATCGAAGCCGAGACCATCGCCTCGGCAGTCCGTTACGTACACCACAGGGCTATCGCCGCTAAATTCTGGTCAATTATAGACAGTAATTAGAACTCTAGCAAAACTATCAATTAAACATATATTTGTTCTCATAAAGTAAATGTTGATGTAACTAAAGCTAACATAATAACTAAAACGCACAGTAACAGTTGGTATAATGTTTACTGTGCGAAGGAAGAACCAAGTTTTTATACTCCTGAATAGCGGAGCAAACAAACAAAGTCAGGACAAAAACCGACACCTGGACACATCTGAAGTTGTTCTCAGCAAGTTTAAAAAAGTTGACTTGAAGTTAGGGTACGCCCCAAGCAATAGCTTTTGTTCCCCACTTGTAGTTTTGGGTAACTTATTGTTTTGTGAACTAACTCGTGCATTGTGCATTGACAAAGCATTCAAATACGCTTCGAATATAAAGGCTGCATGGATGGCATTTTCGTTTATCTGATTAGCAGATTTTTGCTTCCAGCTAAGCTCAAAAATATGTACATTCTTGGTGGACAGAAAAACCATTTTATTTTAAAAGGGTTTTTCTTGCTACATGGCTTTCAGAGCTGTATTTATGACTATTGAGGCAAAAACACACACGGGTTAGTAAAACGTGTCGCAATCTGTATTTGTCTACACTATGCGTGCTGCCTTGATTCATACAAACTGACGACCTTATCATTGATTATACATAATGCAACAATACAAAAAACACCAACTGTCTAGTATCGTATATCGTAAAAACAATTCAAAGTAGAAATAATACTATCTGATTAATATTATCTATGTTCGACTACAGCCAGCAAAAATAATCTTGAATATACACAAACGATGACTATGTATTTTGTTTAAATAAACAAAATCTAAAGCAACACTTTCTGTTCATTTCCAAATAGGCAAATATCAGGAAAAATACAAATACACATACAATTCTACCGCACGCGAAATCCATCACAATAAATCACAATGTCATATGAGTGTAACATTATCCTTCCCCTTACAATAGCTCAATAACTGATACGCAAGCAAATCCGGAATACTTCATAAAATTCACGTCAAAAATTTGAACGTTCGCTATTGGCGCCCAAACATGGGGCACAGATTAGTAACACATGGTGTCGCTGATTTATCCTAGTCGACGTTTGATAGGTCGCGTTAGCCATTCGGTTACCTTTTTGTAATATTTACAACGAAAATAAACTTAAAAACGAGGACATATAGTACATCAATTCGAGTCCCACGTCTGGGCGCCAATAAATCTTTACATCTTTCGAATTACAATTGAATTCAGTGGAATTTGTGTGAACTAATAAAAGGTTGACGTGTCTATTTTTGTAAGAAGGCCTTGCGTTTTTATTGAATAATGAGGGTTACGAGTTTTTGTGGCGCTTGCTCTTTTCCTTCACATTCAATTCGTTTTCAGCATTTGGATCGTTTATTGTTCAGTTCAGTTGTTTTCCTTGCATTTAATACAAATCAAAAGTAATGATTATTTGAACTTTAGTACTTGCGTAACGACACCATTCAACTTTTTTATATTTCGTTATTAATAGGGGACATAATTGCGGCTGAATTAAGGTTTTTGTCAAGTAATATTTCTGTTATTTCAGTGTTCGAAAAGTCGCCAGTAATCTTTATTAGTAAGTAATAAACTGAGATGACAAGCACCTTCTAATAGGCGCGCATTTAGCTCGAACAATATTTATTCGGTACACAACGAAATTGCTTGAAAACAGTGCCATCAATTATCAATTTATACCTTCTGAGTAAGAGGAAACGTTTATTTGGTCATTTTTTTGAACTGGTGTTGATAGCGGAAATCGTAAATTGATTCTGAAGGAATAAATCTTATTAATTTCTGAAAAAAATCACTAGAAAAGCTTCATTCTTTGCTGTTTGTTATATTTGGAACATCTTTATTATGAAAACAGAACATTTTTATCTCTTATGATAAAACAAAATACCAATACACCTCTGCCTACCCCATTGAGAACAAAGGCATGAAGTTATGTAAAGATACCATTTTGAGCCGGCTACAGTGCAATTTTAGTGAGTTCAAATTTTGGATGAAGTAGACGGAGAATATACTGTTGAGTAATATATTTAATTAACTATAATTATCAGAAAATATCTCAAAGGAATATCCATTGTACCTATATTGAATCTTAATCTATTACTAGAGGACCCGTGCTGCTCCACAGAATAATTTAATAATATAAAAAATTGTTGATGGTAGAATTCATCAAATCTGAACCCGTTTCCACCCGTATTTTTAGCAGTAGGAGGATCATCCGGTACCAAATCTCCAACAGGACCGTCATTGACCAAAATTCTTTGTTCAAATTTTCTCTGAGCATTTTTCAATTTCCTTCCAAGAACCATAATTATAATTGAAAACACAACTACTCACAAAAAATACGTTATTAAATCAGAAACTTAATTAACTAACTTACGCTAACTTCACTTTTTTATTTTATCTGTCAATATTTTACTATCAAAATTAAAAATATAGATAAACAACTTTTTTTTTATAAAAGTAAGAAAATAGGTTATATTTCTGTTATCCAGCTAAATATTTCTGGGTGTGATTAATCCATCATAATTTAGAAATGTAATGGTAACTTTGGTAGAAATTGTACTTTTGATAGAAATGGTAGTTTTGGTAGGAAAGGTAGTTTCGGTAGGCATTGTACCTTTGGTAGCAATCGTAAGTAACATTGCTAACAAAACTACTATTTCTACTGAAGATACTATTCCTATCAAAACTACTATTTGTACCAAAACTACTATTCGTACTAACACTATCATATCAACAATTTTTTTTAAACTACCATTACTACCAAAACCGCCGGTGCAGGCTGTTAAAAGTACCTTTTCTCTCAAAACTACTATTCTTACCAAAGCTACAATTTTTACCTTATATGACAATTGTACTACGAACCGCTGTAATATGTTCCACATAAAAAAATTAAGATGCCCGAAGAAAGTCGGTAATTTAAAAACACAAAAATTTTCCTAACATAAAACGTAATTTACCCGGTGTTACTGCGTTCCATCGCGGCGGGCCGCCGCCGGCTAGTGAGGACCGGTTCTTCGGCCGACCCCGCCTGCGCGCCGCACTCCACTCACTCGTCGTACATCGCACCGCACACACGCCACGGCCATAATATATATCTATCATTGTACCACGACCTATAGAAATACAGTCTTTCTACCAGATATCGAAGCCTTTTCATTAGCCTAGACCACCAGCATCACATCTCATCATTTTCGTAATTACTTACATTTCTTTTAATAACAATCATACAAATATTGCCAAAATATTAAAATACGATCATCAAGCATTCGCATTATTACTTAATTTATGCAAAATAAATAGTTTTATGCTTAATGATTTTATCGCACTTCGTCGCTTACCTGCGATCTATTCTGTCGACCGGTTTTATGACCCGTCTATTGTTCTTAAACTTTGCGTACCTAACTCATTAAGTTATTTAAAATCATTATAACATTATTTTATGCTGCCGATTTTTCCATTCATTCTTACCTACCTACCTTTCGCTTTATTTTGCACCTTGGACATTTAGTCACTTTTACATCTTCTTAATATGTCTGATGCTAAACTGAAGGAGCTTGTAAGGAAGCGTGGCAGTTATAAAGCAAAGCTTACGTCTTTTATAACATTTCTTAAATTCTTACCAAGTACCGACTTAGATGTTTTTCAATCATCCGAGCTTCAATGCCGGCTTGAGCAAATAGAGATACTATATAAGGAATTCGACGCGTTACAGATGGAATTGGAGCCGTTGTCGGATAATGCGGGCGACCAGTACATTGAGCGTGAACAGTTTGAGGGTCTGTACTTTGGGCCGCGCAAAGGCAATGCTTGCGCCTTCGTGCTCCTCTGCGCCAGCTTCAGCCAACGGTACGGACGATACCATCCAACACGACTCTGGTTGCAAGCACGATTTCGTCAGGCTACCCAAGATAGACTTGCCTCACTTCAACGGGGGCTATCAGCACTGGCTTGAATTCCGAGATACGTATATTGCCTTAATTCATTACAATAACAGTATACAAGCAATTAATAAATTTCATTATCTGCGTGCTGCTTTGACAGGTAGCGCGTCTTTAGTAATTAAAGGCATCGATTTTAAATCTGACAACTATGCCATCGCTTGGCAGTTGTTATTAGAACGTTACAATAACGAAAGGTTGCTTGTAAATAACCACTTACATTCATTATTTAATTTTAACTCCATTCAAAAAGAATCTAGCAGTTCTTTACGTAGCATGGTTGACACTATTAATAAAAACTTGAGAGCACTTGACACTCTCGGCCAGCCCACAGAACATTGGGACACTTTAATTATATACATGATGTCTAAGAAATTAGATTCTGTCACTAGCCGAGAGTGGGAAGAACATAAAAACATTCTAGATACATTACCAAATTTAAAATATTTCACAAAATTTTTATGTAACAGAGCAGACTTACTCGGAACCTTATATGACAATAAAAATTTAAAATATATTTACAACACAAACACTAAACAAAACTACGATACAAATACAAAATCAAATTACCTTACAAATACAAAACCTATTTACACTAAAACTGACAAGGTAATATGTCCTAGATGTTCTCAAAGTCACTTTTTGTTCAATTGTCAATCTTTTAGAAATCTTGATGTCGACTCAAGAGTCAAAAAGGCTTCAGAATGTAATGTTTGTATGAATTGTCTACGTCCTGGTCATACAGAAAACCGTTGTTAACTTTCACATTGCAAATATTGCAAATTCAGACATAATACCCTTTTACACAAGGATACAGCATCAATCAATTACCAAAATATTGCTTTATCTACCAACACAGAACCACAAACTAATCAGGCATTCGTACTATTATCCACAGCTTTGGCAAAGGTGGCAGACGTCAATGGGAGGCTCCATACAGTCCGACTTCTACTGGACAACGGCAGTTCTTCCAATTTTGTCACTGAAAGCCTCTGTGATAAGCTTGGCGTGGTAAAACGAAGCACTAGCTCAACCATCTCAGGTATTAACGATCTTATTTCTAGTACCTCCGAGAGTTGTAGTCTTACTGTGCAATCTTTTTATGGTAGTTATCGGGCGATCATAAACTGTCTTATTTTACCGATGATTACGCAAAAGCTACCTGGCTCTTATGTAGATAAAAATATTATATCTATCCCGCCAGGCCTTCAGCTAGCAGACCCAACATTCAACATACCCTCAGCAATTGACATTCTTGTTGGTGCCGAGATCTTCTGGGAGGTCTTAGGGTCAGATTCAATAAATTTAGGTAAACATAAACCTAAATTACATTCGTCAAAGTTAGGTTGGCTTATTTCGGGCTGTGTATATCAGTCTCGCCTTCATCAACCTGCTTTATGTAATTTCTTAACGAACAAGGAGTCTGAGCAATTTACTCGCTTTTGGGAGCTTGAATCTGTGTCCAGTTAGAATAGTTTCTCTACAGAAGAGCAAGCTTGCGAAAAGTTGTTTCAAGAGACGACACAACGTAATCAGCTTGGTCAATTCGTCGTCAGCATCCCATTGAGGGAATCGCCTGAGTGCTTAGGTGACTCTTATGCGATGGCCAAGCGTCCATTTATATGTTTAGAGCGCAGATTTGATCGTGACCCTGTCTTTAAAAACAGATATTTACAATTTATCAAAGAATACATTGATCTTAATCACATGACACAAAATTCAGCATTAAAACATTCTAAATTTAATTATTTCATGCCTCATCATGGTGTTGTGCGAGAGTCCAGTACAACTACAAAACTTCGTGTAGTTTACGACGCATCGGCATCCAGCACTTCAGGCAAATCCTTTAACGATATACAGATGGTAGGTCCCACTGTTCAAGAGGATTTATTGTCCATACTCTTAAGGTACAGACAGCATCAATTTGTTGTAACAGGTGACATTGAAAAAATGTACAGAGCTATTTTAATCCATCCTTCGCAGCGCTCGTTGCAGCAAATTGTCTTTAGGTTTGATTCCTCAGAGCCTTTACGGACATATACTTTGAATACAGTGACGTACGGTACGGCATCAGCACCGTACTTAGCTACCAAATGCTTAGTATCTCTTGCAGACCAATGTTCAGATTCTAAAGTAATCAAGCGAGACTTATAAGTCGACGATTATTTAGGCGGGGGGGGATTCAATTCAGTCAGTCATACAGTTATGCCAAGGTGTCATTACTACTCTCAAATCAGCTAAGTTTCATCTCCGCAAATGGCAATCAAATAGCCCAAAAATCCTAGAGGCTATCGCCAACACTGACACAACAAATTCAAATAAAACACTGAATTTAAATGACGAATCTCCTTGTAAAACGCTTGGTCTTTATTGGGACTGCAAATCAGACCATTTATTATTTTCAGTTAACTCAGAATATTCAAAAATTAAAATTACAAAACGTAACATATTATCTTTAATCAGGCAAGTTTTTGATCCACTTGGTCTCGTCAGGCCCTGCATACTTAAAGCCAAATTATTATTACAGCAATTATGGATTCTTAAATGTAATTGGGATGAAGACATACCTTTAAGTATACAGTCACAATTTCTTGAATTTATACAATCTCTTTCATGTCTTAACTCTCTTCGTATTCCTCGTTGGATTTCCTGTAGCAATCCATCTGTAGTCGAGCTTCATACCTTCACGGACGCTTCCGAACGTTGTTACGCCGCCTGTGTCTATGTGAGAACAGTGACAGTAGACGGGGCAGTTTGCGTTCGCCTTTTAGCTTCCAAAAGCAAGATTGCTCCTATAAAGCCCTTAAGCATTCCATGTAAAGAGCTATGTGGTTGTTTGATTGGTTCATGACTTTACATGAAAGTACGTGAATCAGTTACATTACAAATTCATAAATGCTTATTTTGGTGTGACTCGACGATAGTTCTCGGCTGGCTCTCTATGCAAGAACCAATCCGACTTGAACAATTCGTTCGAAACAGAATATTCGAAATACAGGAGACTACAACTCGCCATAAATGGAGTTATGTACCTTCTAAGAGTAATCCCGCTGATCTCGCAACTCGGGGGGTGAAGGCTGATTCCATCAGAGCATCCGCTCTCTGGTGGTCAGGTCCAGAATTCCTTCACCAGGTCAATATACAATTTCCTATAGTACCTAACACACAACTTCATTTATTACCCGAGACATCTTTACATACAAAAGTGGATAATAGTTTGAATAGAAATAATAATGTAATCTTAAATTTAATACACAATTTAATGTATAATATGTATGTATTTACAAAAAAAAAGTATATATATGTATGTTTATCTAATATCTAGTACCCATAGTACAAGCTCTGCTTAGTTTGGGACTAGATAGTGTTGTGTGAATGTGGAAGAATATTATTATTATTATTAATACATCATCATTTACAAAATTAATCAGAATCGTCGCTTATATACACCGATTTATTCATAATTCCAAGAAACAGAACACAAAAATACTATCACACCTTACATACGTAGAAATACAAACATCACAGAACTTAATATTACAATTTTCTCAGCAGGAAATGTTCCCTGAGGAATAGGCACACAATTCTTAAAAACAGACAGACCTTACTTAAGAAAAATAGACTTATTAGTTTATCACCATTTATAGATTCTGAAAATCTTATACGTGTCGGTGGGCGTCTTAAAAACTCTTTTTACAGTTTTAGCGTCAAACACCCAATCTTACTGTGTAGCAAACACCACTTAACAAGAATAATATTTCAAAAAGAACACAAATCACTTTTTCATGCTGGGCCTCAATTACTTCTAGCACATATTAGGCTTACTTACTGGTCTTTAGCTGGGAGAAACCTAGCTAAGCAAACTGTGCGTAACTATGTACGTTGTACTCGCTTCAAAGCGGAACCTGTCCAGGTCATAATGGGTAACCTGCCTGGTGACAGGACGCACCTACTTAAACACAGGTCTTGACTACGCCGGGCCAGTGCTGATAGCCGACCGCAAAGGTAGAGGTTGTAGGCTACTTAAATCATATATTTGCGTGTTTGTATGTTTCGCAGTCAAAGCTGTTCACCTCGAACTGGTCTCCGACCTTACAAAGGAGGCGTTTCTTGCAGCCTTCAGTCGGTTCATAAGCCGTCGTGGTAAACCTCAGCGCGTATACTCCGACAACGGCACCACGTTCGGAGGCGCTTTCAACGAGCTCTCACGCTTCCTTCAAGAGTCTCGTCATTCAGTCGAATCAGACATTGCCAACTAGGGTATCGAATTTAGCTTACTCCCCGCATTTCGGTGGCATCTGGGAGGCAGCAGTCAAATCAACGAAATATCTTTTACGTAGAGTCATGAGCTTAACTCACTTAACGTATGAAGAGCTTTCAACATGCCTGGTCCAAATAGAGGCTGTTTTAAATTCCAGGCCTTTAACACCCCTTTCCACAGATCCTGCCGATTTATCTTATCTTTGTCCTTCTCATTTCCTTATTGGGCGGACTCTCACGTCGTTTCCCCGGCCTCAAATAGATGACCGCAATATGCATCGGCTACAATGTTTTGACCACATCGAGAAGCTACGCCAACATTTTTGGCAACGTTATTCAAATGAATACATTTCTACACTTCAGCAGCGGACAAAATGGCTGAAGGACGGTTTTGGTGAAGGACGCCAATCTGCCACCTCTTCTTTGGCTGCTGGGCAGAGTCATCGCCGTCAATGCAGGATCTGACGGACATAGTAGAGTCGCCGACATCCGCACGAAAAAGGGCATCATAACTCGGGCCTTTAATAATATATGCCCTCTTCCAGTGTCCTGATGACATTATTTTGAAGTCCTCCACACTTCAACCGGGGGAATCTGTTACTGCGTTCCATCGCGGCGGGCCACCGCCGGCTAGTGAGGACCGGTTCTTCGGCCGACCCCGCCTGCGCGCCGCACTCCACTCACTCGTCGTACATCGCACCGCACACACGCCACGGCCATAATATATATCTATCATTGTACCACGACCTATAGAAATACAGTCTTTCTACCAGATATCGAAGCCTTTTCATTAGCCTAGACCACCAGCATCACATCTGGAGCTAGGCACTCATACACCCGGTAAGGTTGATTTTCCCAACATTGGGCGGAAATTTCACTACATTTGGGGAAAATTCCTCGGGTCGCGGGGTACTGACGTCGTTACCGCGACTCCGTCATGAGGGTCGATAGAGGAACACCGCGGTGTTTTAGTGGGTATGCCCCCCGAACATCTAGGGGGGAGAGCCGAGCCACACACCCCCCTCCACCTGCCCCAAACTCGGTACAGAGTTGGCGGAGGGGTCCCTATCAGCGATATTTCACTATAGTGATAATTTTACCAACATCGGGTATAATTATACACACCACCACACTCACACCCGTATGAAAGTAAGGCAAGGTCACCTTAAGGAGGCATAACGGTTTTTCCTGGCAGTTACCGCAAGGAACTTATTAGATGCCATAAAACTATTTTTGAATTTAGAACCGTCCATGTAGAGAGAAAGCAATGGAATCTTAAGAAATTCATTGGAAAATATTGAAAAATAAGTTCAATGCCACACATGTCTTCCTTCAAACTTACCCAATTTAAATGAGCATACCATAAAATGAAAGAGCTCTTTTCAAAGCGTGTTATAGGCCTATAACGAAACGCCTACCTCAATGAGAACCAGATAAATAGAAGCAGAAAGTCATTGACTACGGCTACGAAAACGTAAAAAATGTATGGGAGAAAACTGTTTTTGCATATAACTTGATGAATGTGCAAGTTAGATAATTTCTAATGCTTGATGACAAATCTATGCAGCAAGAGCTTTCATTTAAAAAAAATCATGGGAATCGGTTGGGTAGAACGGGCTGGCCGACTCGTATTATAAAACACAAATTCTTTTAATATATAGATACCCACTGGTTCTCATTTCTGATTATTTTTATAACGGTGCCTTTCTGGACTCTGCCTCAAGCAAGCAAAATGTACAAATCGGTCTTCAAGGGATTATAAAAATGGTTTTTAAAATGCCTAAAGCTTTAGCAAAATTAAAAACAAGCAACACGCGATAAAAAATATTAAAATTTATTTAAAATACATATATATAGTCCAGAGCTAAAAAACGGACAAAGGATAAAACAAGGACATTTTAATAGCTCCACCATTACCAAAATTAATTTGACTTTCCACGCTGTTGCAAACAAAAAAATACCAGTTTCTAATTAAATTTCTGACATAAATTAATGAAGTGATAGTGAGTAATGAGGGTTGGTAGTTGGCAGAATGCCAGGTGGCCTGTGCCATGCTAAATTAACGGCACACCTGCATAGCTGGCGGCTTATTGTTTTCAAGCAAGAGTTACCAGATGTCGGCAGTCATACCAGATTGTAAATGCTAATTTAGTGGCTCTGAGATTGGTTAATTGGCTCCAGGGTAGCTCGGTGCAAATGGCTTAATAACTACGTCTTGTAAGACGTAGATTAATATAGCGTCATTCATACTAATATTATAAATGCGACGGTGTGTTTGTTTATTTTTATATGCATTTTTTACGTCGTTATGAAGCACAGCATATGTAAATAGTACGGAGGCTTTACACTGACTTAGATCTACTTATTACCGTGATAAATCAATAACCGTTGGTCATAAAGATGGGGCTGCGGGTGAAGAATAGTTGTGTGCACTACTACTTATTAATACGTGATGGCCTTTGTACAGCAATCCGAGATGCAAGGTGGATAAAATACGCTTTCGTTCCAGCACCGCAGACACAAATTGGGTGACCACAATTCATTCGGCGATCTGATTCTAAATTAAAACGCCCGAACGCTGATTTTCCTTACATTTCAATAATATTATTTTGAAACAAATACTTTAAAGTTTGTTTTTTTATAGACTCATTCCTGTATCCTCGAAGGGGTGGGCAGAGATGTAATATTACACCCACATTTCGCCATGAATTTTTAGGTCCCATGAAATAGGGGGCGAGCCTGTTGCCGTTACCGGGCACATCACCAGACTCCGTGCTGCTACTGAGAATTCAAAAAACTCAGTAAAACATTTGCCCGATCGGGAAATCGAACTCGGAACCTCGGATCAGCAGTCGCATACGCTGTACACTGGACCACGGAGGCACTCATGATGTTTTATAAATCATTCTTCTATTTAAAAAAATACTACGCTCGCATTAGGAATAAATCCTATAACATAGGAGTTTTAATGAACGTTCAAGCAACTGACACTTTTCAAGCTCGGAACAAAAATTTTTAAACCATACAATGTTGTCATATTATATGTGCATAGGGTTCCCACCAATAACTTAGGGTCCCAAGCCAACCTCACCTGCAAGTGGTGCACCTGCCGATCAACGGACGAGGCTCTGGCAAACAAAATGTCCCAATAAGCGGCAATAGGCTCGCCACCTATTACGTGGGATCAAAACACTGGCGAAAAGTGGGCGTTTAATATGCCTCTGCCTACCCCTTCGGGGAAACAGGCGTGAGTCTATGTATGTGTATGTATGTATGTACAATGTTGTCCCGTTTGAAGATCAAATCCATGACACTCGGTGCACTCTGTAACTATGAGGCAGTCACTAAAACACTTGGACTGAAATCAGACCTACAAATTCTGAAAACAGATAAATAACTTAAGTTAAGCGTTTGTGTTATTTTTTTATAACTCCACCGAGAACACCAAAATCAAACTTAATGTTGGGTATTGGCGCCCTACGTGGGGCTAACGCCCAAGTAGCATTTGATGCTCTTTAAGAGTTTACATTCGGTTCACTGATGGACTTAAAGCGTTTATAAACTCTTATTTTGCTTCACGTGTGATGTGTAAGCTGTTTAAATGCAAACACTACTCTTTAAGCTGCTTATGGGCTGTACAGGCATATAAAAGTAGCCTGTCTGACGGCTGTCAGCATTATAATACGACACTAATACCTTTGTAGTCAGCTTTCATTTTATAGGCTGACTAGAGGACGCCAGCAGCTACGCCTGCATATTTTTTTAATTTCCCTGTTTTGGCCGATCCCGTGGGAATTTCGGGAAATCCCTTCTTAGTGCACCCCTACGGTCCTCAAAGAACATACATGCCAAATTTCAGCTTCCTGCGCCCAATAGTTTCGGCTGTAGCGTGTCTGTCAGTCAGTCAGTAACGCAAGGATTTTATATATTAAGATTAAGAACATTTTCAAAAAGGGCACATATTATGGCATTTGCTGTCTAGCGGTCTACCTGTGTCATAGTATATTGCTGGCCTTTTAATAGACCACATGTGAACAATTATGAAGGTGGTGGTACACATGTGAACCTTTATGAAGATAACAACATTTTTATACCACACACGTGAGCCTTAATGCAGAACTCTGCAGTATTATTGGTATTATGGTACACATGTGAACCACCATGTAGGTCACAATTGTAATTTGGTGTTACAATGGTTCACACAGATGTCCACCATTTTCTTTTATTATAACCTAAATATTAACTAAAATATTTCATATAACGATAGTTTTATATAATACTACAGAGTATTCCTGTTACATTTTTTGTTTCATGTTACAAATATAATGTAATAAAATCACTTCTAGTCTAACTTGATACCATAAAATAACAAACTAAGAAAACCGACTTTTTTCCCCCTGCCAATTTTAAATGTTTTTAAAGTATTCAAAGCATTTCTCATGAGGCGCGTGAGTTTTTAACAGTCAAAATGTATATATTTCACAGTTAAGTTACATTTCCATATGGATAACACTGTTAGCATTTGTAAATACAGGTCCTTATTACCACTTTTTATTATAAAATCCTCATTTATAAATAGAGATAGAGTTTCTGCGACGACTATTTAATAACTTTGTGGTTTTATGATTATTAGCTTTGTTATAGCAATAGTTTAGGGTACGCGTGGTCTGAAAGCTGCTTTATTCTGCTTTTGTAAGCAATTATTACTAATAAGCCTTTATAATTAGTCACTTGTTACTCATTATTACTCACTTGTTACTCATTATTGCTCACTAGTAGTCTTCTATGGCGCCATCAATCAGCTTTGAGTCCACGGTTACCTCTTGTACTGCTAATGTAACGCTTTTATACAGCTACTGTGCAGCCATTTAAACTTAAGGCTGTCTGATTTGTGCCCAAACTGGTCGTATATCAGCTGTATAGTAAGTTATACAGCCCTTATACAGCTAACTAGTACAGCTTGTGGAGTAAATGTGAACCATTAGACAAACTCTATACAGCCCAAAAATGCTACTTGGGCGGGTATAAAACATTTACTTACTTATAAAACATCACATATTTGGGGGGATAGGCCTCGTTAGCCCTGTTTGGAAATCTGTCCAGGAGAAGGAAAACTCAAAAGTTAAGCCAAACGGTCGGGGCGATGGGCCTCGTTAGGCTGGGTTGGCAACCTGTCTAGGAGAAGGAAAACTTCGAAATTAAACCAACTTTCAGGGAGAACACCCGACACAAAACCCCAAATTAAGGTGTGAACCGACCCGTGCCGCGGGATTCGTGGCCAGAGGGAAAGCTGGTCGTAAACGGAGAGTGCCTGTGTTGGTGGTCACAGGACACAGCTGACATTCCACCTTACCCCCGTAAAGGACTCTGCGGGGATTTACATTCTTGATCTCTAAATCTCGTGGCAACGAGATAAGACGTGCTGCAGGATAAGATTACACTCGAAATGCTGAGGGCTGGACAGGGCATCTTAGTTAGTCACCTGCAGCGCTTGTTGAACTTGTGCTGGAGCACCGGCCGAGTACCTGATGACTGGGCTACAGCAGTAGTTGTGTGCTGTGGTCATTATAAAGGAAAAGGCTCGCAGCAAGACAGCAAAAACTATAGAGGCATTAGCCTTCTCAGCATTGTTGGCAAATTGTATGCGAAGGTACTTATTGAAAGAATTATGATAGTAACCGACAAGAAAATATGGGATGTACAAGCGTGATTCCGAAAGGGTATGGCGTGTACAGACCAAGTCTTTTCCTTGCGATGCATCGCCGAGAAATTCTTGGCCAAAGGTCAAAAGGTCATTTGCGCATTCGTGGATTTGGCAAAGGCTTACGATAAAGTGGTGAGGAATGAAATGTGGTCGGTAATGTTGAAGTATGAGACGAACAGAAGCCTCTTTCTAGTTCTGAAATCCCTTTATGAGAATTCTAGAGCTCTGTGAGGATAAACGGGTTATACACTGACTGGTTTACCATTAACACAGGTGTTAGACAAAGATGTGTAGCGTCGCCGTAGCTGTTTAACCTATTCATGGACAGTTGAAGAGTAAATGCAATGAGTGAATGGAGCTCTGAAGATGTTTATGAACAGCCAAACCGTGGGCACGTTTTGGCTGTTTAAAAGGGACGATTAGTGGTGGACTTGAGAGTAGAAGAAATGCTGTAGAAATGAGAGCAGTGTGAATTATGTGTGGTGTGTCTTTGAATGACAGACTAAAGAATTGTGTGATAATAGAGTATTGTGGTGTAAAACGTGGAATCCACGGCGCGCACCAATGAGTATATAATTCGGAGTGTGTGTCGTGAGTGTGTGTCGAAAGAGTGCGTATTGAATTGTTAATTATCGGTTGCTGGAAGATCTTTGACAGTCGTTATAGGGCGTCCGTACCTTCTAAAAAATAAACTGAGACTAGTCTAAACCATGGAATAACGCTATCCCTTTGGGTTGCGGAGGTCAGACAGGCAGTCGATCTGTCGAAAAGTTAATATTCAGCCACATCCGGTTAGACTAGTAAGCGGACCCCAGATTGAAACTGGGATAAGGCTAGGAGGATGATGATGATATCTTATTCTGAGGGGTTAAATACATATTTTGTTCATTTAATTTAGAACTAAACTCAACAATAGTCAAATGACCTTGAATAAAACTAAGCAAGATTAGAGAGCTACGTCCAAATTAATATAAAACAACATTTAAAACGTGAGGTCATTCATAAATTATTTGCTCAATTTAATACTCACGGAATTGGCGTCCAAATATCGCCTCAGGGTCATTTCGCCAAGAGTATTTGAGTTCAGAATAATGGGAACAATTATAGGGCGAAACAGGAACTGTGTAACAATAAATGAGGTTATTCACCCGTATTATTATTATATTTTTATTTCTTTATATACCCTCCTCATTAAAATTTTGGAGCGAAAGTAAAATAAAGAGATGTAGGACGTATTGCTCGGCGTTGTATGAACGTTTCGTTAATTTTTCCTTAACCTTGTGTCCTTAACGTTGTAGTTGGTAGTATATTTTTATTATATTTTAGGAAATTTCCCTTTAGACATTATGAGAAGAAAACAAGCTACACTAATGGATGAAAATAAAAATATAATTAGGTACCTACTCTTTGCTTATATGGTAATAAAATACAGACACTAAAACAAAACAAAGCCTAAATAAAAAAGCCATATCAAAATAATCAAATTAGGAATGGAATATAACTTTCTAATGCATGCTATTTGAAAAATTGTACCGATTTACTCTTTCGTTTTTTTTTCTAGTTAAGATCGAATACTTCACAGCCCTCATCTTACAATCATACTATAAACATATACTTAAGAATATGATCTAAGTCTAAACCTAAATTGAACTTAGTTACCTTGCCTGTAAATTGTACTTAGTTATGTTTTGTGTACTAACACAAATAATTTGTTGTGTTTATGCTTCTGCCATACTCTGTCTTCGGAATATACTTAGCCTGGTCTAAGTGAATATATTCGACTTGTGACTGCTAAGTGAGTCATCACAATTAGTAACTGTCCCCTCAATATCATGTGACCTAAAGATATTTGAACTGCGCAATCCAAAGTAAACCAACCAGATCCCGTGTCACAGTTTCAACTGCATGTGTGGTGAAGCACTTTTGTTGCCAACTGATTTATAAATTGGTGACCGGTCTTAGAAGCCGCTCCTTTCCGTTCCACCAAGAAGAGGTAAAATCGTCGGTGCCTGATTACCAACAAAACTACAACAAAAAATAATCTTCTTTTGTATATACCTAGGTATAAAGTTCTCCCCTTACTGACTGACTAACAGACAACGTACAGCCAAAACTATTGTGCGCAGGGCGCTGAAATTAGGCATTACTCCTTAGGGCCTGTAGGGGTGCACAAAAAAAGGATTTTACGAATACATCAGGAAGAAATGGTTAAATAAAATAATATATACGAGCGTAGCTTCGCCTCTGTTTTTTTAATAACTAACTTATTTTCGAAAAATTCCGTGTACGCTACCCTGACTTTATATGCGGGAAGTTGTTGATAATAAATTGGCTTTTAATTTTAAAACGATAAACATAAAATATTGTTGACAAAACGTAAATTCCACCATCCATTTGTTACCGATATACGGATGTGGTGGCGTTGTAAGCGGAAAAATTAATTATTTTTCATAAGGAATAAGCCAGTCTACATCATCGTCCAAGGGTCATCTCGGGTGCATCCAAGACTTACGTCATGGAACCCAGGCGCCGGTCTAACTAGATTTGACAGAATATCATAATTTCCATGGAAAGACTACTGTCTGATCTCTGCTAACCAGAAGGGTGGCAATATTCAAGATTTAAGACTAGTTTATTTGAGCTCTCAAACTTACTCCCCACGACTGCCAAATAGCTTTATGACAGCCGGGACTGACGGTTTAATGTGCTCAGCGAAGCAAGCAAGCGATAATTAAGTCTAATACGCACATAACTACGAAAAGTCAGTGCTGCGTGATGTGATTCCAACACGATACCTTCTGCATAGCATTCTGTTGGTGTTTCCATAAGGCTATGGCTGGCTGCCTCTAACGGCCATTTTCAATATTCGATCCATACATGAATTTTGAGATTCGAGATTCGTGTTTGACATATTTTGTATGGAGCTTGTGTCAAAAACGAATCTAACATCTTCAGATCTATCTATGGATCGAATATTGAATTCCGTAGAAAATCTACGTAATCTATAAAAAGACATGTTGTGACTGATATATCCTCTTAGAGCCTTAACTATTGAAACTAGAAGCATTCATTTTGGACCGTGGGTTCCTAATAGATCGCATGAACTAACTACAGAAAATAATGTTTTTAATATTTCACCATAAGAGGGTAAAATAGGAGTGAAAAGTTTATTTGAAAAGCCGCTAAAACAGCTAATCTCAGCCAAACTTAGGCATGGAAGTTCCTCACGATGTTTTTCTTTATCTTTAAGCAAGCGATAATTTACAATGTACAATCAAACGAGTTCGTGGTTGATCAGCTTAGAAAAAAATACTTTGGCTTGCTCATAGAGTCGAGGCACACACGCACAATAATACAAAACCACACCCCCATATTCCGTTTGACTAAGCGTTTTTCGCCTTCATGGTGTACTAGCGTCAAGTTTGGCCATTGTACCTACCTAATACTTACAAAGTCCGAAATGTCAGTGGTGCGCGCCAGAGGTTTTAAACGCGAGACCCTTCGCATAGCAGTCTGTTGGAGGCTATCGCTGCCTTCAATAAAACTAAAACGTACAAATCGCTAATCGCTTACAGTCTTACCTGACAAGTGCGCCCCAAAAATGTATATTTTCCGCTCAATTATTCGGCTCAGCTCGTCACGCAAAATCATTAATTCAAGAGTAGGGGGACGTCGAAAAATTTGTCAAATGCAAATCGCCTTTTCAACGCTTGGAACGACAGCCAATCCCCCTATGTTCATGGCGTGATGTTTTTAAATTGTTACCCCTTGAGCCGGTTATTTTGGAAGATAAATGGTAACTGGAAACTCTAGAAGAAAATGCACGTTTTGAATAGTGAATTTGAAGATGGGAAATAAACGTATTTAATTATTCAGTTGTTTAGTAAGTGGTAATGATAGTGACAGTTTTGAGAATGATTTTAAAAGGGGCAAAGTAGGATATGCTTTGAAATTACCCCTGTCTTTAACTTCACCTCTGTCTTGTCTGTTATGCAGTTGGTTGGGTTGCTAAGTACAGTTATAATGGGATAATTGTACTTTCGTGTAACTCGTTTCTGTTTTGTGTTTCTGCCATGTTTATTTGTTAAGGGTGCTGTCTCAGTAACTACTCATGGTATTTACAGCAGTTGATGAGGTAATTATTTTAAAGGCATATTCACTTGTTGAAATCTCGTTTATCAATACATCTATACTATATAAATAAAATTGAAGTTTTTGTCTGTGTATTTGCTAATATCTATGTTTCTTTAAGTTCAAATAATTATTTCCTCGATACAAAGTCATTATCATTATTATCATCAACCCTTTATATTGTCCCACTGCTGGGCACGGGCCTCTTCTCACTATGAGAGGGGTAAGGCCATAGTTCACCACGCTCGCCAAGTGCGGTTTGGCAGACTTCACATGTCTTTCGAGAACAAGTCATAAACAACCTTTATTTAAATATTGTATTCCTTTGTGTCAGTCACTCTGTCTTATTTTTGTCAGAGGTAATCTCTGGAATGGCTAAACTAATTTTAATGGGACTTTCTGAGGTAGACACAAGGATGTTTTTCAGAGGGTGCGCAAAACTGTTGGAGTTGGTTCGTGTTTTAGCTCCTGTTTTATAAACTGTTGATAAACCTCGCCGGAATTGGCTAGACACAAAAAGATTATAATGTCATTATTTTAAAGATTACTTTATTTATTGGGTGTAACGTATGTCCAGTACCTACCGAGTGTGCGTCATAATACCGTCCATACGCTCGGCCAATCAGAGAAGGCCATCGTCCGTGCTCGTGAAGTCTGACCATATATGGTAATATACCGACACCAACTCTGATGGAGAGCTCCTGTATATAAGGAGGCCGACAGAGAGGCCGGCACCGCTACTCTATCGTACGCTCCTACTACCTACCTACGATTTACGTACTACGCCTACGTCGTACGTCTAGCCTTATCCCAGCTGTGGGTAAGTTACTACATTAACTGCGTTAGCGTACTGCCCATCTCTCTACCTGCTAGCTGAGGCCGGCTGGCGCCGCCTGCCTGACTCTATTGGTTGTGGCTCTCCTAATGCTGCTTCCCTTCAAGTTCCAGGTCCACTTTGAAGCTCCGGGCTACGCTACCCAGCTCTCTACACTTCCCTGCATCGTCTTCGACGACACCTCTGCCGACGAGTCTGGCCCTGCCCTGCTCATCGCACACACACCGCTGGCGCCTGCCAGCTGAAGCCAACAGTCTGCGAGGATCTGCCCCGCTACGCGCAACCCTTCGAGCAACCTACCTGCACACTACCGGAGGGAACAGCGTGGGAGACTGCAGCCCTTAGTGTTCAGGCCAGTGTCGTGTTGTTGGTCAGTCATACTCGTGCATAGGAAGTGAGACAATACTCGGCAATAAACACATAGAACCTCTTCTACGTTTTTATTCTAGAACCCGTTACATGGGATAGGAATGGATCTAATAATATGTTCTCGATGGAATATGTCGATAATATTTAAGGGAATAATTCATATGAAACTATGACCTTGAAGTTATTACAAAGCTATGAGTATTTATTACTTATTTACTTTGAAGCCTGTGTATATATGTCGCGATAAATTACACCCAGATTCAAACGAATTATCCTGCTTATTGAGATAAGTCCAAAATGAGAATCAAACCCATTTAAAATTCAACTCTATAAACAAAAGGACACTGTAATGCAAACATCATGTTAATAAGTGTGCATTAGGTACTGCCCCTTTGCACCAGTCATTACAAAAATAATCTCGCTACTTCCGCGAAAGAAATAGCGTGAAAAACCAAATAAACGTAAGTATTTATATGGAGTACAGAGCCGTGTCTGAATGCAAGCGTTGTTAATGATCTGATGCTTTTATAGTGTATTTATAGAACTTCATCTTAGACTGCACATAGATTAAAGAAATAGACACGCAACTCGGCACAAAACTTTACGCAAACCTTTCGTTTCTACCTAAAGAAATGTGGAAGACTTCATTAGGTAGAATATAAGCTAGTAATCCTGTTTGATGAAAGTATCTGTGTTAAAACATCAAAGCGTACAATAAATGCATACGGCTTTCATTTAAATATTATCGGTAAGGTTTAATTCATGGCACTGAGGTACAATATAAACATACTCTTTCATATTTTTTATGTTGTCTAATTTGACGCAAAAAATTCTGAGGGCATCCTCAGATTTTTTTGCCTCATAATTGTAATTCTTGCAGAGCGATCCTCGTGCATACGGCTGACGTGACCCGCCCAGATCCATTTGAGACTGACAGCCTTTCTTCCTATGTCTTTGATCGCTGGGCATGAATATCAACACTGTGGTTACCAGAGAACTGACGACATCGCCGAGGCCGGGCCAGAAAGAGATGGCGAGATGACCTGGACGCCTACCAGAAGAGCTGGCTTGAAACTGCATGTGACAAGGAGGTCTAGAAAGATTTGAGGGAGGCCTTTGCCCAGCAGTGGGATAGCGTAGGCTATTTAAAAACTTAGCATATGTAATAAAATAGCACATATGCTACCTTTCCGCCATGCCGCCATAACCAATACCGACATCAGCGGAATCGCGTAAGAAACTAAAAAAAAATATAACTATTAAATGATTTAAAATTATTTATAATATCAGAAGGCATTTCACTCAACCACTTGTATCCCACCTTGTAAGCTAATTAATCTATGTTCATATTATTTGATCGGCACTCTGCATCCACAAACATAAATGCTCAAACTCCACTTTGATGATGTAAGAGAATAAACAGTTACACTTTTAATTTGGACTCTCTAAGAATAAGCCTGGCAACACTTTTGATGTGGGTACGATTAAGGAAAAGCAATTAAAAATATTATGGGATGTTTACACTCGGAACTGGCAACACACGTTGGGGTGTTGCCAGTTCCTAGCTGCTTTATATTAAAGTGTTTGTTGAGTGGGATAAGTTAAACTCTATGCAAATTCCTTTATGAACACAATTTTATTTATTTTTAATTTATTGCATAATTTTACAAGGTGAACCTTTACTGTGTAATAAAATCTAAGAAGCCGTTTATAGTTGTGATATTGTCATGAAATGTAATAATTGAAGACATAGTAAGAAAGAGACATTTTATATCCAGTAATTTATTTTATTTATAGTCTCATGCCTGTATCCGCGAAGGGGTAGGCGGAGGTGTAAATATTACACCCACATTTCGCCATGAAATTTTAGGTCCCACGTAATAGGGGGCGAGACTATTGCCGTTACCGGACACATCATCAGACACCGGGCTGCTACTGAGTATTCGGAAAAACCCAGTAACACTTTTGCCCGAACCGGGAATCGAACCCGGGACCTCCGATCAGCAGTCGCATACGCTATCCACTGGACCACGGAGGCAGTCAAAAATATCTAATATCCAGTAATCATTTGGCGGGAGAGGCTTTCTGCGAAAGAGGCATTGTATCTTATACTACTTATTACTTTCTATCTCTATTTTCTATTATACTATGTTGCGCTGTACAAACGCTCGATCTATCGGATGGTTGCAACGTCCTTTCCTTGCCATCTTCATTTTTCGACTGCACCTCTGCTCGCTCCCTTGCATCTTGAGTGATGTTTCGTTCGTCCCTCCCCGCGGGGCCGGGGGGGGCCGGCGGCGGCGCGTCGCTCCCGACTGTTGTCGACGGCGATCGCGGTGGCCCGTCGTGACGGACGACCGCGGCGGCTGGGTTGCGGGCAGCGGCGGCGCGGGCAGGGGTACTGGAACTAGGCCCGGCGCCGGCCGCTCCCCCGGCGACCTCGGGAGCACGACCTCTTGAACGCGTCGTAGGCATTCTTCTTCAATACGGCTCGAAGCGACCAACAAATGTAACGGATGCCAGGAATCGAACCTTTGCTAGTCCGCTACAGTGCGCTGGTAGTGTGCTGCTGACGTGTGCCTACGACGATGCGTGTTCTTCTATGTGTGTGGACTGTATGGCTTCGATGTGTAAGGGCTTCAGAAATGAAACATCTTCATACGTTGAGAGCGATGCTGTTCAGGTGTGCGGTGCTTGATGGTTACATAGGTCACAAGATGGTGGTTGAGACGCCAACAACTGGCCGAATACATGGTCGCTTAAGTACCTCGAAACTTTACCTTATCGACGACCATCGCACCGATCACGTGCACAGAGAATCTTTCGTTTATTTTTATTTCAAAAACAGTACAAATGTTACGTATGTTTCGATCCTATTATACATACATACATGTTCTACACATCGTTAGATAGGTCTCATTAAGTTCTATCTATTGGTATACAATACCTAAACCTAACTATTAGCGTCACTAAGTTATTCCATAAAAACTCCCAAAAAATGCTGCCACACAAGGGCCCGCCCACTATATTTTCTATTGAAAAACTATCGTATACTAAATTTATATATATAATTTTGGTGGGCCGTTGTGTGCAACTATATGGGGCATCTATTAAAACAAACACCATGAAAATATCTTTATTCAATTCGAACATATTACATGGTAACTTTAAGGCATAAAAAATTTACAGAATTTCTTAAGTAAATACTATCGTAAGTAAACAAATTTTATGATAAACATACGAATGTTTGTTATTATGCTTATTTTAACTATATAAGGTAATAACTAGCAATAAAAAGGTATCTAGACATGATTTCAAGTCTATATGAAGCTAAAAAACACTTATAAAACTATAAAACGAATATGTAAACAAACAGCTGTTTTATGAAGCATTAACTCTTATCTGTCACTACTGATAACGCTATTTATGATTCGATATCTCAGTTCCCTACAGTTAGCACAAGTTTAAGACTAATGTTCATGTATTACATAGTTGTTGTATATTAACAATCTAACCATTTACACTATTTTAGCTATTTTGTAACGTTTTGACACGTCCGGGAACCGAACCCGGTGTACCGCACGATTAGATAACACTGATTTTAACGATTTTCACTCGCGGTTTCGAATACACTATTCACTGTCATAGTTTTAATGTCTGTCGCGAACATCTCTCCCGCCGTGCAGCAACGCGCGTGACCCGTCGTGTGGCGGTGCTGCAGAGCACCCGGTGAGCGACACCTCGTCACTTGGGCAGGGGGACCAGCTTCTTAGCCGGCCGTTTGAGGACGCCTGCTGCTGTGCGCACCTCGACAGTGCGTATGGCGCCGTCGGCGCCCGGGTAGACAGCCACAACTCGACCGCGCGGCCAGGTATTGCGCGGGAGTTGGCCGTCGGCGATCAGGACGGGGTCGCCGACCTCGAGGTTGAGCCCAGACCCATGGGGCTCCCGCCGGTGTTGCAGCTCGGGTAGGTACTCGCGCACCCAACGGCGCCAGAACATTTCGGCGAGGATTTGGGCGCGCCGCCAGTGCTTGCTGCTGTTGAGGTCAGCCTCGTTGAACTCGCCCAGCGGAGGGAGGCGAGCAGAACCACCGAACAGGATGTGGTTCGGGGTGATGGCCTCGCTGTCTGCTGCGTTGACGGAGACGTGTGTGAGGGGTCGACTGTTTACTGTGTACTCGACCTCACACAGTAGTGTAGCTAGGACTTCTTCGTGCGGATGGCGCTCGTGAAGGACCGTATAGAGGGCGGTCTTCACGCACCTGACGAGGCGCTCCCATGCGCCCCCCATGAATGGCGCTGAGGGGGTGATGAAGCGCCATATGATGCCACGGCGACTCGCTTCCTCGGCGACGGCGTCTCTCATCTCTCGGTCGGCGCCGTGCATGTTGGTGCCGTTGTCCGAGTAGATCTCTGCGGGGCAACCTCGGCGCGCTGCGAACCTGCGCAGCGCCAAGATTGCGGAGTCGGCGCTCAGGCTGGCGGCGACCTCCAGATGTACTGCCCTGGAAGTGAGACATGTAAACAGTGCCACATAACGTTTGTGACGCTGTCTACCGACGGTTACGGAGAGCGGCCCGAAATAATCAAGACCCGTGTAGGTGAAGGGCCTCTGATGGTGAGCAAGGCGCGTCTTTGGATGGTCCCCTGTGGCTGGCTCAGGCGGCTGCGTTTTTCTAATGCGGCATGGTAGACATCTATGTACTATTTTCTTTGTAGTCGGCCGCAGACGAAGAATCCAATAGTGTTGGCCGTTTATTTCCCTTGACACAACTGCATGGCACTACCAGTAGTGTCACGGTAAATTTTTCTTTCCCGTGGCACTACCAGTAGTGCCATAGGTAAAACTGATTTGCCCATGACACTACTCCTTTGTTAGTAGTGTCACAGTCAATTGGACTCCCGTGGCACTACTGGTTTGAACTACTGGGTTACCTAATACACTCGGTTTGCCAAGTATTTGTTTTGTATGAACATAATAATATAATTACTGAATTATGTAAACAGTTTGATAGATTGAAATACTGGCACCTGTAACGATTGTCAATGTGAAAAATATTAACGTTTGCATTAGTTGTCATAAATTATAAAGATAACGTCATAAACAGTCAAGATCTAAGGATATTTTTCAAATTTCTATTGATAATAATGGAGATCGATGAACTATATTTTAGAAAACACAAAGGTGGTACAATAGTTTTACACGATGATTACCAATATCACAAACTACGTGATTTTAAAAATAGTTCATCTATTTGGCGGTGTTCAGCCTATAGGAAATTGAAATGTCCAGCAACAATAACTATTAAAGTGAGTATCTACATACGTTTACCCACCTAATATATTATTTATGACTCCTCATTTTACTTTATTTAAGGACAATCGCCTAATAAAAAAATCACAAAAGCCTCACATATGTGAAAAAGTCAGTGGCAGAAACATTATAGCAAGAGAGGTAGACAATTTAAAGAAACAGGTCATCGATTCCAATAAACCAATAACTCAATTATATGAAGAGACCAACGAAGCCTTCCAAAATAAAGGCTTGGATTTTATAGCATCCCTACCTCCGCTTTCCAGTGTGCAACATTGCCTCTATGATACTAGGAACAAAGAAATGGGTGTGTTAAAAACAGTATTTAAAGATGTTGAAGAAGTGCAAGTACCTACACAGTATTTAGATTTTATTTTAGCTGATTATTATTTCGAAGGGTCACGGATTTTATTATTCTGCTCTGATGAATGCAGACAACTTATAAGTCAAGTGAGTGAATATTTTGGAGATGCAACTTTTAAAAGCTGCCCACCGCCGTTTGCTCAACTCTACAGTATACATGGTGACATCGGTAGTACTATGGAAACGACTAACGTAATTCCCTTAATTTTTGCTTTGTTGCCAAATAAGCAGCAAAATACGTACGAAACATTATTTAATTTAATAAAATCAACCGTATCAATCAACTATTACCTGCGATTTGATAAACCACAGACACTCGCAAAAGAATACCGCTTTATTCCAAGGCTGATCCGAGAAGCTATTGGAATTAAAAAACACCCTAATTTTAAGAGGGAAGATGGTTGGAATGTTCCCCTTGAAGGAAAAAGTTGCTATAGTATCCGTAAAGCTGTTTCATTTCAAAGTTCCTATTTTTGTTAAAAATTTAAATAATTTATATTATTTTACTTTTTAATTTGTCTTCTTCTGTAATCTTTCTTCTGTAATATATCTTCATTGTAGCTTAGGATAAGGAGACCTTTACCCACAGAATTTTATTTAATGTACACCGGCAAATTTTCTATTACACTCTTTGATTCCATGTACCGTTTTATTTTAATGTTTCCTATTAAATTGCAACACTTTTGAAGTTTCACGAACAATAGTCCTGCTATTAATAAAACACAAACGACACTTTTGAAGTTTCACGAACAATAGTCCTGCTATTAATAAAACACAAACGACATATTTTTTGCCAAATCAAACCTAAGATGGCTGCTCATGATATAATTAGTGGATTTTATCATACATACTTGACATCATCTTAATGCCGTGGTCTAACTTCACTTAACAAATCTGATAAAAAGAAAAAAATCATGTTCTGTTTCCCGGAAATTCTATTTAGATTTGATATTATTATTGGCACTACCAGAGGGCGTTGTTGCTTATTGCGCAGATTGTGTTTATACAACATCATCGCCCGTTGTCCCGGTTGTATCCAAGACTTACACGCCTTGGAGCACGAGGTCCGCAGATTTATACATATATATACTAAAAAAAACAAAGAAAGATTTTCATAATTAAACATTCCGGCGCTATGAATTAATTATAGGACTTATGACCTGCTTCATGACACTACTATATTAAATACAACAAGTAGTGTCATGGGTAATCGGTTGATCCACGGGCAATTTGTTAATATGAGTCTAATCAGCCAATAAGAACAGTAGTGCCACAGGAAAGAGAAATTGCCCGTGACACTACTAGTAGTGCCACGCAGTAGTGCCTAGGGCAATAAACGGTGTTGGCGTATTTCATTGATTACCAACTCTGTACCGCTATGATGTAATTTTCTATGCGTCCAATCTATGTATAGCTGTGTAATACGATGATCGCCGTCTAAGATCGGCGGTCTCTTTGTTTGTTCGGAAATTTCTTCTGTAGCTATTATACGACTGCGTAGAGTGATCATTCCGTTGTTCATCTCCACGGGTAACGAATACAGGCGGCTGTCTCTGGCGACACCTCCTCCGCGCCGCAGCTCCCGAAGGTCGGCGCCGAAGGAGTCCTCTTGTACCGCCTTCACAAGGAGGTCCTCGGCGCCGCGGGTGTGTTCTGCGGAGAGAAGCACGAAGTTTCGGGAGTCGGCGGCTGGACGAGGTGCCACTCTGCCCGACTTGATGTTGTGCTTCGTCTTCGTCACGTGACGCCAATCTGGATCCTTCTGTCTATTTTTCTGCGTTCTTTTATATAGAACCTTCTCTGCGGTTTTCTTACATAATGCTATAAATTGTAGAACTCTTGCTGTCGCTCGTAAGAGCCTCTCCCATTTGGAAAATCTATACGGGTCCGGTACGGCTTCTATAATTCTATGTGTTTGACGTTTCTCTACAGCTGTCAGTGTGCGCTCTTCGCCTGTCGCGTCAGGGGCGATGTGCTTCTCTACGGGCCATAGTGACGGGTCTTCGTACAGGAACGACGGTCCGGTGTACCACTCGTGTTCGGAGTTAAAGCTGTTTGGCACGTCGCGTGTAGCCGCATCCGCCGCGTTCAACTTCGTAGGTACCCAGCGCCAATCTTCAACTTTACTATGCTCTTCTATGGCGGCTAGGCGGTGCGCGACGAATGGTTTGTACGCCCGTGCTCCTTTTCTTATCCACGTTAGTACGGTCTTGCTGTCCGTCCAGTACACGACGGCCTCGGGTTTGACGCGATGTTCTTCTATTACCGCTTGAGCGACTCGCGTACCCATGACGGCGGCTTGCAGTTCGAGTCTCGGGATTGACACCACCTTAAGCGGTGCCACTCTCGCCTTCGCCATAACGAGCGTCACGTGCACACGCCCATCTGGTGTAGTCGCTCGCCAGTACACCGCTGTTGCGTAGGCCACTTCACTGGCGTCCGTAAAGACATGTACTTGGAGTGTACAGGCGTCACTGTACCCGGGGTAACACCGCGGGATGCGTATCGACTTCAACTGTTCTAAATGCTGTATCCACGATGCCCATTGCACTCTGAGGCTTTCGTCAAACTTCTCGTCCCAATTTGTACCGAGTCGCCAGGCTTCCTGTAGTATCTGTTTGGCTCGAACAGTCACGGGCGATGCGAGGCCGAGTGGGTCGTATAGCGACATAACTATTTTCAACGCTTCCCGTTTCGTAGGCGCTTCGGTGCCGATGAGTCCGTCTGGAAGCCGTGCGAGTGTAAGATTGAAGCTCAGCTCGTCCGCGCTCGTTTTCCACATCAAGCCGAGAATTTTCTCTTCTTGCCCCTTGCTGGCGAGGCCGACTGTCTCCTGGCGATGTTGACTTGGTTCTATTGCTTCGATGACGTTTCTAGAGTTCGAGACCCATTTCGTGAGGTGAAAGTGCGCTTGTCTGTGTATGTCTCGCACCCGTCACGCTATACTCGTCGCTTCCTGTTCGTCCCTGAAGCTGTCCAGATAGTCATCCATGTAATGGTTATCTATGATGGCTTCTGCTGCTTCCGGGTACTCTTCTGCGTGCTTGCGAGCGTTCCAATTCTTCGCGAATATAGCTGTACACGGTGAGCTTGCCGCGCCGAAGATAATGGACTTCATACGGTATTCCTGGGGCGGTCCCTCCCGCCGGTCACCTCTCCACAGGTAGCGCAGCGCGTCTCGGTCTTCTGGGCGTACTCTCACCTGCATAAACATCTCTGTTATATCAGCTGAGACGGCAACGCGGTGTCGACGGAACCTCATCAACACCCCCGGCAACGATTGTAGCAAGTCCGGTCCCGTGAGCAGGTAATCGTTGAGTGACATACCTCTGGTCTTCGCGGCGGCGTCGTGAACTATACGAATCTTCTCAGGCTTCATGGGGTTGTGTACATCGAAGTGAGGCAAGTACCAAGTCTTCCCTGGCGTACTATTCATGGGAGCTTCTTCTGCGTATCCCTTTTCTATCAGCGAGTTCATCTGTTCTGTATATCTTGTTTTCAACTCTATGTTTCTATCTAATTTTTTCTCTATGTGTGCGAGCCTCCTTGCCGCGTTCTCGTAACTATCTGGCATGACGATGTCTTCTTGTTTCCACAGAAGAGCCGTCTCTATATGTCTATCTTCTAATCGTTTCGTATGTTTTTCTAACATATCTGTAGCCCGCTTCTCGGGGTCCGAGTTCGGTCGACGTGGGTTCACTATGAGCGATTCCAGTGCGAAATATTCTTTCAGTTGCGCTTCTATGTTTTCATCTATAGCGGAGAGACCGTTGACGAAGTGTACGGTGTTTCCCAAGGTGCGTGAGCGCGCGCCGTGCAGCACCCATCCCAGCGATGTAAGCGACGCCACCGGTTGATCGTTGGGTCCTCTTCGTACTGCGTTCGCTATGAGCAGGTGCCAGTTGTCTTGACCTATTAGCACCTTTGGCACGCCTATGTCATACACCAGCTTCTTCTTGATGCCTTCGAGGTGTTTGCAGTCTATCAGGTCCTCTTCGGCGATCTTCTGCGGCGACAGGTGTAGGCTGGCTACGGTGCGCGCACACAAAGGCACTTGTTTGCTGTCGGCGCCGGCTCCTCGTATTTGTATGTCTACGCGTCGCGACGTTGGCATGTCGAGCGACGTATCGCCTATGGCACGGATCGTAAACGGGTCCAGGCTCCCTTCCGCGCCGACTTCCTTGGCTATGTCTTCGTCTATGAGCGATACGGTGCTTCCGTCGTCGAGTAGGGCGAACGTAGACGCCTCTCCCGCCGGTCCGACTATCTGCACGGGCACTATCTTTAGGTATGCTTGAGCCTTTGCACGTATGCACGAACTGGCGACCGTTTCTTGCTTTTCTATGTTCACGTCTTCGGTCCTATGGGCTCCTCTATCGTAGTGAAGCAACTGGTTGTGTGTAGCGCGGCATCCCTCTACACCGCACTTCTTGGGCTTGCACGAGTGTTCTATTCGGCGTATGCGTAAGCAGCGAAAACACAATCCATGCTGCTTAGCTAGCTGCCATCTCTTCTCTGCGTTGGCGTTACGAAACGTGCTGCAGGCCGACGAGTAGTGTCCTTCGCGTTCACATATCCTGCACTTCGCGTTAGACGTGTCCGTATGCGTTCGCTTCTCCGTCGCCGTCGCCGTGTACGTCCTCTGCACGGTACGTCTGCTTGGCGGCCCATCGGTGATGTTCTCAGCCGGCGCGAACGCGCTACAGTAACGCGCGTACTCTGTCACGAAGTCACTGAATCGGCTGAGGTCCGGCTTCGACTGGCACTTCTCGGTATACGTCTTGTACCACTGCACACGCAGCGAGTTCGGTAGCTTCTCGGTCAACACGCGCACTAGCTCCGCATTGATGAGGTAGTGTTCCTTTTTCAACGCACGAAGTGTGACGACGCCGCTTCTAATCTTGCTCGCGAACGCGCATATGTCCTTGGGTGCTTCGCTACAGCGCGGCAGGGTCCTCAGCTTGTCCGTCTCTGCCTGTGCGATCGAGTCTGGTCGTCCGAACTGCAGCTCCAACTCCTTCATAATCTCATCTGGTCGCGCATGCCCAATCAGTTCAGAGCTAACTGTTTCTAACGCTCTTCCCTTGAGACTTCTTCTCAGTCTCGCTGTATTCTCCACGTCGTTGAAGAAATTCTTGGTGGTGTCGTATATCGCCTTGAACGACAGCCACTCGGTGTGCGCGCCGCCGAACGTCGGTAGCGTCATGATGACTTTCGAAACCGCCGGGTGTGGTGCAACTATCGATGTGTCCGGTGGCTTCCTGTCGGCGAGCGCGGCGATCGCGGAGGTGAGATCCGTGATGAACGGCTTCAGCGAATCACCTCCCTGTTGATGAACGTCCATCTTCTGTGAGGGCGGTCCATCTTCTATCTTCTGTGCCCCGTCAACGTCCCTCTTCTTAGTGGGCGCCGATATCACTTCTATATCTTCGGGGCCGGGCTGGGGTTCCGGAGCCTCTTCCAACCACGAACGTACGTAGTCTTGTTTCGACTGTCCATCCTCGTCGTAGTCATCGGAGTCCGCCTCTTCTTCAGCCTTCTGTAGTGCTAACTGTGCTAACTGTAGTTTTATCTTCAAAACTTCTTCTCGAGCCAACATCACATTTCTATTGGAGCGTCCCGTAGCTGCTGAGCGTTGGTCGCGTTCCCTCGTTGGCTTCTTTCTATCTCTATTTTCTATTATACTATGTTGCGCTGTACAAACGCTCGATCTATCGGATGGTTGCAACGTCCTTTCCTTGCCATCTTCATTTTTCGACTGCACCTCTGCTCGCTCCCTTGCATCTTGAGTGATGTTTCGTTCGTCCCTCCCCGCGGGGCCGGGGGGGGCCGGCGGCGGCGCGTCGCTCCCGACTGTTGTCGACGGCGATCGCGGTGGCCCGTCGTGACGGACGACCGCGGCGGCTGGGTTGCGGGCAGCGGCGGCGCGGGCAGGGGTACTGGAACTAGGCCCGGCGCCGGCCGCTCCCCCGGCGACCTCGGGAGCACGACCTCTTGAACGCGTCGTAGGCATTCTTCTTCAATCCGGCTCGAAGCGACCAACAAATGTAACGGATGCCAGGAATCGAACCTTTGCTAGTCCGCTACAGTGCGCTGGTAGTGTGCTGCTGACGTGTGCCTACGACGATGCGTGTTCTTCTATGTGTGTGGACTGTATGGCTTCGATGTGTAAGGGCTTCAGAAATGAAACATCTTCATACGTTGAGAGCGATGCTGTTCAGGTGTGCGGTGCTTGGTGGTTACATAGGTCACAAGATGGTGGTTGAGACGCCAACAACTGGCCGAATACATGGTCGCTTAAGTACCTCGAAACTTTACCTTATCGACGACCATCGCACCGAACACGTGCACAGAGAATCTTTCGTTTATTTTTATTTCAAAAACAGTACAAATGTTACGTATGTTTCGATCCTATTATACATACATACATGTTCTATACATCGTTAGATAGGTCTCATTAAGTTCTATCTATTGGTATACAATACCTAAACCTAACTATTAGCGTCACTAAGTTATTCCATAAAAACTCCCAAAAAATGCTGCCACACAAGGGCCCGCCCACTATATTTTCTATTGAAAAACTATCGTATACTAAATTTATATATATAATTTTGTGGGCCGTTGTGTGCAACTATATGGGGCATCTATTAAAACAAACACCATGAAAATATCTTTATTCAATTCGAACATATTACATGATAACTTTGAAGCATAAAAAATTTACAGAATTTCTTAAGTAAATACTATCGTAAGTAAACAAATTTTATGATAAACATACGAATGTTTGTTATTATGCTTATTTTAACTATATAAGGTAATAACTAGCAATAAAAAGGTATCTAGACATGATTTCAAGTCTATATGAAGCTAAAAAACACTTATAAAACTATAAAACGAATATGTAAACAAACAGCTGTTTTATGAAGCATTAACTCTTATCTGTCACTACTGATAACGCTATTTATGATTCGATATCTCAGGTCCCTACAGTTAGCACAAGTTTAAGACTAATGTTCATGTATTACATAGTTGTTGTATATTAACAATCTAACCATTTACACTATTTTAGCTATTTTGTAACGTTTTGACACGTCCGGGAACCGAACCCGGTGTACCGCACGATTAGATAACACTGATTTTAACGATTTTCACTCGCGGTTTCGAATACACTATTCACTGTCATAGTTTTAATGTCTGTCGCGAACAGTGACAAAAAGATATGTTATGAATGTAAGACAAATATTGTATTAATACTTTATTTAGATTTATTATTAAATAATATAATACTGCTTGCTATAAGTTATTGTCGACGGTGCAAAGCGATATGAGACCTTTGCGCTATTATTTTTAAACTAGAGAACGCCAGCAGCTACGCCTGCATTTTTTTTTAATTTACCCGTTTTGGCCGATCCCGTGGGAGTTTCGGGAAATCCCTTCTTATTGCACCCCTAGGGTCCCCAAGGAACATACATGCCAAATTTCAGCTTCCTGCGCCCAATAGTTTCGGCTGTAGCGTGTCTGTCAGTCAGTCAGTAACGCAAGGATTTTATATATTAAGATTACGTCGGCTGGCAGCTGCGGAGTATTTGGCACTTGTGCTTTGAACTTAAGTCTGGTAACAGTAAAATTCATCAATTATTATAACCATTATAACCATTGTAGTGGGCGTTTAATATGCCTCTGCCTACCCCTTCGGGGAAACAGGCGTGAGTCTATGTATGTATGTAGGTATGTATTATAGTCGTTTTATTTCTGTGTTTATTGCGAACCCTTACACGCACGTAAATTTTTTGCAAAAGAGACGACAAAGCCACGTAAATAAAGGCTAGTATGTCTACTTTTATAGGAATTTCAATAAAATTGTAATCAGTGGTTTAAGCGGCCGCCTCGCCGCTTGACAATGCACCGAGAGCTGTGGGTTGGTATCAACTCTATCCTACACTATATGATTCATAAATTGTTGTTTCGGGTCTGGGTGTTCATTATGTTCTTAAGTTCTATGTTTGTTTAGTTCATAGGACGAGTCGTAATGCGAGAGTAATTTTTTAAATAAAATAAAGAATTAATCTAGCAACAGAACCAACGAGACAGTTTATATTATTTTATTTACCAGCTACTTACATATCGGTCTAACTAAGCTGTTCGCGCAATCAAACTTCTATTAGTAAACTTTCATTCACAAATAGAAAAAGCAAGCAAACATCAATGATCGAACAAGCAATCCACACAAGCAATTTGTGCACTTAAGGAACTGTCTAGACCAGGGGTCGACAACTTGCGGCTCTTTTAATTCCAACGCAACATATATAATTTTTCTAGGCTTTGGCCACGCGCCCACCCGCAGGGAAGTCGGTTATCGCGGTAAAAAGTAGTCTATGTCACTCTTCAGCTTCTTAGCTATCTTTACACAAAAATCATAACATAAAACCGCTTCCTTGCGGCGTGAAGAAAGGACAATAATGACACTTTTATATAATTATTATTATTTTTTACTTTAAAAAGAAAATGGTAAAGTAAGAAATGAAAAGCTTAAACTTAAAATAACAAGTTATGAACCAGATTTAACTGAACTTTTAAAATGCCTGCACCACAATCGCTGGTTACTATAAAGAACTGCATATTCGATAGCCGTAATTGTCATAATCAAAAGTTATCTCATGCTGTAAGTTTTTATATAAAAATATATAATTCTGTAAATTCAACCATATTAAATTTAAATAATAAAATCTGTGACTCGCTAAACTCTCTATAATCTGAATAATTTCGTGACTTTTGACTCTACTGTCTCAAAAGGTTGCCGATCACTGGTCTAGACGGTAAATATAAATAGACACGAGTGTTTAACCAGTCTGCGACCGGCTGTGTTGCTACTGCTTTATTTTAGAACCATATTAAAATGATTGTTTCTATTAAGACGGTAGACAGACATGTCACCTTTTTTAGATATTGCCAGATTTATTCGCCGGATATATAGAGTAATTTAGATTATAAGTGAGTTATTTTAGTAATTTATGAAGTAACTTCAGGTACACTAAATGGACTTAAAATACGTTATGTCTTTATATTTATGCTGGGCATTAAAAAAAACAGGTATATTTATACCATCCTACAGTTATTGAGCATTTAAATGTACATTTTACAGTACTTTTACACAAATAAAAATAAAGGAAATCTTAAATCTAAGTAGAGTACAAAGTACAGCCTTATCGCTGAAAGCAATTTCTACCAGGCGACCTTTGTATGGAGATATTATTGGTAGGAGAAAATTACCACAAAACCTCAATAACACTTACCACATGATATTTTGCTTTAAGATTTTAGTTAATTATCGCTTGTCACGTGCCTCGGAGAGCACGTTAAGCCGTCGTCGGTCCCAGTTGTCATGAAGATCTTTGACAGTCGTAACAGGGCGTCAGTATCTTCTAAAATAAACTGAGACTAGTCTAAACCATGGAATATCGCTACCCCTTCGGGTTGCGGAGGTCAGACAGGCAGTCGTTCCGTGGAAAATCTAGTATTCAGCGAAATCCGGTTAGACTAGTAAGTGGACCCCAGATTGAAACTGGGATAGCGCTATGAGGATGAGATTTCTTTTAACATTTTGCAGAAACGAGTAAATACCTACTGCAGCCAGTATTTTCTCAGTCACATTCGGAATTCCATCAAAATCAAATAAAAAATCTCATCAATACAGTTATCAATATTCTCTAATATAAACGCTAAACAAAAATACTTCGTTGTAAATCAACACTTTACACTTGAGCAATAAATAGAAACAGTGTAATAGCTCATATAAAAGTGGCCAATAAGGCCTATTGTCCACGTAAACTGCACGTCATGAGCACGCTTTCGTCAATTGACGATTGCAAGACGAATGCTTGCATCTTGCGTATAAAAAATCAAAACTGTGTCCACGGTGCGGCATGCTGCCGCGCGCATCGCATGACGACCGCATGACGAGACGTGGACACAGTTTTGATTTTTTATACGCAAGATGCAAGCATTCGTCTTGCAATCGTCAATTGACGAAAGCGTGCGCATGACGTGCGGTTTGCGTGGACAATAGGCCTAAGGCTTATACCAACGGCGTGAAGCGAGCGGTAAGTACTAATATAAATTTACGGCCAGTTATGATCAACTGCACACTATATTGGGACTTAGCAGAAGACATTAATTGCTCACATATCTCGCATAGAGATGTGTATAGAAAAGTTTTATTAATATAATTAATAAATTGCAAGAGCGAGTTGGTACCTAGACTGCGTATCTTTCTAGAAGATTATGTAGAACTCTCAGATATGCAGGCTTCCTTTGAGATTTACCAAGCAATTATTATCATTTTTGGCAAACACTTAACTTTGACTGTCTCCGTGGCCCAGAGGATAGCGTATGCGACTGCTGATCGGAGGTCCCGGGTTCGATTCCCAGGTCGGCCAAAAGTGTTACTGGGTTTTTCCGAGTTCTCAGTAGCAGCACGGAATGTGGTGATGTGCCCGGTAACGGCAATAGACTTGCCCCCATTACATGGGACCCAAAAAATTCATGGCGAGATGTGTAATATACACATCTGCCTACCCTTTTGGGGATGCAGGCGTGAGTCTATGAAAAAAAAAATAGGGTATATACCATCACGTTATGAGCCTCGGGTATGAAGCATTAGCCCTTAATATCTCGGTTATCACCGTGGGATTAGTAACTGTATATAAACAATTCTTGCGTTACCCACCGACTGTCTAACAGACAAGCCACTCATCATCAGCCCTTTATACTGTCCCACTGCTGGGCACGGGCCTCTTCTCACTATGAGAAGGGTAAGGCCATAATCCACCACGCTGGCCAAGTGCGGGTTGGTAGACTTCACATGTCTTTCGAGAACATTATGGATAACTCTCAGACATGCAGGTTTCCTCACGATGTTTTCCTTCACCGCTTAGGAAGTCATCAGTGCGCGCCGTGGATTCGAACGCGAACCCTCTGCGTAGCAGTCGGTCGGTCTCTCCACCAGGCTATTGCTGCTGACAAGCCACAGCCAAAGCTATTAGGCGCAGGAAGCGGAAATTAGGCATTTATGTTCCTTATGGACCGACAGGGTGCAATAAGAAGTCGTTTCCCGAAATTCCTACGCGATCGGGCATATACAATTAAATAAAAAAGTGTGCAGACGTAACTGTGGGCTTCCAAGCTAACTCAGTCTACAGTACAGTTAGAACGAAATTAACTCGCGGTGACAACTAATTTGTTCGTCATTGGGTATCTACTGAGACGTGCAGGGAATGCCGCTCCCTTAAGTAATTAACATTCTTTAAATTAGTTTTAAATTTGTTTGAGAAACGTTGCAAGGAACGTATACAAGATTATTCCTTCAAGCAATTCATTTTATTTATAGACTCACGCCCGTATCCCCGAAGGGGTAACCAGAGTTTTGTGATTTTAGATCCCACGTAGGTAATAGGGGCCGAACCTATTGCTGTTACCGAGCACTTTGCCAGACTCTGCCGCTACTGAGAACTCGGCAACCCAGTCACTCTTATGCCCGACCTGGGAATCGAACCCGGCAACTCCTGATCAGTCGACGCATACGCGGTCCACTGGACCACGGAGACAGGCAAGAAATGTATGCGTAAGGACTATAGTAACATTCAATCAATGGATACAAAGTAGGTACGCCCAGACTCCAGATATCAATTTGTGTATCACTCAAAGTGTTTTCACATGTAGGAATCGAACCCACGACACTCGGCGCAGCATTAAGTGAGGCGACCGATTTAACCACTATGCCATACGTGCAGTCAGTTTAAATATTTTATAGGATCCTAATTCTTTATACGATCGTCGAGAACCTAGCCTTAGTCTATCCGACTATTCATAAGCTTTTTAATTCACACCGCCCTTAAGTAATATATTAGTTTAAGCCTCGTATTCATTTTTATTTTTTTACATTTCTATTTTGTAGCGGGAGTGTAAGCGACTGCTACGTCGAAGGTTGCGGGTTCGATTTCCGCTCAAGTCAAACATTTATGTGCATGAATATGGATGTTTGTCTTGGTCTGCATTAATATTTTATATTATTTACCTATATTAAAATAGGGATATATATTTACAAAGTGCATTTTCCTCGACTGTTAAATGATACTGTTGTTAATTCATTTTCGATGACTAGGTATATATTCAATTTCGTCTATTGCTCTCTTTTTCACTTATAACAATGTAGTAAGAGATGGACATAAAATAAGAGCTGTTAAACTTGTGATAGTTTCTTCACAGATAATAGAATAATGTACGTTTATTTAAATATTTTTTTTTAAATTCATGCAAATACTGTTGGCATATAAGTAAGTAAATTTTCAGGGCAAACATTCCGCTTTTTTTCCGAATCATGCAATACATAATTAATACCTACTTCTTTGGCCGCTAAAAATAGCTCAAATCTAGTGCCTGCAACATCTGTCCACTCCAGTACAGGCGAGAGAGACATAAATAAACCAAGTTATTATTTTAATATGAAGTAGCTTTATGTCAACACTAAGTTATATAATACCCAATATAACAAATATATCCACAAAATATAACTTTTTCAATAACCAATCATTTGTTACAACGCGAGAACATTACATAAAAGTTCCCCCAGTATCTAGGTACTAAAACGTTTTATGCCTCGCAAGAAAAAGCACCCTTGAACCGTCCAGCCAGATATAAACATATTATACTGTAGCGTAAAATAAGTACAACCACAAAACATTTCAATACTAATAGCATGTAAAATTGAATGTCACTGTCACCGAAACGTTCAATTTTACGCAAGACGCGTTCCATCCCCGTAAATACACTTCAATCGTAAACTGTTTTACGTTACGCCGTAAATTTTAACATTTTCTTTATAATAATGGGGTAAGCTTGCAATATTACGTCAAGTGTGGGGTGTAAAACAAAATTGATTATTGTATTTCATATTTTAAAGATAGTTGAAATTTTATATTTTATTATAGGGTGCATAGGGTTCCCACCAAGATCTTAGGGTCCCAAGCCAACCTCACCTGCAAGTGGTGCACCTGCCGATCAGCGGACGAGGCTCTGGCAAACAAAATATCCCGATAAGCGGCAATAGGCTCGCCACCTATTAAGTGGGATCAAAACCCTGGCGAAAAGTGGGCGTTTAATATGCCTCTGCCTACCCCTTCGGGGAAACAGGCGTGAGTCTATGTATGTATGTTGAAATTTTAGATTTAGTGAATTTTATGAGATTTTTACCTGTTGAAAAAGGATAGCGCAGAACGTGTGAGTAAAAACAAACACAGTTATAAATGCAGCCTCCGTATAGTGGCTAAGTGCGGAAAACCCACGACCAACTAAACTAAACAACTAAATGCAGCCTCCTTGGCTCAGTTATCCTGTATCACCTCATCTTGTTCGGGTTTCACCTTTTGCAAAGGAGCCCTTATAAAGCTTTTGAGAAATAGGTTGAAATACCTATTATTTGAAGTACCTGACCCTGTATAAAGGAATACTATTACAGACGTGAGATAACTAAAAAGTGCTGAAAGTTTCTGATAAATTTAGATGCTCACACAAATTCAGAAAACATGCCTCATGGTCCGTAATTTTAAAAATTGTAGCTAGTTCTTAATCGTTTCTGGCAACGACCCAAACACGATCTCGTAGTCTCAACGGGTTCATTTAATTATCACTTAATAACAATTTATTACACAAATTGTAATATAATATGATCTCTTGATAACCCCAATAACTAATCAGCTAAACAGCTTATTAACAATTTATTTCACATATTACATGATCTCTTGTTTACTACACCATTTTAAAGCTCATTTGGGATGATTCTTCAAACTAATTGGACAGTTGTTGAGGAGCTCTATAACCTCACAAGATAAGCCGAAAACCTTAAAAAAATGCGCATCAAACGTTCATTCAAATACATTTGACTTTTCTGCCCACCCTTCTATCTCTTCCAAAAAATCATTATCATAATCCAACCATCATTTGGTTGGCCTCTCATAATTTTGTTTATCATATTTTCTTAATGAATTTTCATTTACCAAGCAGTCCCCAGACATGCATCACATTATAATAAAAGTGAAATCTTTGTCTAAAACAACTCCCAGTGGGATATATTTCGGTGTTAATGTGTGTGATTTTACCTACAATTGCGCGAAATGATGAAAATCCCTGACAATGTTTTCCATCATTACCTTTCTAACTAGGGTTGTCGCGAAGATGTTAATATTGTATAATTATTACATTTATAGTTATCTATGTGTTATCTGTACATAGCGTGACTTGATTTGCCGTTCGTAATAAAAGTTGAGCAAAGTTTGCAGAGGTCACAATTTGGATGGGTGGCTGCTTGTTGTGTATTTACGTCAGAGCACTACTGAGTTTTGGACGGGACTAAAAAGCGTTGGTCTCGGTTCTTGACTTTTCAAAGTCCCGGGTCGACGAGACAGGTCTATAAACTCTGCCACTGAACACAATCACACATAATGAAAGGAATTGCTTTTTTACCACTATTAGCATAACTAAACCTTGGCTATAACTACGATCTATGATGCCTCGGCAGTCTTAACTCGTCTTCACGGACGAACAAAGGTTATTTATTTATTTTATTTATTTATTATTATTAATTAGAGCGGCGGTTAGCCAATAACACTAACTAAAAAAAAATACAAATATATTTATTTATTTATTTATTTATTTATACACTGATCTGTGTACAGGTTGACTTAATGCCATGGGCATTTTCTGCCAGTCTACCTTTGAGCGGTGCTGAGAAACGTAGTAGGTGTATTAAATACTTATAATGCAGGTACAATAATATAATTCTTAAATAAATATACATACATACACTATAAATACATACATACATATATATAAGTATATCATATTACATATTATAATTATACTACCTATATAAGATATATATGCAATAAATGATACATACAATATGAGAAATAAAGGAAGAATACATAAAGCCATACAGTAGCTCCGTAATAATAAATAACGTGAATAGAAATTACGGTGCAAATCCTAAGACACATCCGCTGGTCTTGCCAACAAGAGTTCCTTTACTTTCGCCTTAAATTTGAACTTGGTTTTGCACGTCCTGATTTCTAGAGGGAGGGCATTCCAGAGGAGAATAGACTGGACGAGAAAGGAAGAGTGAATAAGAGATGTGTTATGAGAAGGGACAGTAAGAAGGAGATTATTAGACGATCGCAAATTGCGGTCGTGGTTGGAACACAGATATTGATATTGACAAGTTAAATAATTTGGGGATGAAGGAGACATAAGAATAGAATATAGGGTAGTGAGAGCACGCAAACTGCGACGAAGACGGATAGGAAGCCATTTCAATTGCGAACGGTAAGTAGACACATGGTCATACTTGCGAAGATTAAAAACGAATCGAATGCAGTTATTGAGAAGACGGTCGAGTTTGTTGAGAAGGTCTGCATTCAGGTCATAGTAGCATACATCACCATAGTCGATCAACGGAAAAATCAAGGTCTGCACAAGCATTGCCTTGGTCCTGGATGGGAGCAAGTTCTTGAGGCGGTAAAGAGTCCGTAGGGTGCTGGTGACCTTTTGACTCACGTGGGTCACTTGAGTTCGCCAATTAAGTGCGGCATCCATATGCAACCCTAGATTTTCAACGACAGGATACCAATCTATGGCCGTGCCGTTGTATGTGATCGTTGGAAAATAGGTTGCGTCAAATTTTCTCAATAAGCCCTGGCTGCCCAAAACAATGGCCTGACTTTTATTAGGATTTACAGTCAGCCCGAACCTTGTAGTCCAATTATGTATCTCAGCCAGATCCCTGTTAATCATGTCCATTGCCGTAGACAGCGACTCTACATTTATATATATCCAAAATTACAGAATTAAATTATAAATAAGGTAAGGTTAGAAAATTAAAAAAGAAAAAAAATGTTTTAAGATACAAGCAAAAAAAAAAGTATCATCATCATCTTCAGCCTGCCATAATCCACTACTGGATATAGGCCCTCCCAATGGCACGCCACTGGGCCTGATATTGGGCTCTTCGTGTCCAGCCGCTGCCAGACACTTATTCACAGGGGTCTAAATAGGGCTAACTATCCCTACTGATGTTTTCAGCTTGTGCAATGTAGTATATGGAACAACCAAGGCGATTTTAATAGAAGAGTAGAAATAGAGAAGTTTGTAACTGTCGCCAAGATTCAAGTAAATTGTACTTTATTATAATAAAACACTTAAGAATAGTGCATATTCTTTTTTAAAAGTTCGGCAGCGCACTTGTGATCCGGGCAACAGTCAGCGGCGGGCATTGCAGGTGTCTATGGGCGGCGGTGATCACTTAGCAGGTGACTCGCTTACTCGTTTGTCTTCCTATGCAAGAAAAAAAATCGCATAATTCGCATACCATTCATTTTCTTTCGTGATAATGTTGCTGAAAAAGCTACAAATGCCCAAATACCCACTAAACTATCCTCACAATCTTTTACGTTTATAACAAAACAGATTGTATTGTGATATGGTATCAGTCTGATAAAAACTAATGATTTCTGTGTGGGATCCCTTCTTTTCTCATAATGTTCTTTGTCCTAATATACTTCGGCATAACGATTTTGGCACAATTTGTTTTGGCATAATAATACTTCGGCATAATTTTCTTAGGCATACATTTTATGTTGGCATAATCATCTTAAATACTAATTTGTTTTGGCATAAATTTGATTCGCATAACGTTGTTGTAAAAATTTTATATGCTGTGCCGGCCAGCAAGCCGAAGCTGCGGTGGTGAGCGAAAGCCGTCTGCGACGATTAGCACGCGTGGGGCCGCCGGAGGCCCGCAGCGCCGGAGCCGTGACAGAAACCCGCTCGCTTGAATGCTGCATGCTTGCTTGCATGATGCATGCTTGCTTGCATGATGCATGCTTGCTTGCATGCTGCATGCTTGCCTGCATGATGCATGCTTGCTTGCATGCTGCATGCTTGCTTGCATGCTGCATGCTTGCTTGCAGGCTGCATGCTTGCTTGCAGGCTGCATGCTTGCTTGCATGCTGCATGCTTGCTTGCATGTTGCATGCTTGCTTGCATGCTTCATGCTTCCTACAGCGAAAAATATGCCAAAGATAGATTGCCAAAGTTATTATATCCAATTTGAATTGTATGCGTAAATAAATTAATGCTTTAGGATATTATGCTTAAAAAAGTTATGCTTTAGAACTTTATGCTTAATAAATTTATGCCCTAGAATATTATGCTTAATCATTATTATGGTTAGAGAAATTATGTACAAAAAAATTATGCGTAAGCTGTTTAATTATGCCAAAGAAAATTATCCTGAGTTATATTAGGTCTCAAAATTTTATCCAAATGGATAGGGAACCTTCTGTGTCTGAGGTGCCCAGAATTTCTAATTAGTAACCAAAATACTGTGGTGGATGGTTACTACACCATACTGGGGTAGACTCGGCGCATGCCGAAACATTATGCAAGACACTACTTTGCAGCAATCTTGTATCAGTCACAAAATTATTGTAAAAGAGAAGTATTTACAACAGTTTTGCCAACCCTGTGCTTAGCCGAGTCCAGCACAATTGGAAGCTATAACACCGCAGCAGGTACTGGCTTGCACTAATTAAGTGTGGTTAGAAACCGGGTGCCCCTTGCTTGTGGCCACTGAATACGCGGAACGTTTTTAATTTACGCAAGTTACGACTATGCAAATGTGTCCAGATGGTTCCGTACAAAATTAGAAGAATAACGGATTTAGTGAGGCCTTCAAGACCACGATTATTCGTTGGTCGCAAGGACACTGTAAGCTATAGATATCCATGCGCATTGTGGACTTGGTCGCCACGGTCGGCTAGTCGCTGGCTTGCCATGTATGATTGGTCACCACCTAGTTTATGGGTCATTGCGAACAAATCTTCACATTTGATGACCGGTTGGCGCAGAGGGAGTGTAAGCGACTGCTACGCCGAAGGTCGCGGGTTCGATTCCCGCTCAAGTCAAACATTTGTTTGCATGAATGTATGTATGTATTTGCAAAAAAAAGTATATAAGTATGTTTATCCATAATCTAGTACCCATAACACAAGCTCTGCTTAGCTTGGGATTAGATGGTGATGTGTGTATGTGGTAGAATGTTATATTATACATTATTATATTATATTATTGGATTTGCATATTTGTTATGATGATGTCCTCATCGCGTCCTTTATGTCTATTTTGGAAGAAAGGTATAATATACTCGGGTGGGGGCGCAGGCAAGCCCAATTATATAAAAAGTTCCAGACGCGAATAAGGCCGCATCAGCCTCGGCAGCTGCAGGACAGCTGGTCGTTTCACAATCTGTAGTGGTCGTAGCCATGGTTTGGTCGTAGGATCGAAGTTTACAAGAATAGCTATGAATAAACTCCCCTATATAGCCACACTATCATTATGGGTGACTTTAACACCTACCTTATTAAACAGGATTCTCATGCTGCCTCTCTTAGACATGCTATAGAGTCTTGTAACTTGTCAATTTTAGACCTTAACGCTACTCATTACTTCCCAAACTGTACACCTTCTCTGCTTGACCTATTCTTTGTCTCTTCTCCTAATTTCGTCTCTAAGCATGGTCAGTGTACAGCAGATGCTTTTTCCTACCACGACCTCATCTATGTATCATACAAACTACGCCCACCTAAATCGAAGAAGATAGTATTGCGGCGCAATGTTGGTGGCATGGATCTGGACAGGTTGCGTGCGGATACCATTGATATAGACTGGGAGACCCTGTTTTCCTCAGAGTGTGTCAATACCAAAGTCCATATTTTCACGAGTAAGCTCATTGAATTATACGACGTTCATGCGCCAGTACGCGCCATTAAACTTAAACATTTACCAGCTCCTTGGCTAACTGAGGACATCAAAAAGATTATGTCCAAAAAAGCTGCTGCCAAGGCCAAGCTGAAACACAGACCTATCCCTTTCAATCAAGAAAAATACGTGGCCATAAGGAATCTCTGCAATAAGGTGGGTAGGAAAGCGCAACGCCAATACATTCATACATCCGTTGAAGATGGTGATCCAGCAAAAGTCTGGAAATTTCTTTAAACTTTGGGAGTTGGTAATACACGGCATCAATCCATCCCAAGCAAAGTCCACCTCGATTCTCTCAATAGACATTTCACTACTTCGTCCAAATTTGATGGAAATATGAAAAAAACTACTTTAGAATATCTTTCATCCTTGCCAACCCCAGATTACTCTCCCTTTATCTTCACGCCATTTACCGCTTGTGATGTTAAGAAGAGTTTAATTGCAGTTGCGTCTAATGCAGTCGGCAGTGACTGTATCAGCCGCAAAATGATCCTCCCCATCCTAGAAGAAATTCTTCCAATCCTTTGTTACATCCTTAATCATTCCGTTGTCCGTGGCATATTTCCATCTGATTGGAAGGATGCACTGATCATTCCTTTGCCCAAGAAACCTAAGCCCTGTTCCTTCTCAGACTATCGACCCATATCAATACTACCTTTCCTGTCGAAAGTCCTTGAACGTCTAGTTCACTCACAATTGAGTTCCTTTCTACATAAAAATGCCCTCCTAAATCCTTATCAATCCGGTTTCCGTCCTTGCCACAGTACTGCCACTGCATTGGTTCGCGTAACTGACGACATTCGTCTAGGTATGGATAGTGGCAATCTTACAGTTATTTCCTTACTCGACTTCAGCAATGCTTTTAACACTGTAGATTTTCACATCATACTCGGCATCTTACGCTCTCTTAACGTATCTCCATCGGCGATTGGCTGGTTTCATAGTTACCTGTTTGGTCACCGGCAACGTATACGCATAGAAGATTCTTATTCAACTTGGTGTGATACTAATGCCGGTGTACCACAGGGTGGCGTGCTATCTCCTTTACTCTTTGCGATATTTATAAATTCTATCTCAAATCAATTAGTTTCATCCTACCACCTTTACGCAGATGATTTGCAAAGAAATAAACAGTTCGTCGTTGACATATTTTTTGACAGTTGTTTCAATTTACGATTTCATTCAATTATAGAAGAATACGATTTTTGTGACGTTAGCATGACACTGACATAATATCAGTGTCATGCTTACGAAACTGTATTTATTTAGGAGAATTGGGCCACCTGATCGTCTGTGTGTGAAGGCAAATGCCTAGTTAGGTAAAATGTAACTCAGGCCTAGTTTCAACATCTCCAGATAGGCCTATGTGCCAGATTCATTAAACATGGGAACGCAATTCGTTTGAGTTATCTGACAAATTAATTTTACAGAAACTGGGCATACTTGATACTTGATGGCACGGGCTGTTTCCGCAACTCCACGTCTTGGCGTGTATTTTGCGTGCGGGTGGGAATGGTGTCGTCATTCGAGCCACCCCAGCTCTTCGAGGACGGCCAGCAGACTCTTGATGTGGCCCACGGCCTCCCTCAGGGTGCTGTATCTGGTCAGGTACTGCTGCCTGTACTGTGCGACCTCAGGGCAGTCAAGGAGCAGGTGGGCTGCCGTCTCGTCTGCTGCCATACAGGCCCTGCACAGCGGGCTGTCGGTGATACCTATAGTAAATAGGTGTTTATTAAAGAATCCGTGTCCTGTGTAGGCGGCCGTGACTGTCCGCAATTGTTGTTTGGACAGCCGGAGGATTTGTTTGGCTATCTTACCGTCTACTGCGGGAAGAGCCTCCTTGGCCTGCCTACATGTTTCAATACCAATCCAGGACTGGTTGTGTTTCATCCTGGTCCTATTTCTTACCAGGTTGCGATAAAAACCAGAAGGGAAGGGAATAATGGGCTCGGGTCCCACCACCTCTAAAGTGGCCCCTCTTCTGGCAAGTACGTCGGCTGCGTCATTCCCTCTTGAGCCACTGTGGCCCTTGATCCATTGCAGTGTTAATTTGTTTAGTTTACCTACCTCTGTTAGTTTCTGGTGGCATTCAAGCGTGAGTGCCGAGGTGATAGTATGGCTTTTGAGGGCTGAGAGGACAGCCTTACTATCTGAGAGGATCCTAATGGATCGTTCCCTTACCTCACGTGCCATGATTGCTGTGGCAGCTAGGATTATGCCAAAACATTCGGCCTGGTAGACCGTGTTGTAGGCTCCCAGCGGTGCTGCGATGTTGATGTTTAGGTCCTCGGAGAATACTCCTGAACCCGTACCTGTATCCGTTTCGGACCCATCTGTGAAGATCGTGAGCTCGTTGTGGTTAACTGCTCCTTCGTGTAGATCCTCGTACAGTTGGATTTTGTTTTTCTTGTCGAAAACAAATTGTTTCGGTATGCGGTCGCTTATTGCTTGTGTGATAGGAACTTCTTTAAAGAGTGTATTTAAGTTGTTAGTGTGCGGTGTATTCGTGTCTTTCCAGAGCTTCAGGGCTCTTAGCCGGACTGCCAACATCGTTGCTTCCTGTTGTATGAACAGGTGCAATGGAGGCAGATCAAGCAACACTTCTAGTGCCGCCGTTGGCGTTGTTTTCATACAGCCCGTGGCCGCTAGGCATGCAAGTCTTTGAAGCTTTTGAAGCTTGTTGGCGGCCGTTATTAGGTTGGTCCTAGGCCACCACACTACTGCGCCGTAGCTTACCATCGGACGTATTATTGTCTTATAGAGCCATAAGACAATTTTGGGGGATAGGCCCCAGCGTTTACCTATCATCTTCTTGCACTGCCAGAAAATGATGCTGGCTTTATTGAGCTTATTTTCCATGTGGCTGTTCCATGTCAATTTGCTGTCGAGAGTGACACCTAGGTACTTGACCTCGGTAGACAGCTTAAGCTCTGTATCGAATAACCTGGGCAATCGGTAAGTACCCAGCGCGCGTTTGTGTGTGAACATAACTAGTTCGGTCTTGGTCGGGTTTACAGATAATTCGTACTTTTTTTTTTTTTTGAAGATTAGTTTGACTTCCCTCCACCTCTTCGGTACATATCTGAGGGCCAGGCTAGCCCTCATGATTGCTAGGAGTCTTTTAAGAACAGGTTCCCCTCCCCATTGTAATAACCCTGGGAAGATGCCATCCAGTCCGGCTGTTTTGAAGGGGTGGAAGCTATCGATGGCCTATCGGAGTTTTTCTTCTGTGACCACGTTGTTTGCGTGTCTCCATTCGTGTTCGGTCGCCACTGATGGCGTATCGTGCCGCGTTACTACCGGGGTGAGGACGCAGCCTGGGAAGTGTGAGAAGAAACTGGGCATAAGAGTTTTGGAAAAAGAAGGGCTAAATGACGAAATCATGACTTCGACTTTGAAATCTTTGTTCACCATGATACCTAGGTACTTATTTTATAGGTATATGTTCTAGGTGTGTATACCAGTCCCTCCGTGACCTTTAGGCAGTCGAAACATCGGGGTAAGGCAGGTATTTATAAAATAAATATTTTTAGTATTTTTTTTCCGAGAGAGGGAGAGCGGCGATAGCCTAGTGCTATACGTAACGGACTGCCGAGACGATGGTCTCGGGTTCGATCCCCAGGTACCCCGGGCACACGCCTCTGACTTTTAGAATTTACGTGTGTATTAAAAATGTTAATTGTAGCTCGCTAATAATGTGCCCTGTAGATGGCAATAGGCTCGCCCCTAACATTGGGACCTAAGCATAACTGGCGAAATGTGGGTGTGTATACAGGTGTATACACACCCACATTTCGCCAGGCAGAGGTCTGCCTACCGCTTCAGGGATTTTCCAATTGAGACCCGTCTACAAATAGGTATTGTTTACTAGATACCGCCCGCGTGGATGTCAACTACCGCGACCTAGCCTGTATTAAAATTACGTACTTATTACATTAGCTATCACTGCAATGTTTTATCTAAATTCGTTTAAGTAAATTTTGCGTGCAGGAATAACAAACACCCATCCATTTATTCATCTTCACAAACCATGGCGGTTTTTAAAAGATACCTCCTGTGCCATGAAAATAGCACGAGACGCTGGGTACTTTACAAGCGTGCAATCATCGTTCACAAAGTACACAAAAACTGTTGTCCCGTGTGGATCGAACTCATCGAACCCATATTACGTTAGTACTATCTATTCTGTGCCCATATAATCACCGTAGTGCAGTCGTGTAGGTATAATATTATGGTAGTAGGATATTCAAATAGCATTCTGCCAACGGTAAACAATAAAAAGTTCCATACAAGTAGTGTTGCCCAAATTCAGTCTTGGTCTTGCAGTCTTGGTCTTGTTCTTGCGTTTTTGCAAGACCAAGACCAAGAACAAGACCGCGTATTTTTAGCAAGACCAAGACCAAGACTGATCGTGCAAGACTTGAGCAAGAACAAGACTAAGCCTGCAAGACTCTTGCGTCTTGCAGCTAAGACTTAGCGCTATTTCACGGAGTAGTTAGGTGTAACAGTTCGGTGTATAGGTACGCTTAGGAATTCTATGAGACGCAAAAAACTGTATCAAAGAATATGAAAAACTGGACCTATGCGCATTACGACTAATAGGTACCATAAACATACCTACATAGCGAATAAAAAAATATCCATTAAAATCAAACTGAGTGCATGCATAGTTATGTTTTAACCATCGGCACTTTGATAATGCGGCATCAAAGGTTTTGTACTTACTTCTCAAAGAAATTTGCCGCTTTTCGTAAGTACATGGTTATGATACACGCGCCGGCGGCTTCTTTTGAAATCATATACAACAATCGTTGCCGCCGCGCCGAAATCACAACATTTGACACTATTTGATTGCCGCCACAGGGCGTAGGTAGACTCATGCAAAATAATTTCGAATTTTAAGAGTACCTACAGGTGTTCCAAAGAATAAATAAGTTTCAGAGTGCTTAGAATGAAAATGAATACATTATACTGATCACGCAAGCAGTATTATGATTAGGATAAAATGGTAAGGATAGGTAGTAGATGTCATAATAATGTATTCTAGTAAGTATACAGGGTGTCCGAGTTAGGCCCAACAATATTTAAAGGTGTTTATCTATATCAAGTTTGGAATCGTATGCGTAAATGTTAATAATGAAAGCGAAACTTTTTTTTCCATACAAAACTAAAAAAAATATTTTTTTGTGTTTTTTTCGACAACCCTAACAACTCTATAGTCGTGGTTGTGGCACGCACACACGTATACTATCACCCGTCATCCCCGCTCCTCCACGCCACCCGCGCCACGGTCAGCGCACGTGCACCTACTTAAAAAAAACTTTCTGTAAGTTATGCAATTAATCGCATGATGTAATAACTTGCATAGGTACACATTTTAACTAGTTTAATTATTATCATCATCCTAACCTTATCTGTGGTCTAATTAGTATCTAACTAAACCTAACTGGATAACCTACCTGCCTATGATTAGGTACAATTATTGATGAATAGGAAAATAAATTGCGATTATTTTAAATCGAAATGTAACAGGTGCCTAGATAGAACCTGACACATTACAAGTAATTCGCTTATCTTAATTCTAATCTAAAAATTTAATTATCTGAATTAAAATACAATACTAAATTTATTTACCTATCATATCACCAAATAATGCCTTTACCTTAGGGTACCTAAACCGAGGGAGTGAGAGTGATTAAAAATACCATTACTAATTAATTAATCAATGCTTGTTTATTGTTACATACACTTTGGTTTATTATTCACATTTATTCGTAACAAAATTACGATTAACATTTTACTTTCAATGTACTTTACGTACAACGGACGGGTCGTTAGTTTACCTACTTTTCTTTACTCACGACGCATTAAAGAAAAGGTTCGAAGTGCTGGCCTCCCTTCTCAATACACAGCCGGGCGCGCCGAGAAATCGAACTCATGACTTTTTTCAACATTTGTGGGGTTATGTTGTTGAATGCCGCTGTAATGCGCGGTATCATATCTTCTCTCGTGTTGCACGGCTCCGAATACACAATATTCTTTATGTAACCCCACAAAAAGAAATCCAAGGGCGTCAGGTCCGGGGAGCGTGGAGGTCACGACCTCGGCGCATCTTCGCCGCGACCGATCCAACGGCCGGGAAAACGAGTATGTAGGTATTGGCGGACGCGACGTGCGAAATGCGCTGGCGCTCCGTCGTGTTGAAACCACATGTTATGCCCCACGGCCAACGGCAAGTTGTCAATTTAATCTTCCAGCTCACCCTGCAGATGCTCCTAGTAGCCTGCAGCAGTCAAGCTGGCAGGCAAGAAGATAGAGCCGATTAAGCAGTCTCCGATTATGCCCGCCCAGACATTAATCCGCCACTGATGCTGAAAACTGCTTTCGGTAGACGCGTGCGGATTGACGTGTGCCCATACGTGGTCATTGTGCAGGTTGGCAAGTCCACTTCGTGTAAATGTTGCTTCGTCAGTCCATAACACTTTTTCCACGAACGAAGAATCCACAGCAATTTGTTCAATTAACCACTCACAAAAATCAACTCTAGCACTGTAGTCTGCCCGAAGTAGTTCCTGTGTTCTGCGGAAATGATAAGGGTGCTGGCCGTCTTCATGAAGAGTCCTCCACACTACCCTGTGATCGACGCGAAGCCGCGCACCCGCTCGACGAGTGCTAGTACGCGGATCGTCGGCAAAATGCTCCAGGATCTGAGTTTCCACATTACCGCTGATGGTTCGGCCGGTCCTGTTAGTTGGTGCATCATGAAAACTTCCGGTGCTGTGCAGACGTAAACAAAGTCCGCGGAAGCTTGAATATGAAGGGAGACGCCTTTGTGACGCTAGAGGCCTGCCGTCGACGAATCGTTGACGGTACAGCTCGCGACCCCCGCTCCAGGACCCGTTCCCAGCTCCGACGCAAAGTATCATATCGTAATACTCTGCGTTTGAATAAGACATCGTCTGTATGATAAAAAAATAAAATAAAACAAACGTGAAAAAATACAACCTCAAACCTCTAATGACGAAAGCCGAGTGAATATTTTTAAAATAAAAGCGGCATTTTCAAAGCGGCTCCGTTTAGCGTTACACTTGACCGTCAACTCGCCTGATGTCAAGCGGATGTTGCTGTCTACGATGGAGCACGCTTTAATGTAATTCTTTAATGCAATACTGTAATGTAATAGTCATTTGTTTTATTCGAAGATAAACTTTGCTCTTGACCGTCAACTCGCCTGATGCCAAGCGGCTGTTGCTATGATGGAGCACGCTTTAATGTAATTCTTTAATGCAAAGCTGTAAGTAATACTCATTTTTGCACTTGACCGTTAACTCGCCTGATGTCAAGCGGCTTTTGATGAGCTCCAACCTCGGCCACACCGTCGCTTAATACGTTAGGCAAATTGGTGGTCAATCGGATCTATCTTGCGTAAAAAAACACAATTTTCAAAAATAATTATGACGGAACCCGCAGGGCGATAAATAAGTGTATTTTGTGGGTGTGATTTTCTAAGCGAATTGATTTAGGGTTCCGTTTTTTATTTTTAAAATAATTTCAACATTTTTACTCAAATTTTTATTCGAAGATACTTTGCACTTGACCGTCAACTCGTCTGATGTCAAGCGACTGTTGCGGTTTACGATGGAGCACGCTTTAATAGATTCCATTAAAAAGTTCAATTTCAGTTTAGTCATTTGGTTTATTCGAAGATAAGCTTTGCACACTCTGAGTTTCCGGCAGTCTATTCGGGAGACCGCATGACTTGCGATCTGCAGGTCATGCGTTCGAATCCCGCTGCACGCACCTCTGTGTTTTCGAAGTTATTTGCGTATTGTTGATTGCCGCCAACTTTACGCGGTGAAGGAAAACATCGTGAGGAAACCTACATGTCGGAGAGTTCTCAATGATTTGAAGATGTGTAAAGTCAGCCAACACGCACTTGGCCAGCGTGGTAGACTATGGCCTTATCCTTCTCACAATGAGCTTCATTAAAATTTTATCAATTTCAATCTAGCAATTTTTTTTATTTAACCAACCAGACCTGTTTTTTATTATATCAGTATTCATTCAAACTTTGATTTTCAAGGCAAGAGTGAATAGATATCTTCTAGATTGACGAGCTTCATCCTCGGCCACGCTTTCGCTTAACACATCAGGCAAGTTATTGGTCAATCCTACGAGTAACCACCAACTACTTTACTTTTTTTATGCAAGATAGATCTACATCTATCTTGCGTTAAAAAAAAGTAAACACAATTATCAAAAATAATTATGACGGAATCCGCAGGGTGAAAAATAAATGTATTTTGTGGGTGTGGCTTAATTGCCGAAAGGTCTGCGATTGCCCGCTATTGGCAGGCGGCTTTTATTTTAAGCCGGCGGCTAAGCTACGATTGGTGGTCGGCTAGTCTTTTATTTCTCTGTCGGCTTAGTCGGTTTTCTTTGGCGGCACCAGCCGCAGCCGTGGTCGGCTACTCCGTAATCAAAGAATAAATAATCAGATGTGTCAATCATTGTCAACCTTTTGGGTTTATTGAAAGTTATACGAAATTTACCTACCTAATTTACAATACAGGTATTGAATCTTTTTAATTTATGTACTACCTCGATCAGTTAAAATAACAAGATCTATTGTTTTTGAGTTGAGCTGAGCTGACTTTATTCGCCATCTTGTCATTAAACGCGTTTGCCTAGATAAATATACGATTCAATCGCAATGTTCCCATGATCATAAATTTCCCGAAATTGGTCGTATAATTGTCGTAGTAGTTTAGAGAGAAAATGAAATAATAGGGTTCGAAACATTGGACCAATGTCGCTGTTGATGTACATAAATAAAAACCAACTTCAGGGAGTAGTAGTAGGCATACTGAGTAGAAACATATCCTTGATAAATATTGTAGCCACTTTTAAATATACTTGAAAAGTGTAAAAAATTCTACAAAACTAATAAAATAATATAAAAAGCGTAGGTACTTACCTACTAATAAAATAAAAAGCCTGCGATAAGAGTTTTGTATTGCTTACCAGCCCGAATATCTCTGAGAGAGATGATGAGAGTAAGTATTTACTAGCAGTGCCCGCGACTTCGTCCACGAGGAATAGTAACTTTGGAGGTATAGTGACGTTCAGGATTTATTTATTTATTTTTAACCTCTTGTATGCCGGAATACCAGACACAATTAAAAAGCTATTGTGTCTCGTTGAGATCTGCGTTCCGGCATACAAGGGGTTAAACTTCTGTCATCAAACATACAAACAAACTCTTCAGCTTTATTATATTAGTATAGATTAGTATAGATGTACGCCAAAACATTCACTTATATGTAAAGAATAGTGATTGGCACTAATTCTTTACATATATTTTATTCACGCGTCGCGTCTGTACAAGTAGGTAATAATCTGTGTTTGTACGCCGCACGCGGCATCGTTTGATTTGCGGCCGCATCCTTTTAATAGAGCCGGCACGTGGCGAGGCGGCGCGGTAGAAAGCAAGGAAACGTAGGTACTATAAATAAAGGAATTATTTTAATTCCAGTCATTTCCAATTGAGCTGTGCTTCGAGTCTAACTTAATAATTGTTTTTACTAATTCTTGTTGTTTTCTAAAAACGTATCACGTGTACAATTTAATATGAGTGACGAAGATTCAAATTATTCTAGTCCGAGTAACGAGAGTTTGAGTCACAGATCTAAAAGACCCAAAAGCAAATTTGAGGAGTTTTTCGAAATAATTCATGCATCCCAAACTGCCTTGTGTAAATTGTGCCAACATAAAAAGATTGAAATAAAAATGAAAAACAGAAACACTTCAGGCTTAAGGAAACATCTAATATCTTTCCACAAAAAGGAATCACAAATATTTCTTCCTGTTAAACCAAAATTAAGTGGAGAAGGAGATATCACAAGCTTTTTAGTAACCGCTGGAAGAAGTGGACAGGTAAGAATATTTTTTTTAACAACGGTCGAAGTTGTCGCTACGGGAATTTTAACTCCGCGTAGCTATTCATGCGATACTTTCAAAAACGCCATTAACTTACGTAAGTATTTTTGAGTTAGTGGTGTTTTCATCTAGGGGTGCGACATATTAAGTATGTAATTATCGTCTTAAATATTTTTTATAAACACCCATATTTTCATTTGTTTTCATAATCGGCCAGTAACAACTAAGTACTTTATTTTGGTAAATTACAGTACAGTGCAACCTTAATATAACAAATGTCAATTTCACGATTTTCTCGATTTAACAACAACAAACCTCCTCCTCCTAAACGCTCAAACCTAGTATGTTTTAAATAATAACAGAAGATTTATTGTTTTATTTCAGTCGGAAAACAGCAGTGACAACATCACGACAGCTACAGTTGATTGGGTGGTGAAAAAATATCTTCCCTTCTCATTTTTCGATGACGAAGCTACACAAGTATATTTTCGACGTATTTGCCCTAATATGGTGTTTCCTAAAAGGTCTACACTTAGAAGGAAAGTCAAAGAGAGATTTGAAGAGCTCCAATTGAATCTCAAGGAACAACTTCAACAATTATCATCTAAAATGTCGTTTACCATTGATGGGTGGACGTCAATTGCTGGTAGGAGTTACTACGGGGTTACTATGCATTATATAGACAACGAATGGAAGTATCGATCTGTAGTTCTTGATTTTATACCATCACGCGGTCGACATACTGGGGAAGATATTGCAACGATTTTCCATGAATGTTTATTGGAATATGACATAATTGATAAAATACAAGGTATCACGGTCGACAACGCAACTGCAAATACCAAATTTATGTATGAACTGGGCAAACAGCTGCCGCCACACTTTGATTCAGACAATCAACATTTCCGGTGCTTTGCTCACATTTTAAACCTTGGTGTACAAGATTTATTAAAGACCTTAGCATTACACTGTGAGTCTGACACTAACGCGCAAGATCAGCAGTATGAAGACTATGCAGACGAAACTGAGGATGAGGAAGATAAAGAATATGCACCAAATATTGCTGATTCGCGTACATCTGTAACAAAGTTACGCAGTATTTCCAGTAAAATAAAAAGAAGTGAGATAGTGAAGAAGAAGTTTCAGTCTGCTTGTGAAGCAGCTGGCGTGCCATCAAATCTAAATGCCATTCTTGACTGTCCAACGAGATGGAATTCCACACATGATATGATTGGATTTGGTTTAAAAGTGAGAGCGGGCATTAACATATTGTGCAGTTCTGTCACCGAATTGAATGATTTTCAAATCACAGCTAGTGAATGGCAGGTACTCGAAAAATTACATAAATTTCTAATAAACTTTAAACTTTTAAGTACAAAACTTGGTGGAGACAAATATGTTACTTTACCGCTAGTCATTGTATCATTCAATCTCTTGCTAGATAAAATTGAATCCATGGTAAAACAGTTAGATGAGAAACCTAATCGATCTGAAGTGGATGAAAGGCTCATTCTAGCTTTCCAAGCAGCTCGTGACAAAATGCTTAAACATTATAAGAAGAGCAACTGGATTTATTGTACTTCTTTAATTTTAGACCCAAGGCATAAGGCTCAGACTTTTGACCTGACAATGTGGGGGAAGCAACTTAAAACAGAAAGTCTGCGCAAGTTCAATGAACTTTATGAAGAATATAAAAGTCTACACTCACTGAACAAATCTCTGGAATTACCAAAAAAAGAAAATAAAGTATGTGATGAAGATGAAGACGTAATAGACTTTGATAAACTCTATGAATGTCCCTCGACGTCATCTGGATCTTGTCTTCAAGGCTTAGTGATAGACGAGTTGGAGGAATACCTGAGAAAACCAAGAACTGCCAGCTCGGAAGACATTTTAGATTGGTGGAGGACGCATGAGACAGAGTATCCGACTTTATCGAAGATGGCCCGTGATTTTCTCTCAATACCTGCAACTTCAGTACCTGCTGAGAGAATATTTTCTAAAGCATCATTAGTAATTAGAAAACATAGAAATAGGTTAAGTGATGAGTCAGCCAGATGGTTACTTTGTATTAATTCTTGGTCAAAAGAATTGATATAAAGTAACATAACCTAATGATAAAGCTGTTGTGTACTGTTATGTTTGATTTGTGTTGTATTTTATTTTTTATTGAAATAAATGATAAATCGTAAAACTCTTTTATTAAATTTCATATAAGTTGAGGGTTCAATCTCTTTCTAGACAGATATTGTTCTTTAAAATACAGTCAAGTTATTGTAATTAATTTGTTTTTTTTTACATGTTTTAGCAAATGTAAGCTTATAAATCATAAATGTTTATTAAGAAACAGTTACTTCCATGGAAAACGACATATAGGTCAGTTGATTTTTCGAATTTCTTATCAAATCTTCAGTTATTTATTAATCTGCTTGATCTTTACTATGGCTGTGTTAATTCAAGCTCACAATGTTCCAATTCTAATACGTTTTTCTAAGATTTAAAAACATTAATAAATAGTAATAGACTGATAGGTAATTGCAAGACTTGCAAGACTCTTGCTGCAAGACCAAGACCAAGACCAAGACTGGGAGCGCAATACCAAGACCAAGACCAAGACCAGGTGTATTGGCGCAAGACCAAGACCAAGACTGGCTAAGTCTCGTCTTGTTCTTGCATTTGGGCAACACTACATACAAGTGACAATAGCTTAGACCCGTTAGCACGATGGCTATACAAGTCTAGATAGACGTATTAAGTCTAAATTATGTCTAAGTAAGTGGCTAATTTGAATACTAGGATGGTATTGGAAGTAACTATTTAGTAATCTGTGGTATTGGCGTGTTGGTATGCTTGGCCATTTTCGAACAAATGGAGGGGAAGCGCTCACGATGTTTTACTTCACCGTTAAGCAAGCAATAATTAACAATTTAATACGCACATTACTTCGAAAAGTCAGTGGTGCGCGCCGGGGAATCGAACCCTTTGTCTTTGTATGTGGCAGTATGTTGGTATCTCCACTATGCTATTACTGCTCGACTTATATGTGTTACTAACACACATCCGGCATAATTCGCAACGAACAGATAATTGGTTATAAATTGTGCCCCTTGGCGTTACCAACTAAACTGATAAATGTTTACATATCTTCAGGGCTACCGCACTTGTGATATATGTTTAGGATTGCTTCGAATGTGTAGATACCTATTATAATTATGGTAAAGCAACAAATTTTGAGACAGCTTGTTAAAGGCTAATAGAACACGTTTTTAATAGAATCTTTGAGATATTAAGCATACTACTATTATAAACGTGAAAGTTTGTGATTTTAGATATTTTTTACTCTTTGAAATATAATAACTGAACAGATTTTAATGAATCTTTGCAACAAAAATACATTAACAGCCGAATGCTTTCAACATTTTGTGATGGTGGACTCTTTTACGTAAAAATTACTTGAACAGATTTGGATGACATTTTGCACCAGAGAACTTAAATCCAAATCCTTTTCCATCAAAATGCTCTGACTCAGACCTCTGTGGGATTGCTTTGACAACTTACACGAGATCATTATTAATAATTTTCTAAAACTTTGAATAAACTTTTAAGATAGGTAGCGCTAATCACCGCCTTGCATGTTAACTTAGAAACACAGCTAACAACATCAAATTAATGCCAGTAGAAGCTCCGTCAAAGCGGTCTTGTCATTTCGGGGATCAGACGGAACAGTTAGACATTAATTAAAACATTTCATTTTATTGCATACTAGCTGTTGCCCGCGGTTCCTGCCGCGTTATTTCTCCTCAGCAGTGCCATCTACTGCGTCAAATTATAGGCTATGTAGCTCTACAACATAATCTATCTGCCAGTGAAAGGCCTATTAAAATCGGTTCAAGCCAGGCCAATACCTAAATAATAATATTACCCTACGAATACTCACACACTGTCATCAGGATCTTAAAACCCGCAGAGCCTGTACTAATTTGAATGTGTGTATGGTAAAAAATTGGGCAAGTGCGAGACGGACTCGCGCACGAAGGGTTCCGTACCATCATCTATAAAAGAAAGTTACGTTTGTTGTATGTTTACTTATTTTTTAAGTTTCTACATGTTTATTAAGATCGAGTAAAAAATTGCTTAAAAGTTACGTTTGTTGTATTAAATAAAAAAAGTAAATAATAATGGGGGATTATTATTTACTTTTTTTATTTAATTATTTATTTTGAAAGGTAATATACAAGTACATATTCTGTGAAAATTTTAAGCTCTACCTGTGTTACCGTAAAAAGACACGTTTATTGTATGGGACCCCCCTTAACTTTTTATATTTAGTAGGTATTTGTTGTTATAGCGGCAACCAAAATACATAATTTGTGAAAATTTCAGCTTTCTAGCTGTCACGGTTTATGAGACACAGCCTGGTGACAGACAGACAAACAGACAGACAGACAGCGGAGCCTTAGTAATAGGGTCCCGTTTTTTATCTTTTAGGTACGGAACCCTAAAAAGCGATGTCGTAAATTGGATATTTTACTACTTGCTGCCGTTGTCGTACAATTCAACATATACGTGATATAAAAGATTTTAAACCTTCGCGATTAGTATACATTATACAAGGTTATATAGCGGGTCTTACTCGCGATAAGTAATATATTTAAGGCAAAAACCGAGGTATTTATGCCTTAAATATATTACTTATCGCGAGTAAGACCCGCTATATAACCTTGTACAACGTATATGTGATATGTTTGACATGTGTATCCCTATTTATTATTGCAGGTGTCCATCGAATATTATCATATTCACATCGACATATAATTATAATCATTGGGAGCTGGGAGCATCAAAGAAGAGCAAGGAAATCAAAAGCTTCATCTTATTAGGATCGCGGCAAGCTGATAGATACGGGTAGCTCAAGATCGAGCATTGTGAAAAGTCTTCGAGGAGCTCTATGTCCAGCTTTGGACGTGTTTCGGCTGACATATATATAATAATTATAATTTTAATTATATCTTAATTTATATATTTCTTGGGTGCGTGTGTATGTCACTGAACTCCTCCTAAACGATGAACATACATAAAATAATGTTTTTTTTTTGTGTGTGTTGAAGGGGACTTGGGAATGGTTTAGACTCACAAAAAATTTCAAAATAATTTCACAGGTAGTAAAGCCTTGCTGATTTCAGCATGAATGGGCAAGCTCGACCGGGGAAGTACTACCCTCTCACAGAAAATCGACGTAAAGTAACAGTACCTAAACTGTTGCGTTTCGTTCGGTGAGTGAGAGTGTCGGAGGCCCTATCCCCTATTCCTTCGCCCTCATCCTATCCCTTTTCCCAACGCAAAGGGGAGGCAACGCACTTGTGACTCCTGTGGAGTTGCTGGTGCCCATGGGCGGCGGTAATTACTTACCATCAGGCAATCCGGCTGCTCGTTTGTCGGCTATTACCAAAAAAAAAAAAAAATATGGCGGTACGAAGGCCGCCGGGTCAGCTAATATATTTATAAAACTAACTGAGGCCGCGGGTGCACCCACGCTGTTTAGAACTACTTATCCGTACCCTTCCTCGATAAATGGGCTTTCAAATGTAAAAATACTTATTCAAATCGAAGTAGTTATTCCGGAGATTAACGCGTTCAACCGAACAAACTCTTCAGCTTTATAATATTAGTTTAGATAATTTAAAGCTAGAAACCACATGCCATTATGCACTAAACAGTGTAGTTCCATATCCCAAAAATATTTTAGAAGTTGCTGTTTCCCGCGGTTTCACCCGCGTCCTGAGAGAACTACTTCACGTATCCGGTTAATGTATAGCCTAACTTACTCCTTGGTACATCAGCTATCCGCCGTGAAAGTCCCGTCAAAATCGGCCCAGCCGTTCCAGAGATTAGCAAGTACAAACAGACAGACAGACCGACAGACAGACAGACAAAAATTGAAAAAAATAGTAATTTGACAGACAGACAGACAAAAATTGTAAAAAAAAATAATTTGTGTTTTATGTATCGTATGTACATCCATATGCATTTAGTAAAGCGGTTATTATAATGTTACAAACAGACACTCCAATTTTATTTATGTGTTTAGATGTTCGAAGCAAATAAAGTTTCTTTAACAATCTTTGCTTAAAACCGCTTTCCCAAACTAAGTATCATTGCATTTCCATCAAGATAACTACAGCGTTTAATTTACTTGTGAATATAAACTAGTCAGTGCAGGGTTTACCCCTAATTCCCCCGCAATACAACACAGGGGGTGGATGCTTCATTACCGGTTACTTCCGCGGTGTCTGGGGTTCGAACTTAGATTGTTGCGCTAAGTAAAAATCAATACCTAGTTAAATGCTTTATTGTGTTTAACCATAAATCAAAGATCCTTAATGGGGTAATCAGGGAACGGCGCAGATTTAATACAGTCGTTTTAGTAAGAAGGTACGCTCAAATACAAAAGTACATCATCATCCTCTTAGCGTTATCCCGGTTTCAATCTGGGGTCCATTTACTAATCTAACCGGATTTGGCTGAATATTAGCTTTTCCACAGAGCGACTGCCTGTCTGACATCCGCAACCCGAAGGGATAGCGATATTCCATGGTTTAGACTACTGTCAGTTTATTTAGAAGGTACTGACGCCCTGTAACGACTGTCAAAGATACAATATTATTAGCGTACAATATTATTTAGCGGGTCTTAGTTGCGATAATTTACTTATTAAAAGGCATAAATACCTCGGTTATTCTTCTACGTTTCTACCGCCTTGCAACGGTTGTGGTCGCGGAGGGACTGATGTCAGCTCAGTAAGCGATTCACAAGGACGGCACTGAGCTGACATCAGTCCCTCCGGGGTTTTTCCTGCAAAGGGACGAAGGTTGGAAGAGGGAATTTGTCACGCCATAGGTTTTCTCTGGCCTTGGAAACATTGTTGCTATCGCTGCCTTATAATGCTGCCAAATACAAAAGTACACACACCCATTGAAATCATTGCCTAGTTTTTTAGCGCCGGTATCAATGTTCGATCTATCCAAGGATTTCGAGATTCGAGATACATGTTTCACGTATTTTTTATTTATGTAGCATAGGAATTTCAAATAGGTATGTATCTAAAATCTCAAATAAAAATGGGCCAAGTGCGAGTCGGACTCGCGCACGAAGGGTTCCGTACCATCATCTTTTTCATTTCATTTTTAGGGTTCCGTACTTCAAAAGGAAAAAACGGAACCCTTATAGGATCACTTTGTTGTCCGTCCGTCTGTCAAGACCCTTTTTCTCGGGAATGCGTGGAGGTATCAAACTGAAATTTATACTAAATACTCGAATCTATGGTTCCACAGAGCTGTAAAAATATCAAACTTCTAATCCAACGCAATCAAAAGATACAGCCGTATATCCTGCAAATTGCAGCATATTTTCAAACTCGCATTGGAATCAAAACCTACAGGGTACTTCCCGTGAACTCAGAATCTTGAAATTTGGTACGAAGCAACGTCTTATATCACTTATAAAGGAAAAATTGCGAAAACCGTAAATTTTTAGTAACAGCATATAAAAAAATAGTTTTAATAAATTTAAAGTTACATGTACATTTCTGGAGGGAGAGCATTCCAGAGAAGGATAGACTGGATATTAAAAGAAGCATGTACCAAGCTGGAGCTGTGAGAAGGACAAAGAAGAAGAAGATTGTTTGAAGAGCGAAGATTTTTATCGTGGGTATTGCAGAGATATTGAAAATGAGGAGTTAAATAGATAGGAGCATTAGGAGAGTACAGTAAAGAATAAAGTGTACACAACGTACGCAGGTTGCGACGTTGGCGGATAGGTAACCATCGTAACTTTATTCGAAACTCGGAAATATGGTCATACTTGCGGAGATTGAAAATGAATCTAATGCAATATGATAGGAAATATTAAAGTCTGTACTAGCATTGTCTTGGTCTTGGATGGCAGAAAGTTCTTCAGACGACAGAGCGACCGTAAGGTACCAGTGACTTTACGACTAACATTTGCTACCTGGGTACGCCAGTCAAGAGTCGCGTCAATATGTAGACCGAGATCTTTGACGCTTGAGCTAAACGGAATAACTGATCCATTAAAAAGTACAGCTGGTAGCAATTGCAAGTTAATCCTACTCATAATCCGGGGACTACCAATAACAATAACCTGACATTTAGCGGGATTCACTGCGAGTCCAAACCTAGCAGACCAGTCATTTATAGCATCCAGATCTCGATTGATTGCATTTATTGCTGTATCCAGATTTTCCACCTTTGCTTGTGTGTAGAGCTGCAGATCATCGGCATACAGATGATACGCACATTGAAGTTCAAGAGATAAGAGATTAATAAACAATGAAAACAGAAGAGGAGAAAGTATTCCGCCTTGAGGAACACCAGAGCCCAGATAACGCCATGTTGATGTGGTTTCATCAATACGTACCGACTGCTGGCGTCCTCGAAGATAAGAGGAGAACCATTCCAGTACCATAGGTGAGACCATTAGATAGGAGAGGATTGAAAGAAGGAGGTCGTGACTGACGGCGTTAAAGGCGTTGGAGAAGTCCACCAAGGCCAGAACTGTAACCTTAGTGTCCTCCACCCCCGCCCTCACATCGCCAGTCACCTTGAGCAGTGCAGACACAGTACTGTGTCCAGGCCTGAAACCAGATTGAAACGGAGATAGAATATTGTTAATGTGAACAAATCTGAACAACTGTCTCTGCACGCAAGACTCAAGTACCTTGGATAAGAAAGGAAGAATGGATATGGGTCGGAAGTGAGTAGGGAGAGAAGGATTTGGTATCTTGGGCAAAGGACGAACATAGGCTTGACGCCATAAGTGAGGAAATTGACCTGTGTCCAGGGAAAAGTTAAGGATATGGGTGATGACAGGTAAAAGTTGGTCCAGGATGACCGTGATCATCCGACGACTAATGTCATCGCACCCCACGGCCTTGGACTTGATGGACAGGATAATCTTCTTGATCTCACCTGATGATAACGGAGAAAAATTGAAGGGATCGATGTTAGGGCGTGGCAAATTGGCTAAATACGTCATGGTTTGACATTTAGTTTGGTCGTTCAGAGAAGGAGTGACAGTAAAATGCCGATTTATGTCGTCCAAACTAATTGTTGCTGGCAGAACCACATGATCGTGGAGTTTGCCAATGCCCAGGGCCCTCAAAAACTGCCATATATTAGCAGGAGAGGAGTTTGAAATATTATTGAGAATATGCCTGCGTTTAGCGTTGCGTATCATCTGATTGCACGTATTTCTAGCTGTTTTGAAAATGGACCAGTTATCCTCGCAGCGATCTTTTTTAAACCTTCGGAAAGCACGGTCCCTGCGTCTCATCGCCATCCGAATAGCCTCCGTCATCCAAGGTGCCGGTGGACGCTTTAATTTGATTTTTTTGATTGGGGCATGTACATCGAACAACTTTTTCACCTTGTCGTTAAAAATATCTACTTTATCGTCGACGGTGACAGCTAATGTCAACGGTTCCCAGTCGATTTTCGAAGCATCCAACCTCAGCTTTTCAACGTCCATCCGCCCAAAACAACGCAAATACAGAACTTTAGGACGAGGTTTCGGAGGTTTTAGGACATAAGAGAGGAAGATGAGGTCATGATGGGAGAAACCAGGAGCAAGATGTTGGCCATGGGAACGGACGGAAGAGGGAGAAGATGTGAGCATTAAATCCAACCAGGAGTCCTGCCCACTAGGGTTGTGGTGAGTGGCTTGGAGGGGCAAAACGTGGAGGCTGGCAGACTCAATGATGTGGGTAAGTTTGAGGGAGCGAGAGGAAGGATGGGATAAAAGGTTAGTGTTAAAGTCGCCCATGATGACGTGATGTGCGTACTCAGAACCCAAAGATTCTAAAACCGATTCTAAATCAGTGAAGTAATTGACAGAAGGAGGACAATATACTACTCCAAGAACCATTTTGGCTCCCCTGACCCAAACCTCGAGAAAAAGATACTCCGCAGAAATAGACTGTGGAGAGGAAGACGCCAAAATATTATATGATAAATTGCTACGGAGATAGATAGCAACCCCTCCACCACGCCTGTCAATCCGATCATTGCGGATTAAAACAAAGTCAGTAAGTGGGTATGAAGTGGAAAGAAGGTGAGGTTTGAGCCAGCTCTCAGAAATCAGGATGGCATGAACGTTGGTATCGGTAAAAGTGTCCAAAAGATCAATATAATGACTAGGCACGCTTTGTGCATTTATATGGCAGATGTTTAATAAATGATTAGCGTTTGTGTTAAATTGTGCCCGTAAAATGTCACCCAGTAATTGATTGTCATTTATTGAACAGAAGCTGTCGTCCCCAGACAATCCAACAGAGTCATTGGCAGAAACAAAAGAATTGTCATCGGATATAGACATATATAATATAAAAATATATATATAATAATAAACGTTCTTGTTAATAAATAAATAATAATATTATAAATAAAAATATTCGCACGATATTGACTGCTAGTTAGGTATACATCTCTGCACCACCCGCCAACTGACGCACAAACTGTAATATAAAGAAACTTAATAATATATTAATTTACACTCGAACTTAAAAATAGAAACGACATAAATCTAATCTACAATACTATTGAACTAATTTAACGGTTCATTCCTAAACGCATTCTCTAATGTCATACTGCAATGTCACTTTGACAGAATCATTTTTGACAGACTTATGTGACATAACTTATTGTACCTAGTTTACCTACATTGAAAGAAATCAACAAATAAACAATTTATAAATTATAATTAATGTGATTGTTAAAATGAGGGTGAAAGAATTTTAAATGTAATTACATAAACAATCCGATGACTCGAAAACAAACAGCAATAACTATGCGTCTGATCTCTGAAAACACTGTCAATAACAAATATTTGTATCAGTACAGTGGAAAGTGTTTGGTAATAAAACTAAACTCGCTTAGAGATGCGTCAAACAAGTAAAAACTAAACAATATAGTTCTACGTGGTTTTGTTAGACGTGCCTGATGATACCTTGGGGTACTTCTGCAGTAAGGGATTCAGCTCATCTAAAGAAGTGACTTTGTGACGACTCCCATCTGAGGTCTTGATGTTAACTACGCAATCTTGAGTCCAGCACCCGCGCATGCCAAAATGTAGCCTCGCCTTACTGAAGACTGCCTGACGCGCCCTAGTCAAGAACTCCCGGACAGAAGTCGACGACCCTTTAAGCTTGGTTTTTGCCCTCCAAACGGCGGCCTTTACATCCAAGCTGGCGAACTTCACTACAATGGGTCGGTGCTTATCTTTCCCATTGCTCCCAAGACGATGACACATCTGAATGGATTTGTCAGAGACATCTTCCAATGCCATTCTTGTACGCAGGACATCCAGAATGTCAGCTGTACAGTTTTCCTTATCATGTTCAGTAACACCAGTAAATATCAAGGTTTTCCGACGATGCCTTGTTTCCATATTGTCAATGGACTTAGCACATTCCGCTATTTGCTTCCTGAGTAGTCCGAGCATGGTGAAGGTCAGTTCGCGGAATGTACGGAACTCCTCTGCGACCTTTGCTACATTGTCCTTGGCTGATC